>JAUMIR010000004.1:189320000-189650000 GCA_030847615.1 Gambelia wislizenii | reverse complement strand
CTGTGGATCGGGGTATGTGAAACAATCAGCCAATGAAGGTATATTAAACATTAAAGACAAATGGCAGCAAAAGACACACATATATCTTCAAACAGAGCTAGCTCAAAATATGTTTGCTGTTGAAGGAACAGAGCTTAGACGTTTACTTCTGAAAAGTAGTTACAGTTATATCTCCGAGGACCCCATTTTTAAAAAGGAACTCTTTCCTTTCCTTTTCCTATTCTAGTTACTTGAATTTGCTTTTTGAAAACAAAGTCTGAATGTTGTAATGCTTGTATACAAAACAAATTCTCCTTCCATCCACCTCACCATCACTCCACCATCCACAACAGGGGGAAAGAAACTGCAAAACCCCATACTTTAAAATACAAAATAATTATCTTCCAACATTTATTCAGATTAGCTCCCACAAATATAAAACTAGCTTGAAATATTCCACAGCATAAGGAAAGATGTCATCCCTAGTTAAGTTACAATCATAATGTAATGTAGTTCTTTTGTGGAGAAAAGAATTAGTTATGAATAACTAGCTATTTTTAACATGTTACTTTTGTTCTCTGTCCAAGTGGAGCAGCAAATGCTCCTCCTCCTCCCCCCAGGTCAAGGTGCATAGCACCCAAAGCTGGTCAAGTTATTCTGGCACCTGAGGGCAGACAATTTCACACTTTTCATGGCATTTGGAATCTGCTCCTTGATGTGCCTGTCTCACTTTGCCTAATGGTGGAACCAACTCTGATTTCAAACCTTTCTTCCTTTATTAGACCAGTTCAATATTTCATCCTTCAGCAGTAGCTCCTGGTGACCAGCCTCGTGATGAAAGCCAGAGCTCAGTAACATCTGAAGGGTCACAAATTCTTCCAGCCCTTCTTATAATGTATTCAGTTAATGGCTGTCACCATATCTTATAAAGGCAAAAGGAAGGAAAAACAAGGAATCTGCACCATTAAGATTAACTGGTTGGTTGGCTGGCTGATAAGTTAGTTGGTTTATGACTGTGAATTCTGTAACTTAATTATTAATTAATTATTAATTGTGAGGAGTGTTTCTGTTTTGTCATTCTTAAGCCTAGTACTGCCAATCAGCTTCAAGAGGTAACTCCCAGGTTCTTTGATTATGAAAGATTTCTCAAACAGTTGATTCTTGAATTACTATTGCATTACTACTTTTGGTTGTGGTGCATCAAATTCACCATGCCTTTTCTGTAAATTAAAAAAGCCCCCAGAGTGGCCATTCCTGTTAAGGAGGGTGCTGCTTCTCCTGGATTCCACAGAGATTATGAAACAGGATCAAAAGATTTTCCTTGGGTTTTTCAAGGAAAATCTATGGAAGCCTGCCATGAAAGTCTTCAACTTCACAAGGATCAAAAGAGCTGCATTTTGGGTGCTTTGGTGTAGATTCAGTGCTTTGGTGTAGAAATGGCCCAATGATGGTGACTCAGAAACCAGTTGCTAGGATGTTAAATCAATCCACACTAAACATGATATCATTATGCTCTAGGGAAAGACAGGAGATTCTGCCTTATTGCCAGCCTTACTGTTGCCCTTATTATTCCTAGAGCAATTTATAAGGGGGTGACAAATAAGGGCAATTACCAGAACAGTTGTTCTTTCAGTTATTCATTGAATAGAGCACTTTCTCTTACCAATTATTTCTTCAGCAAATTACCATTCATTGTGGTCTTAGCTCTCTAAATTTTTCTTGCTGTAGATGAGCAAAAATAATGGTGTGTGATGTTCTCACTTAATTATTCCATAGAGTAAAGCAAGGTTCTTCAAACTTCTAATAGCTGAGACATCCAATTTGTGGCACGGTTCTTTGGATCCTGGCAATAGTCCTCATAATATAGTGTGGTGTAGTTTTCTCCAGTGAAAGAGAGCAAAGTACTTTTTAACCCTGACTGCCATGCCCAACCATGTGAAATCCCATTGGCCTCATTGTGTAGTGTAGTAGTTAGAATGAACTTGAACTTGGAAAATCTAGATTCAAGTTTCCACTGAGCCATGAAAATCACCAGGAGACCTTGGGACAAAATCTCTCTCTCTCTCTCTCTCTCTCTGTCTGACCTCCTCACCATCTTTTCATGAGGATAAAATGGAAAGGAGGAGAGACATGCATGTTGACTTGACGTCATTGACAGAATGGCAGAAATATAAATGTTACAACAACAACATGCCATCTGGCATCCATTGGGTCTCATGAGTCACCTGTACTGGTGACATCCAAATGCAGTAGATAGATGTTTGCAGCTTCTTCTTCTGGTAAGCTTTCCAATACATGTTTAACACTGTTAGGATTTGAGTGGGGAAGGCTTAAAAAAAGATTCACAATAAGGTAAAGTAATTTTCATCAAAACATTATACAGTACTACATATAGAATGGCATGGGTTACTCCATTGTGTTGCTTTTTAATACACTCTTTATGGTTGCTTTTTTTTTTTGAATGAATGAATGAATGAAATGATTCAAAATTAGCACACTAGTACTTATAAACCAGGAGCATTTGGACCAATTAAAATGTACTAGTTTTCCTTTTAATTTTTCCTCTTGCTAACATATCTGTTCATCTCAGGGCTTAATACATTTTGTTGCAAGAAATTTTTGCTGTGATCTGTTTCCAAAGTAGTCTTCAAAACTTGAGACCACAGCACTGGAAACTGATTTGAACAGAATGACACAGGTAAAAAAATTCTTGCTCAGTCATGAAATTCAGTGGGTGAACTAACATATTTCAGGGTGTTTTATATTCTTATTGAATATTTTTAGAAAGAATTTTCACATACAACAAAAAAGAAAACCAACAAAGAAAGGTAAAACATCAAAGAAAAAATACAAAAAAATACAAGAATACAAAAACATGCAAAAAATACAAAAAAGAAATAAATAAAAGAAAAATCCTTCTGACTTGTAACCTCTCTTGATGACTGTACCAAACTAAATGGCTTCTTCCAATACAAATAGTTTTTAAACTTCTGCTTTAATTAATCAACTAGTCTAATCATTATCAAAACCTACTATCAATATGTTATTCTCATTTTTCTACCAAAAAAATCAATGACTCTTCCTCAATGCTTCGAAAAGGATGGCAATGATTTTTCTCTTATCAAAGTTGTTAATTTGTCCATTTCAGCTAACATACTCAAAGTGTTGATGTGAGAAGAAAACACAAGTGGGGGAACTATGCACATTGCCATGAGCAACGGGCAGGAAGGGCAAGATGACAATGTAATTAAATAAAGATAGGCAGAGCATTGATGGGGTTGTTTAGGACATGTGCAGAATTCTAAATGAAAGATACCACTAATTTTATTGAAAATATTATTCCTACCCTCAAGATTCCTTAGAGTTTTCTTCTGAGCTTCAGCCCTCTAAATTCACATCAGGATTTGACTTTAGGCAAAGCTGATGGTTCTGGCATGTGCTGGAGCAGCAAGATTTGGTGGTGAACCTACCCACACTGTCTCATTTTGAGGAAGAGCAATCAATGACACATTTGAGACATGGCAGGCTTTTGGAAGAGGAAAATGGTTGTGAGGAGGAGAGAATGGCAGGAGGAAGAGCAAAGACTGGGGGGAGGGAAAGAAAAGGAGTGAGCTGGAAAAGAAATTTTATCTGGTATAAGCACCAACCCTGGTTATGTGTTGTATGGAAGGTAACATCTGATCGTTGCATGATTTTCTTGAGGAATACTGCCTGACATGCAGTGCACTCAATAAAACATATTTTGAGGACTGACCGCCTGATGTTCACTGATTTCAAGCAGCCATCTTGAAGTCAGCTTATAAAGAATACTTGTGGTGTGAGAACAGAGAGAAAAGACCTTGGCCTAGAGACTGAGAACCTGCAAGGGGCCAGAGCCCATCATGAGGATTATTAGTAGACAGAGCTTTATTCATCATACATAACTCAGTTTGAGAAGGAAGAAGCTTTTGAAATGCTGAGTTGTGCTGATGCCTTTCCTGGCTTAGAGAGACTTGGGGAGGCCCGCGGCTCTTTGCATCTGCTTTGTAGGGCATAGCAGGCTAATAGTCAAATTATGTTTGCCATATGCTCATAGCAGGTTTTGAATTCATGCTAGCTAGTACGGTTCCCCCCTCTCCCCAAACAAAGCAATTCAACATGTTTCTTATATATTTTAAAGTAATGCTGAAAACAGCTGAAATAATTTTAAAAACACCTATCTGAACACATAATTTTTTCTATAAAATAGCATGCAAGCTTCTGTGTTAGAAACACTTGACATGTGATGGTCACAGCGTTAAAATATTCATAATAATGAATACTTTTCAATTGACCTCTTCTTTTGCCAGTTCATGTTTGTTTTTCATCCATTCACAGCACACAAGCTCTATAAGCTTCCATTTTTGGTTGGAAAGAAGACTGTAGTTTCAAAAAGAAATACAAGGGGTATGATAAGAGCATTCCTCTATCTGCATGCAAGCATACACACATGGACACATGCCTTTTGTCTAGGTGTTCCATGTGGTCATACAGGTTTTGCAAATTATGGGATTATGAATCCCTGTGTTAATCGGTAAAACCTGTTTTTAGTACACAGGATGGCTACAGCACTTAGCATGGGTGATATTCATATGAAATCATATATTTTTCCCAGTCATCACAGCCAGATACTGATTTCACAGAAGAGAAAGGGGTGATTTTCAGAGAAACATACAGAGGAACACTTTTGCTCTTTAGGTTGTTCCCCCATTCCAGTACTCAAAGTTTCTTTCTTTCTTTTTCATTTTTGCATGGCTCTGTACACTTCAAAATGAAGCACTGACCTGCATTCACCCACCATGTTTATTTTCTACATGTAGGTGAAACCTGATGGTTCTCAGCTATGCAAAGTACTAATTCTTCAGTCCTATTTGGGGACAAGGTTCAGCATCTTATATTGTTTCTTGAGAGTTCATACTGAAACCCTGAATCCACTGCCCCAGTTATCAGAGCCCCCAACTTCTAGCTCTATAAATCTCTATGGGTCCTCAGGCATTATTGGAAATATTTATGGCACTGAAAGCTATACTGTTTGTGGAAGAGCCATTCCTAAATCCAAGCCAGTTATTGAAAACGTCCGGGACTGTGTACTACTAAATGTATCTGAGGTTCATATTTATACTAGCAAGACAAAAGTATTCTGCCAATGACCATATGCAGGGAAGAAACTGTAAATTAGACTCTACAGAGACTATCAGATGTGGCAAAAACCATGTCAAAAGATTGTTAGAAGGACAGGAAGGGGCAAAATTATCAGATGACATCATCCTCCAGCATCCCAGGGATGTAGCACGGCCGTGAATATAGCATCCTTTTCTATTAGAGGCTTGGCCCCATCAATAGAAAAATGGAGTCTCTTCTGCAACAGCACTATACCCCTGGAATGGCTGAAGTATGTGAGTGTCTGGTAAGTTTGCCCTTCCTGTTTTCCTCCCATTCTTCTGACGTGGTTGGGAACATGATTTTTTGGTACACTCCCCTGCATCTGATAATCCCCTATATCTTCAAAGATTGATATAAATCAGATTCTTTTCTCTGAACTCCTAGGCCTCTGATACAACATGCCAGGCTCCCAGGGTTTTTTTTTTTTTAAACTTTAAAATATTTCTTTAAAAAAACCAGCAAGTGGGGGAGAGGCTGGTATGGAGGTGTCTTCTGGCATATGCCCAGGCATATAGGGTGTTTTTAAATGTTCAAAATATATCACATAATTTTTCACAAAAAAACTGGTAAGATTGCTGAGTAATTGTAAACCAATATGATTGTGGGCATGGGTGTGCTGGGATTAGAACTGAGAGAGTGTAAATGGCCTAAAACCAACAGTTGGGTGAATAGTAGTGGCATATTTTGAACTAGAGACTATGTAATTCACATAGTGTATTATCTAAACTATTTTGCTATATAATTTAACAGCTCTTACAGCCTTCCCGCACTCCGAAGAAAAGCAGCAAAGCAGCGGGAACGTTCTGCTTTTCCTGTTGCTTTCCTGCATGACTTTAGCATCCTTCCAGTGTTTGCTCACTCTGTTCGCATGGGGAACTGAGGTAAAACCATGTCTTTTTGCTAACCAGAAAAAACCATTAGCAAAAAGACATGGTTTTACCACAATCCCCCACGAGAGTGGAACAAGAGAATGCTGGAAGAATGTTGACGTCATGTGGGATGGCAGCAGGAAAAAATAGAACTTTCCTGCAACTTTGCTGCTTTTCCTTGGAGTGGGAGAAGGCTCTTAGTAGAGGGATATACCACGGGCAGTGACACGTATCCTATACTACCATCAACACTCTGGGGTGGGGGGAAACTGTCTCCATATTTAGATCATTATCATAAACTGTTGGTATACATCAATTCAATTCAAAAAGTGTCCCAAAGCTGCTTTGAACACACTCATCCAATGTATACTGACTTCCTTTTCACTCAAACATCCAGTGTAAAGTTGGTCATTGATTCACTCATCCGCATGCTGTATTGGTCAGCAGCTGCTTTTTAACGGTTTTGTTGACTACCTTACTTTTTACTGCAAAGTCATAGAAATATGAGGGATAAAATAAAAGCCTAGTATGAGTAGGATATAACTGCATGTGTAATATTTACTTATTATCCTCCAAAGAGTGCAAGGTGGGATGGATCAGTGCTATTCAAAGTGAAACTATCGCTCTTAAAGAAGTGGGTGTGCCACAACATTTGATTATTCTTATCCATAATCTGTACTCAGGACAAGAGGCTACTGTAAGGACAGAATAAAGAGCAATGGAATGCTTTCCAGTTGGCAAGGGTGTCAGGCAAGGATGCCTTTTATCACCCTATCTGTTTAACTTGTATGCTGAACAGGATTAGACTCAAAGGAAAGAGGTGTGAATATTGGAGGAAGGAACATCCACAAATTGAGGATATGCAGATGACACCATACTACTAGCAAAAAATAGCAAAGACCAGGAACAAATACAGAAGAAATCAAGGAAGAAAGTGAAGAGGCAAATTTACAGTTGAACACTTAGAAAACAGAAAATGACCACAGATGATTTACATAACTTTAAAGCAGACAATGAAGATATTGAAATAGTTAAATGATTTTCAATACCTTGGCTCAGTCATAAATCAGAATGGAAACTGCAATCAAGAAATCAGAAGAAGGCTAGGACTTGGAAGGGCAACTATGAAGGAACAAGACAAGATCCTGAAGTGTAAAAATATATAACTGAATACTGAAGTTAGGATTGCCCATGGCATAGTATTTCCAATTTCTGTATAGTTCTGAAAGCTGGACAGTGAAGAAAGCCGATAAGAAGAAAATCAACTCATTTGAAATGTGATGCTGGAGAAGAGTTCTACAGATACTGTGGACTACTAAAAAGACAAATAACTGGATCTCCAAGAGCAAATGAAGCCTGAACTCTCCCTAGAAACCAAGATGACTAAAATAAACAAAATAAACAAATGTAAAATAAAATCTAAAATAAAAATAAAATAAAATAATAATAAAAAATAAAAAAAATAAATAAATAAAGATGACTAAACTGTTGTACTTTGGACATACCATGAGAAGACATGACTCACTAGAACAGTCAATGATGCTTGGAAAGGTAGAAGGCAGTAGAAAAAGAAAAATACCACATAATAGGTAGATAAATTCAACCAATGAAGCCATGGCCCTGAATCTGCAAGACCTGAGCAGGACTGTTGATGACAGGGTGCTCTCTCATTCATAGGGTTGCCATAATTCAAAGTCAACTTGATGGCAGTTAGCAACAACTCCAAGTGGTGGTCCATAGGCTGGTGCCAGCCTCCAAGCCATTTACTGATTGTCCACACAGAGTTTCCAGGAAAGCAAAAAACAATTGTAGGCATACCGGAGGGGGAAGAAACTGCCAGTCCCCCACATCAGATAGCTTAAGTAGCACTGTTATAGATTATTGCTCCTCCCAATAGGAATGTAACTCTTTGTACATTACATTCTTATGGGGAAGAATGAGTATTTACTTTTTTTTCTCCCCACCTTGAGAAAGAATAAATCCCAAAATGCAAATTTTCCTTGTATACTATCATTTTCATGGACAATTCAGATGTTGGGATTTATTCTGACAAAAAAAGCCACATCTGGGATTGTGTGGCATTTTTTTTCTGCAGAAAAGTTTCTATTGAGAAGTGTTTTCTGTGCAGAAAAGTTGTTTTTTTCTGTAGAAAATAATATTTTGTGTGCAGGAAACTTGCACAGAAAACAACATTTCTGTTCAGAGTATGCCATTTTCTGCACAAGAAGTGCAGTTTTCACACAGAGAAAGTGCAAAGATTTTTGTCTGTATAGGATTTTCCTTGTTAGGGCTTCCCCTTTTGTCTGGAATTCAAATATTTATGAATATTGCTTGCATCCCTACTTCCCAGACTCTTTTTATCCTCATGACAACCCATTCTAACCCTGTGAAGTATGACAGATTGAGAGATCATGACTGTCCCAAGATCTTCCAGTGAGGTTCATACCTGAGTGAAGATGGGAATCGGAGTCTCCCCAGGACTCAGTTCAACACCTTAAACACTACACCATTTACTGGAGACACAAAGTTCCCTGTTACAATCCTGAGTCTTCTATGAATTTACTTCATTTTCCAAAACAAAAGATCCTTTTAGCAACAATAGTACTGACATTCCTTACCAGGCTGCATTAAAGATAGATGAAACGCACTTTGAAATTCACTATATAAATAGTCAGCATTTTGTTATATCTAGGGGATGTATACTAAAATACTTGAGATTGCTCTCCTATATTAGCCTACTCTACAGGTTGAGTATCCCTTATCTGGATTTCTAAAATCTGAACTACTCCAAAATCCAAAACTTTTTGAACTACAACACAAGTAGCACAGTAGGTACCTGTACTGTAATTGCGAAGCTGGAGAGAGACACAACTGGAGAGAGACGTGGGGATCTGTGAAATGGTGGGAATCCATGCCTGCTGCTATTTCACAGATCCTCAGTCTCTCTCCGACCTCATAATGTCTCATTATGTATGTGCAAATACAGGTATTCCAAAGTCATATATATATATATATATATATATATATATATATATATGAAAATCTGAAATATGGAATACTTCTGGCCCCAAGCATTCCAGATATGGAATACTCAATCTGTATTAGATTTTCAAAACTGGAAAAGGCCAGCAAAGGCTCCTCCCCTTCTAATTGACAGTCCAATTTGTCACTTGCTCATGTGTTTTGGTATGGTTTTCCCATGCATCTGTGAAATTGGAATATTTATCACAATACTTAAAACACATCCCCAAATACCTTAAGTGGCTGACCTAATAGGCAGAAAAGAATCATTCAGTCATATAAAGGTAGATCTCTTTTTAGCCAGTAGCAGAAGACATTTCTGCTAACACAACCTGCATTCATTTTAGGATGATTATCTATTTTTAATCAACTTACTCTGAAATGTATTGGGAAATTAGCAAGCCATTGGTTTGGCACAAGTGCACATGGACTAGACAGTAATACAATCCCACATTTATCTTTTCATGAGTTTAGGAGATTATCAGACGAGACTCTAAAAATGTTCCTGTCCCACTATATTTTAAAGTGTAAGTGTCTTGACACAATAACCCTTTTTATCACACACCACTGTAATAATGAGAAAGAGCAGCCCCAGTATTATCGGAGCATAATTGCCAGTGCTGTTTACTTCCATGTTCGCCGGGGCGTGTGACCTTGGTGATTCTCACAAGAAGACGTGATATGCTTAGAAGTCCAAAAATAGTTAAATTTGTTTTTAAAAACCACAAAATGAACACACAAGCACTGAAACACACTTAAAAACTTGCCCATTAAATGGGGAAGTTCATAAAAAGAATGCCCTGTACCTAGTTTTCATGTTCTCACCTGGAAGTTTTCTGGCAGGGACCGCCCAGTGATGCTATATTCACAAGAGCAGAATGGTGCACGGTTTCAGATGCTTGCAATTTTGCAAGAAAAACACCACAGCAGATCAATTGACAGCTTTGGACCGTCAATAAAAAAGAACACCTTATTAACAACTACATAATGCCATAGCATGATGTTGTGTGATATGGGTGACCTTTTGTGTTTTTTTTGGCATTGTTATCATGCTATATTTGCTGCGTCTGATAATCTCCTATGTCTTCATTGCTGCAGTTCTCAGTTTATTTTTAAATTTCCAAATGATATTTCTGGTTCTCAGACTATTTTCTGGCAATTCTTGGCACCCACTGTAACATTTTATTCCCACCCCTGAGTAGGTAGGTTTCTTGAGAAATACTGGAACAAAAAAGTATCCTTCTCGTCTCCTCCTTTCTATCTTTTAATTTATTTATTTTTTGGCGTTATAGTTGTAGTTCAGTGTACCAGTGAAATTGCACTTTTGCACTGTAATGTTATATTTGTATGGAGAAAAAAGAAATTTCGAGAGAGAGGAGAAAATTGCACATCAAACCATTGGACCACCTCAACAAGCCACACATCAGTTTTTTTTCTGTAAATGGAAACATTCAAAGAGCCCTAGTGCATATACAAAAAAATAAAATAAAAAAATAGCTACAAACTGACCACAAAATGAGTGAATGTAGAGGTGACAACTACTGGCAAAACTTAACAAAACTCAGGAATTTGGGTCAGGAGTTAGAGACTGAACTCCATTATAAAATGGCCAAACAACTGCAGAGTCATGCTGAGTCATAATAGCTGACTCGATGAACTGCCTAGTCATGCCACAGCTACAGGAGAGTTCTTATTGGTGTGTAAGATCATGTGATTGAGTAAGCCAATGCCCTGTAACTGTGTATATAAGAGAGCTCAGAACAGAGCTCACTTCTCTTCTTCTTGTGACTGCTGATGTCTGGTGAAGCAGTTTGTCCTTCAATTGTAAATATTGTACATATTGCAACGGCTTGACCTTGAAGAAAAAAGTGCCTCCTACTTATTTGGACATCAAACACTCTGTGTGTGAGTATTCTTGGGAATGGGTTGCTACTAAGTCTGCAAAGATAATTTTTGGCTTCTGCTGGGGATTGAGTGTCCTATCATCCCCTGACAGTGGCTATGGGCCCAGCTGATTTATCTCAGATTACATAAGGTGCACCCTGAAAAGTTCCCAAAATCTTTTTGTTTTGAGTGTTTTTGGCTGCTTGGCTGTGAAACAGTTAAGTTTCAGCCAGACTTTGTGTTAGAGGTATCTTCAAGCAGCCTTGAAGAGCTGCCAGCTGCCAGCTGTTTGTGTTTCATAGCTGGAGAATTTTTTTTTCCAGACAGCACAATGGTAGATCATAGAATCATAGAATCATAGAATTGCAGAGTTGGAAGAGACCATGAGGGCCATCCAGTCCAACCCCCCTGCCACGCAGGAAATCTTGATCAAAGCATCCCCGACAGATGGCAATCCAGCCTCTGTTTAAAAACCTCCAAGGAAGGAGACCCCACCACGCTCTGAGGGAGTGTGTTCCACTGCCGAACAGCTCATACTGTGAAAAAGTTCCTCCTCATGTTGAGGTGGAATCTCTGTTCCTGGAGCTTGCATCCATTGCTCCGTGTTAGATACTACCCATGTTTGTTTTGAGAAACTGGCTAATGGAAATTATCCAGCCTGGAGTTTATATATGGAGGCTTTATTAATTAAGGACAATTTGAGGCACATTTTGGGAAATGAAAGTGTGATCCCAGAGGGTTCAGAAGATGAAATAGCAGCGTTCAGGCTAGAAGATCAGAAGGCTAGAGCTGCAATTCTCTTATCGCTCAGCCCCTCCTAGTTAATACATGTAGCCCCATCAAAGACAGCCTTTCAGTTTTGGAAAGCTTTGAAAATGGTTCATCAGAATTCCTCTTGCCTCTCAAAGATGATTTGGACTAAGGGACTTTATAACACAAAGCTGTGTCCTGGAGGCTGTGTAAAAGCCCATTTGGAGAAAATGAGGCAGCTTTTTCAAGAGGTGGCCAATAGAGGGGTGGACATTCCAGAAGTCCATAAGTGTTTTATTGTGTTGGGCAGTTTGCCAAAGGAATGGGATTTCCTAATTTACAGTCTGCAGAACACCAGGGAGTGTGGTTTGTCTATAGACCTGGCATATCCTGGAAGAGGTCCAACACAAGCAATTTGATTCTTGGATGGAGGGAAATAAAAAGCCACAAATTACCAGATGCAATCGAGATTGCACTGAAACACACCCAGAGGCATCTGATGTGGAGGAGGGAGCCTGCAGCTACGTGAAACGCTGTTTCAGATGCAAAAAGCCTGGACATTTTCAGAAGGACTGTAAGATGCCTGCACTGGACAGGAGGGGTGGCATAGCTACAGCGCAAAGGAGGGGTGTATCCTCTCAGGCTGGTAGCCATGCCTTGGTATCAAAGCACCATCCTGATGGTACTGAGGGAAGAATTTGGTTACTTGATAGTGGAGTGGCACACAGTATGGTAAATGATGTAAAGCTATTAAACAATGTTAAAAATGCTTCTATAACCAATATTACCCTTGCAGGTGGTGCTCCCAGCAAGGTGCAGAAAATGGGCACTGCATATGTGCCATCTTTTGGTAAAGATTTGAAAATGTGTTATGTGTTAGCAAACTGGAGAATTGTATATTGAGTGTGTCCCATATGACTACTGATGGTTATAAAGTAATATTTGAAGATGAACACTGTACAGTAACAGAAAGGCATAACATGAATAATATCTGTGCAAAAGGAATAAAGAAACATGTTACCTAAAGGGAAGGTGGCAAATGTGAACCGTGCAGACAATGTGCCCCTACATAATAAGTGTGTTCATTACTACCACAGGCTAATGGGCCATGCTAGTTACAAATGGTTAAAGGAGCTAGCAAAGATTCACCCTGGTTTAAGTATGAAAAACTGCCCATGATTCTTAAAATGTGCAGTGTGCAGGAAAGTTACGGTGAAGGCTTTC
This sequence comes from Gambelia wislizenii, assembly GCA_030847615.1. NCBI lineage: Eukaryota > Metazoa > Chordata > Lepidosauria > Squamata > Crotaphytidae > Gambelia > Gambelia wislizenii. Next base: position 189,637,092 of record JAUMIR010000004.1, on the reverse strand, counting down.
CCTATTGCCAAAACATCCCAGGTATCACCAAGAGACCCTCTGAAGTTGTCCATGCTGACTTGGCAGGCCCCTATAAGTCCACTGAAGGGGGTACTCGCTATTTATTTGTAATGGTGGACAGACACACAAGGTACACCTATGTTTACTTACTGAAGGAGAAAAGTCAGGCTGTAGACAGGTTCCGTGAGTGGGTGAACTCAGTGGAACGTGAATTTCCTTCTCATAAGGTTTCCAGTCTAGTGACAGATAGGGGAGGGGAATTCTTATCCAACAGTCTGCAGACCTGGATGCGTAGGAGGGGCATTAGACACAAGACCACAAACCCAGCATCTCCAGGGGAGGATGGGCTTGCAGAAAGGAAAATTAGGTTGTTGAAGCGCATAATGGAGTGCATGGTGGAAGATGCACAAGCCCCAGCTGGGCTGTGGGGGGAGGCAGTGAAGACTGCTGCTTACCATTTAAATAGACTGTGGACGTCTAGCATCAACCAGATCCCATATTGTCTATTGCATGGTAGAGCACCAAACCTCAAGCACCTGAGGATTTTTGGGAAGTATGCAAATGTACTGATTCACCCAAGCCTAAGGAAGCCTGGGCAGCTTAAAACCAGGAGGCCGTGTTTCCTAGGCTATGAGGGTAATAAGTATGTGTTTTCTCTCCATCCTGGAAAGGTGGTGTTCTCCAAGAGTGCAAACTTTGAAATGCACTCAGGGTGGGACAGACTGCATTGCAATCAGGAGGTGTTTGTTCCCTTGGGGAGGGATGTGTCAACAACTCCCAAAAGTCCCACAAATGGAGGGGTGCTAATGCCTGATGATGAATGGGAGGCATAGGAAGAAAAGCCTGACACTTCACATGCCACTCCAGCACACACCACCACAAACAAGCATTGACCCTGATACAGGGAGAGAAAGCAGCAGCAGTGCAAGCGAAGATGAGTCAGGCAGAACTAGGGTGCTCATTCCCAAAAGGTCAAGCAGGGTTTGAAAAGTTCCTGACAGGTTTGTGGTTCAGGAAGCAAGGATATGCAGTGTCATGGCAAAGGAGCCTGCAAGTTTTCAGGATCTCCTAAAACTTCCCCAGGAAGAGCAGGAGAAGTGAAACTCAGCCATGGATTCTCAGTTTGAGTCACTGGTTGAGAGGAAAGTGTTCCAGGTAGTAGAGAGGCCCAAAGACCAAAAGGTTGTTGGTTGTAGGTGGGTGTACAAGCTGAAGGACATGCCTGATGGGACTCAAAAGTTTAAGACATGTTTGGTTGTAAAAGGATTTTTTGCAGGAGCGCTACACCAATTTTGACAAAACTTTTTTGCCCATAGCAAAGCCAAAAAGTCTTAGGTTAGTGTTAGCTGTAGCAGCCAAGGGGCAGATGGTTGTGCAACACTTTGACTTTGAAACAGCATACCTGAATGCTGATCTTGAAGAGACAGTGCTCATGGAACAGGCCCCAGGGTATAACAGTGCAGGTGAGAGCAAGGTGTACTTGTTGCACAAAGCGCTCTTTGCTTCAACAAAGTGTTGAAGCAAAGCGAATGTTGCTAGAACAAGTGCATATACCAAGCGTTGGTCTCACTGGGTTACACAAGGAGCATTGCAGATGCCTGTGTGTACACCAAGGGGGAAGGTGATAGTGCTGCCATGCTAGTTATTTATGTGGACAACCTTTGTGTGGCAGCAAAGAGTGCCAGTGATGTCAAGAAAGTGCAGGTGGAGTTAGAAAGCCAGTTCAAGTTGAAGGACTTAGGCAGCCTGAGGTGTTATCTAGGACTAGAAGTAGAAAGAACCAGTCTTGGAGAATTTTTCTTAAGCCAGAAAAAAGAAAATTGACAGTCTTGTGGCCAAGTGTGGGCTTAGTGAGTCTAAAGTGGTCAGGACACCAACGACCACTGATTTTGTGAACTTAGAGGCTGAACAGGAGTTTGAGAGGCCAGATCTGTACCACTCAGTGGTAGGCAGTCTTTTGTTTACTGCAAATAACATAAGGCCTGACATCAGGTTTGCACCTGGTGTGCTCAGTAGAAGAGTCTCCAAGCCAAGGAGGGTGGATTGGGAAGCTCTGAAGAGTGTAGTTAGATTTCTCAAGGGGACCAGGGACATGTGTTTGAAGCTGACAGGAAGTCAGGTGACCCTGGAGTGCTATGTGGACAGCTCTTTTGCAGCTGAGACTTCAGACAGGAAGTCAGTGACTGGGTTGGTGGTCAGATATGCAGAGAGTCCCATAGAGTTCAAGAAAGCAGAACGGTGTGGCCATTAGTACTACTGAAGCTGAATTCCCAGCCTTGTCTGAGATGGCAAGTGAGATACAATGAGTAAGGCAGATGCTTGCAGACCTTGGAGAGCCATGCCAAATGCCTGTTGAGGTGCATGAGGACTCACAAGCCTGCATAGCTGTGGCAGAAGCAGAAAACCTGAAATGTAGGACCAAGTACATTGTGGTATGCTACCAAAATGTGAGGCAGTTAATACAAGAAGGTGTCTTGTGTCTGAAGTACTGTCCATCCGAGGACAATGTTGTAGACTTGCTCACAAATGCCCTTCCAGCAAGAAGCCATGATGAGCTGGCAAAGAGGCTGGGCCTTGTCACTAGTGTGTAAAGTGAAAGGTGTCAAAAGGGAAGGGTCAACCGACAGACGATTGATGTCTAACAGTGTATGTTGATAATGGTATGTTGTAATGATAACATGTGTCCTGTGCAGTAGTTTGACCATTTTGGAGGGGATTGTCAGGACTTAGAGACCAAACTCCATTATAAAATGGCCAAACAACTGTAGAGTCATGCTGAGTCATAATGGCTAACTCCATGAACTGCCTAGTCATGCCACAGCTACAGAAGGAGGGTTCTTATTGGTGTGTAAGATCATGTGATTGAGTAAGCCAATGCCCTGTAACTGTGTATATAAGAGAGCTCAGAACAGAGCTCACTCCTCTTCTTCTTGTGACTGCTGATGTCTGGTGAAGCAGTTTGTCCTTCAGTTTTAAATATTGTACATATTGGAACAGCTTGACTTTGAAGATAAAAGTGCCTCCTGCTTATTTGGACGTCAAACACTCTGTGTATGAATATTCTTGGGAACAGGTTACTACTAAGTCTGCTGAGATAGTTTTTGGCTTCTGCTGGGGATTGAGTGTCCTATCATCCCCTGACAATAATATCATGAGAACTCCTAGATCTTTAGACCCGTAATTCTCTCTTGATTCTTCTCCTTTCATTCACTCTTCTCTCTCTAACTGATATCTTGGGGCTCATATACACTAGACAGGAAATGCTGGCTCCCTGCTAGCAATCTTGCCTCCAGAGTTGGCCCATTTCCCCCCCCCCCCATTATATGCAGAAAATGGGTCGGAGTCCATGCTGGCCCACTGTTGAATCCACCACCATTTTCTCACTAATGCAACTTGTGACTGAGGTCTCCTGCATGTGACCAGCCTCAATCACATGCTGCAGGACACCTGCCTGGCTTCCAGGAGAGCCAGGGAGCTAGTTAGTGGTGGCGGCAGTAAGGAACGACATTCTGGGACCAGCTCACATAGACACATGGTACTGGATTAAAATGGTTTTTTTCTTAAAATGCCGTCAAGCTTGTCCTCGTTCCAGCCCCATATCTGCCCAGGGGGTCATTTGGACTGCCCGAGGGCAGATCAGTGTAAATGTCCTGAGTCATTTGGACTGCAGGGCTCTGCAGAAGCAAGCTGGGGTATTTGGCTGGTGGAGACAAGCTCGTGGTCTTAAATTCAAGTTGATTAAAATGTAAATCTACCAGTACCATTTCACAAACTTGCATAATATAGCATAAACTTGCATAAGTTACAGCCTTCAGCTGCATAAAATAGAAGCCCCAATTGCAAAGATGATGTCATATATTCCAGAATAGCAAGAAGATCCTCACATATGTGAAAGGAAAGAAATCTGGGCACTTAACTGAATCAGGAACTGGGGAAGACTACCTAATATGCATCTGAAAGCTTATTATAGAATGTATGTGCAACTGCAAATTCCATCCATATACACTGCATTATTTTTAATAGGCTGCATATAATATTTATTTGTATCCAAATGCACACTGTCAATCATACTCCAGTGCAACAATCATGCATAAACAGAGCTGGATTGGGGCAAGAAAACTTAATCTCAGTTCTCCTGAAAGGGAAGTTAGCTATATACAGTATTTTTAAAATGACTAAGTTTGCATTTTTAGACTTCTGAGGAGACATATATTAGGACTTGTGCTGCCAAAGTGACAGACATCTATCTATTAAAGAGAGAAGACTTGTTCCTCTGCCTTTAAAATGAGAAAATCTGAGATGTCTATTTAGGCCCTGGCATATTTTCAGCCACCATATTGCTGAATAGTCAAATATGTCTGTGATCTAAGTTCAGGAAGATTTTGAAACTAGCTCTGATAAAACAAACTTTTACAGTTCATTGACCACATGTATAACAGATACAATCCAATTTATCTTTGGACCCAGTTGAATAATATTTGTGGTACAATTTATTCAGTAAACTTATAAATAAATGTATGAATAATTCACTAGTTGGGTAATTATTCCATCTGCCATATACACACAAAAAGTTCATAAACATTTTTAATGGGCACTACCTGACTATCTTGCAAATAGTTTCTAAATTAACTTCAGAGTATAATGCTCCACAACATTCCCAACTACAAACATGGTATCAGTGTTTCAAGTATATGGCTCCAAGGTACATTTTTGTAAATTGATCAGGAATGATTTAAATAATGTATGTTCTGAGAAATTTGTCTGTCAGCTTCTTGCATTACTGAGGTAACAATCACACTCAGTTTGGGCATGATTGCTCTTCCTTCATGGTGATCAGGGACTCGTCTAGATGCAACCATTTATTGTAAGTGGGTGTACATTTTTGCCCATTCGCAGTGAAGTTGATTTGTCTTCACCATTTCCGTGCCTGTTCACATCCATTTGCATTCAACTGAATTGAGTGGGCACTCTCATAAAGGGAAATTGAGCAAAAATGCAGAGCAATGTGAATTTGGATGGCCACATTTCCAAAAATGTGCATCTAAGCACATTTTCCAGGAAGCTTCGGAGGGAACCATGAATCCTTTTACTACATTGTTTGTGGTGTTTTTAGCCCCTCCAAATACTACCAATGCCCTTCAGATCACATTTGGACAGACTGTATTCTCTGTGAATTCTATGAGGAGTATTTTCATCATGTAGACAAGCCCCTGATTGTCATCTAATGGCAGTGATAGTAAGTCTTGAATCAGAAAAGGACAGCAAACTGAGGTAGGTGACAGATTCTGTATGTTCCTGATGCAGAAGTAAAAGCGAGAGAAGTAAAAGGGAAGTTGATACATACAGTTGGACTCTGTGAATGGGAGATAGCATCATGCCTCTCAATTGGTTGGTCCTGGTATAAATACTACAAGCTTGCCGTCTGTCCCTTCCTGGTCAAAAGCATGGCACATTTTGTTGACTGCAAGCCAGGAGCCACCTTTAGCTCAAGAGATGAGCTCTGTAGCTGATTCCTGCACTAAAGAACATATCTCCCAACTGTAGAATTAGAACCAACATAGCCCTGGCTTAGTCTTCACTGCTAATAGCTAGGAGAACAATGGAAGTCAATCATTTTGTTTTATTTTAAACAGTTAATTTTTCTTTGGAAATAAACTGAATCTCTTACAGTTATAGTTTAGGTTATGTATATATATATGTGTGTGTGTGTATGCATCATACACACATGATATTGTCTATATGTTTGTTAATCACTTGTGTGTAGTATATGTGTGTAGTAATTAACTGCATCCTTCAGGGATCCAGGACAAACTTGGGAGAAGTGCTGTTGGTTTGTTTCTCTCTCCCACTGACAAACACTGTGTTCTGTATTTTTCCTTCCTTTTTAGTGGGGTTTTACTTTCTTCCTTCTCATGGGATATGGGAGAAGGGGTGTGCGTGTGTCTGTGTGTGTATCTCCTGACTGACCAAGAGTCACAATCTTGAATATTAAGTTATCTTATGTCTGCTGCAAGCTTCCTAGTCCGGCAGTCATGGCAGAAGCAGCAGCAGCAGCATGGAGGTAGAGAGAGAGCTTTGCTCAATCCTTAGCTAAGGGAAGCTCACAGCACGAGCAGGTTGACAGGCCATTCTCAGCTGCTCCTAGTCCCCAGTAATTAGCCTGCCATGGCAGCTACCTCTTGTGGTTTTGCCTGCGAGAGACATTTGACACAGCCGACATCAGAGGGATTTTTCAGGAGGCTCTTGTGGAGACCGAATGGCTCTTAATTAACCACTTAGGTATCCTCCTTCACTCTCCCGCCTGGCACTTTCCAAATGGTAGGGGTTGCACTGCGGATCTAAACACCGGGGAAGCGCGCTATCAAAAGATCTTGTAAATGAAGGCTTGTGTAAATTATTTTTAATGATTCCCTCCTGGCACATCATTATGTTTGTAGTTACACACAGCCACTTCAGAGATGGCTCATCTTCCGTGAGGTCAGCTGCAGGACCACCATAACTAGCTCCAGTCAGTAAATGGCTTATTAATTAGCACCATGATTGTACATTGCTAAGAGCTCTGATGTATGGAGCTGGAATTGTAATTGCGTAGGATCGAAATAATAAGCCATCTCAGGGCTCCTTATGCAAATTGCCACATTATGAAATCATTACCTATCTAAACACTGAGTTTTAATAAGAATTACAATGATGAATTTTATGATAATTGACACTCATAATTTAATCTCATGGAATTTTTTTTTATCATTTTGATGGTTAAAAGTGTGTTTCTAATTAAATGTTGCTTAAAATGCAAAAGGGTTATTTAACAATTCTATTCAGCCCCTTTAGTTCAAATCAGGTTATTCTCTTTGGTCATAGGGAACAGGCTGCCTTAGTAATAGGTGTGCTACATTATGTATCACTTGTAGAGTAAGATGTTTTATCTCTTCTTTAGGAAAAAAAACAGTTACGATTTTGATATTGTCAGTTGGGAGGAGGAAAAGTGTCACTGGATCTGACTTCCATCAATCATCATCATCATCATCATCTTAGCATGACTCAGGAAATTTTCAGACAGCGTTTAACAGTGCCTACTGCGGGATAAGGTCCCGGGAGAGAAACGGCACTCTTGCGTGGGAGGGGGTCATTTTTGGATGCCGCCGTCCCTCTTCCAGTATCCTTTGTGGCACGTCCATGAAGCTTTGGAAGTGGCCGCGGCATATTTTAAGCACGGAAGTTGCTGAAAATGACCCCCTGCCATGCAAGAGCGCTGTTCCCCTCCCGGGACCTTATCCTGTGGTAGGCACTGTTAAACACTGTCTGAAAATCTCCTCAGAATGAGGTAGTAAAACCAGCAGATGATCATGTGTACATATGAGATTTTGTGGAGGGCTGTGTGGGGCATGTTTAGAATTCAAGGAATTTTTATTATACTCCAACCCCTTGTTGTCTAGTGGCAAAATAATCCACTTTCAAGTAAATTCCATAATAAATGTACACAGTCTTTCACCATGATGAAACACACTGCAGAAATTAAGATAAAATAAGTTGTTGTTGCTGTTGCTGTTGTTTCTTACCCCCTCTCCCTATGGGTCAAGGTGTGGAACAACAAATTAACACATAAACATAACATTAGTTAAAAATAGATATCAATTAGAAACATGTATTAGCTGAAAAGAACAACCCAAGCCAATACATTTTAAAGCAATCCATACACTGTTTAAAATTCACACTTTAAAATCATCTGGATAAGCCTGTTGGAAGAGACTGGTCTTTAATGCTGCTTTAGATTCTGACAATGTATCCACAGTCTAGGGGCAGCTGAAGAAAAAGTCATCTGGGTGATAGTTGCCAACCTTGTCCTGGCTGACTGGAGCAAATGTCCTCCAGAGGACCTAAGGACTTTTTCGGACGTTTAAAAAGCAACGCAAGCAGCCTCGTCAGCTTGTGAGGCTGCTGCGCTGCAAAGTGTCAGTTTCGGATGACGCTGCCCCCTGGTGGTACTGTTGTGGTACCGCGGGGAGAGTTGAGCGTCATATTTGCTTGATTTTTACTCACAAAAGTTGATCGTGAGTAAAAATCAAGCAAATATGATGCTCAACTCTCCCCGTGGTACCACAACAGTACCGCCAGGGGCGAACGTCATCCGAAACTGACGCTTTGAAGCTCAGCAGCCTCGCAAGCTGATGAGGCTGCTTGCGTTGCTTTTTAAACGTCCGAAAAAGTCCTAAGTATATGGGGTGGATTATATGGGAGAAGGTGATCCCATAGGTAACCTGGATCCAAACCATGTAGGACTTTGAAGCACTAAGCTACAATAATCAAATAGAATAATATCAATTACTTTTGAGCCCCCTCTTTCAAGCACCAGAAAAATGAGAAATGTTGTGTCATCCATATTCAACAAGTTAAACTCCATGTCATATTTCTGTTCCTACATGAAGTATCCTATAACCAGGGACAGAAGGAGGTGGACAATACCTCATGGTATCTCAGGGTAGCACTGTGGCCTGACACAAGAGTCCCCAGGCACCCCAAAGTACCTGGAAGAGGAACATTCTCCTCATTTATCTTCCCCACAAATCTAGCTTTCTGACAAAGAAAGGCTGAACAAAAACTACTCTGTTGTTCTGCCAATTAGAACTCCCAGTGGTCCTAATCAAATTCAGAAACAAGGTGCCACTCTCATTGAACTTTGCTTTCAAGTCCTTGTCTTAAAGGTGTTTTATTATTATTTTACCACCACCCTACCACAATTTTTTGTGTGGCATGACAGCAGGATGGTAATTTACATGTTTTGGTTGTTGGGGGATTGATAGTGTGGCCCACCCTTGTATAATTGGATGCCTTCAAGTAACTCATAGTGTTCTTTTGATGCCCTGATGTCATACTTCTCATATGGTAGATTATTCCCATGGACATTTCTTTATAACAGTAAGCCCAGAAAATTTAGGTCTAGAATATTTCAGTATCTCTTGAGTATCTGAGATGCTCAAACTCCTACTTTTTTCCCCTTTAAGATGACTGAGATTTCTGACAGGCGATGCTGCACTGCCATGGAACCAGGACCTTTCCCCATTGATTTCTGCACTGCACAGTGATTCCAGGGGCCTTTTCATATGACATAATAATAGAATCATAGTGCTGGAAGAGACCACAAGGGCCATCCAGTCCAACCCCCTGCCATACTCTATGATTCCATGCCATGATATGTTATAACTTTGTGATTCCACTTTAACTGCCATGGCTGTGTCCTGTGGAATTCTGGGATTTGTAGTTTGGTGAGGCACTAGAGAAGCTCTATGGCTGGGAATTCTAAATGCTTTTCCCTAAACTGCAAATCCCAGGATTCCATGGGAAGTTGCCATGACAGCAAAAGTTCAGTCATAGTGTTATGAGCTAGGATTCATAGTTTATGTGGATTAGCTCACTGATATGTTTTTGTACCATCTTCCATAAAACTCAAGTTGCTGATGTCTTCTTCAGTGATACTACTGGAAATTATAACTGAAAATTTTGAACACTTAACATATTTAGATTATGCAAAGCACACACATATATAATAATAGCAACAATAACAGATGCATAAACTGAACCAATATTTGAAAGCTTGAGACAAACAAAAGATAGTTCAGGGAGAGAAGTTTAGGTATAGATTTTTAAACCATGCTTTTCTTTGCTGTTGCTTTTGTGTGCCTTCAAATCATTTCCAATCTATGGTGACCCTATGGCGAACCTACCATGGATCTTCTTGGCAAGATTTGTTCAGAGACGGTTTGCCTTTGCCTTCCTTTAAAGCTGAGAGAGTGTGACTTGCCCAAGACAGACAGTCAGTTTCCTTAGATGAGTGGGATAACTTGTAATACCATTGTCCACAATTTCAGTTTTCCCTGTAGTATATTCCTATAGTGATATGGCCAGTAGTCTTCCACTCATAGCTCTGAAAGGTCAAAAGTGGGTTGTTGAGGGATGTGAACAAACACTCCTCTGAGCTCTTCTTCTCTGTGTTTGTGTTTATTTTTGTTTGTTTGGTTTTTGGTCATGTCTCTTCTCCAGTTGAATACTGTACACTGTTGCTTCACTGCCATTTTAGGTCACCTTTCTTCAGATATGAAATATTTAATTTGATGGTGCAACAACACTTAAAAGGCTGCTGGGATTTCACTACTTCATTATGTCACTGAGGACAAATATCTTCTTCCAGGGCTGATCTACCCTCTGGTGTCAGGAAACAGGCCAACAGCATGTGACCAAGGTCCTATGCATGTGACTGGCCTTGGTCACATGTTGCGGGTCCACATCCTGGCTATGGAAGAGCAAAGGAAGACAGCAGCTGCAGTGACAGGCCAGAGTGCCAGAATGGGGTCCTGTGGTCACACTGAGCCTGATCTGTTTTTTTGCCAGCTGGAACATATTTTACCAGATATATTTTTTAAAGGCTATAACGGGCCCTACCCTGTCATTCCCTTGTCTTTGACCCGGGGTGGGGGTGGGGGTTTGTGAGGACTACCTGAGGGCAAAACAGGGTAAAAGCCCTGTGTTGTCTGGACTGCAGGGCTCCAAGAAGGAAGCAAGTCAATGTAACTTATCCATGTAGACAATCTCAGTCTACAATCTCAGTCACGAAGGAGGAAGAAACCTGTCCATATTAATGAGGCAACCAAGCCAATGTATGCTGTTTTGTTGTGGTAGCTTCATTCCTAAGCAAGACTCATTATTTTTATTATTATTATTATTAGTAGTAGTATCACTTATTTATATAGTGCCATCGATATACATGGCACTTTACAAAAGGTTACAGAATAAAACAATTATCACTATTCCAATAATATCAAATACTAAAATGCAATACCAAAATACAATAAAAAAGGGAAAAGCATACAGATAATTCAGATTAAACAATATAATCAATATAGGTAATCAAATACAATAATAATATAAACATTAAGCTAAAATTCCAAAGGTTTGAGAGAACAAAAAAGTTTTCAATTTAGATTTAAAAACAGCAAGGGAAGAAATAGTCTGCATGTTTACTGGGAGGTGATTCCAGGAATAAGGGGTGGCAAGAGAAAAAGAACAAAGTCCAGCCAAGGAGGGGGTAAAAACTTTGCTATGTAAGAAGCCCAGAATTCACAGAGCAAATATTTCTAACAGGCTGGTAAAAAGAGATGAGTTGCAAGGTAAGGAGGAGCTAGGTTATGCAGGGCCTTGAATGTCAGAACAAGCAGCTTATACTGAATCCTAGAGGGAATAGGTAGCCATTGAAGAGATATCAAAAGTGGGGTAACATGATCAAAACGACGGGCCAAAAAGATAATCTTAGCAGCAGAGTGAAGAATGGGAACCAAAGGACTAAGGTGAGGTAATGGAAAACCAGTCAAGAGAAGATTATAGTAACCGAGACAGGAAATGACTAAAACATGAACTAAAGTCTTGGCAGAGGAAGCAGATAAAAAAGGTCTAATTTTAGTGATTTATAAAGGAAAAATCAACACGACTTTGCTACAGCCTCAATATGAGAAACAAAAGACAACATGGAGTCCAAGACAAAGCCAAGACTCCGTACGTCATTCACAGGATGGATGGGAACATTATCAACAGTAATGGAAAATGTATAATGTAAAGAAGGTTTGGGGGAAAGATGAGTAGGTCTGTCTTTGCCATATTAAGTTTTGCTGTAGTGAGATGTTCAAAATCTAAAGAAAGTTCAGGAGTAGAGAGGTACTGTTGAGTATCATCAGCGTAAAGGTGATATTGAAACCTGTATGAGCTGATAGGATTACCTAAAGATAGTGTGTAAAGAGAGAACAATAAGGGGCCCAGAACAGAGCCCTGAGGAACCCCAACCGAAAGGGAAAAGAGGGGGATTCATGACCACCAGCTGCCACACTAAATGACTGGCCTGAGAGATATGATGAAACCAGCTGAGAATGGAGTCAGTGAACCCTAAATCACAATGTGACTCTAACAGAAGAACATAATCAACTGTATCAAAGACTGCATTAAAATCGAGAAAAATAAGGATGCAGTATGGGCGTTTTGACTTGACCTGGAGGCCATGATTCAGCTTCAATTGCACACAGTTACATGTGATTAGTTATGGAAGAATTTAGATCAGGGCTGTCAGAAATGGGCTATAACAGTCTGGAGCCACAAATTCGAAATCATATTGAAGCACAAACCAGAGGGCTCAGGCAGAAACAGACTGGGCACAGTCAGTCCAAAAGGTTCATCAGACTATACTGGTAGAAGTCACCACATGGGACACTGGTTAGGCAGGATGCACATTCCTTTTGAAGTAACCCTGTAGATGTCCATTCCTTTCAATGCATTGCTTTTAATGAGATGTATGTTTGATGGTGCATATCCTTTTATGTTCCATTACCACTAGTTAAATATGTGTGATGGATTTGGAGAAAGGGAGTTTTGGCAAATTTATATCAGCAATAGGACCCCATTCTTTCTTTTCCCCAGCTTGCCTTCTTGCAAACAGCCTTGCTCTGATTGGAAATGTCAAAGCAGGAAGCAGTGACAAATTTCTACAAGTTTCTCTTACCTCAATAATGATTTTACTGACTTATGGTGCTTCAATATAGTATATAACTATACGACCAAGTAAACTTTCCCTCACTGAGTATAACATTTTCTTTCCTCATGAAAGAAACAATTACAGGTAAAATAGAATGTTAAATACAGGGATATTTATAAATATATACCAGAAAGGTTAACCCCCTCTTCATAGCTAATCCCCCACTAAATGTTTCTTCTCCTTCCATCCTGATTTAGCTGCAATTTCCTTAATTTCTAATTACTTGCTTTTTTGTTCAGATTATACATCTCATTGTTCCTCTTAAATTTCAATTAAGCTTTGGTTTAAATTAAATTATTTTCACTTGTTTTCTGTCATAATTGAACCTTTCTTCACTGCTTTAGAGGTTTAAAAGTTTAGATTGCTCAGATTTTTCCATCTTTCTTTCCAATATGTTCTTATTTGTCCCCAATCTTCTTCTACATGGTTCGAAGTTCTCTCCTTTAGCACTGCTGTGAGTTTATCTCCATCCGTCATATCACTTAATTTGATCAACCATTCTTCAATTGTGGAAGTATCTTTTTCTTTCCATTTTTGAGCATATAATACTCTAGCTGATGTTATCATATACAATAGTATTCTTCAATGCTTCTTCATAATTTCTTTGTCTAATTTATCTATCATATTTAGTAAGTATATTTCTGGACCAATTGAAAAATTTACAGCCAAGATTTCTTTTATTCGATTATGAATTTTTGTCAATAATTTTAAAGTTTCTCTTATTTCAACAAATTGCTGTGCTTGTGCCTCTGCACACTTAGTGGGATATTTTCTCATTATTAATGAGGGATACTAATTTCTACAAAATATTTTGTGACCTCTCCAAATGCCTGAACACTTATAATGCCAATATAATGCAACAAATGCAATAAGACTATACCTATAGAGCAAGGTTTGCACATACATTAGCTTGTGACTACCTGAATGAATTGGACCACATTTCTAAATCTCCATTTAAATGAATCAGGAGAATATAATGTTTATACATATGTGGCAGTTACATGATTGGGAAAAGGCCAAGTAGTAAAAGAATGCTTTACTTTCAGAGATCATCAATTTGTTAATGAAACAAAAAAGAAACCCATTTCTTCTCAAGATTATGATTTTTTTTGTATAAAGCACAATGCATATTTTAATTTCTAAAAAAGTAGAGATGAGTAGGATGGAATTCTCTTGACTAGTCCCAACTGTAACCATTGAAACAATTTTTGAATGGTAAATCCAAGTGATTTGATGGCTCTGTTTTAAAAATAGGGTTTAGGTTGTAATATAAATATATAGTTCCCAACCTAATATTTATTTATTTTTTTTAAAAAAATCAGAACACAGTTCATTGGGAGTTTGTCTTTCATGATCATGTGCATAATGGGGCTGCACAGGAGCACAATGGATTTGTGGAAGACTTTTGATGATGTGATCCACTAGTCTCAGGTTACAATCTTTAAACCCTTTTATCTCTGAAACTAAAATTCAAAGACATAGCCATATTAGTCTGGAATATCAGTATGCAAAGAGATCTTGTAGCATCTTTAAAATATATATATTTATTTATTTGAGCTTTAAGACAATATATGACTTAAATAAAACAAAGTTAATTGCAGCTTATTAATACGTGTCTCAGTACACCAAAAACTTCAACATGTGATCAAGGCTGGTCACATGCAGGGGGCCTTGATGACATGTTGGGGGCATTCTTCCTGGCTTCAGAGCAACTCCAGCAGCAGCATTGTCCAGCTATACAGGCTGGCGTGCAGGTATAGACCCTGCATTCCTGCAGCAGCCTGATCTGGATTTCCTTGCATGAAGAAGGTTTTCCCAGGTGTTTAAATAAAACATTTTAAATGGCTTTACCCCAGCTTCCCCACAGATTTGACTCTGACATTGTCAGGACTGTCCAGAGGCAAACTGGGGCAAGAGTCGTTTGGACTGCAGAGCTCCAACATGGAGGAAAGCCAGTGTAAATTTCCCATCTAAACAAGCCCTATGTTACATATACAGCTACTAAGATCTTTCCTTTTCCACTCACAAGTAGGATGTGGGACTAAATTAAATTAAAGAAAAGAAAACTGCATTGGTTCTTCCTAAACCACTAGGCGGAAAGGTTTAACTTCCCCTATTCATGTCAGATGAAGTCCCTCATAAATATTTACAAGTAAAAATGAAAAGATGATATAGCTGGACACTATACATTTAACATAACATCTAGAATAATAAATAAATAAATAAATAAATAAATAAATCTTACCTGCCTCTCCCTATGGATTGAGGCTGAGAACAAATTAACATATGAATATGTTTGTTAAAAAAAACACGTATAAGTTAACAACATATACCAGTTAAAAGAACAAGTAAAGTAGAATCAAGACATTTTAAAACAATCAATACACAGTTTAAAATTCACAAATTTAAATCATCTTGATCAGCTAGCTGGAAGAGACTGGTCTTTAATGCTGCTTTAAATTCTGACAGCTTTTTCAGCTGTTGTATCTCTTCCAGCAGGCTGCTCCACAGTCTAGGAGTGGCTGAAGAGAAAGTCCTCTGCTTGACATTTGCCAACCTAGTCCTGGCTGAGTGGAGCAAATGTCCCCCAGAGGGCTTGAGTGTACAGGGCAGATTATACAGGAGAAGGCTATCCTATAGGTAACCTGGACCCAAACCATGTAGGGCTTTAAAGGTAATAACCAACACCTTGTACCTTGCCCAGAAACTAATTGGCAGCCAATGGAGTAATTTTAATATCAGTGTAATATGATCACTCCTGGAAGTACCAGTGACTAATCTGGCTGCCATGTTTTGGACCAGCTGAAGTTTCCCAACTTGGTACAGAGGTAGCCTAATGAATAGCACATTGCAAAAGTCCAGGCTTGAGTTTACCAGTGTATGCACTACCATCTTTAACTCCTCCAGTTCTAGGAAAAGGTGCAGCTGGTGTAATAGCCAAAGTTGGTAGTAAGTACTCCTGGCTGTCACATCTATCTGAGTAACCATGACTTACCATCAGATGAATCTTGTACCATGTTTTCATGTGACCCACTGTGCTGAACTCAGACATGATGGGGGAAAGGCCAACTAAAATCAGTGGTACAAAGGGCCTTCTCCTCTGAGAATGTGTAATTCACTATATCTCTACATTAGAAAAGATTGAATGATCCAACTGCACCCAGTTCAGAGATGTAGCAGAATTATTTTCCCCCACAGCAGAAATTAATTAGAAGGAGTCCATTCTAGAGCTGTAAATCATGAAGAAATAAAGTGGGTCACCTCTTCTTCTGTGAATGGTGGTTTGGTTTCACTCCTACCCTGCAATTATTTAGTTAACAAGGCTACTCATTACATTAAGCATGCTTTTATGTGCCCACGCCATACAATGGTGGGATACTTGGCACCAGTTAACTTGGCTCACAACTTTATGAGCTTTGAATGCAACCAAGATGTGCATTAGATTTTATTATTGTGCTGGATACTATAATAATTAACCTAGAGTGAGGCTAACCACTTATGGTGCTACAGTTGTCCCTTCATATTCGCTGGGGTTTGGTTCCAGGACCCCCTGTGGATACCAAAATCCATGAATAATCAAGTCACATTATATGCAATGGCATAGCAAAATTGTGTCCCTTATATAAGATGGCAAAATCAAGGTTTGTTTTTTGGATTATTATTTTTTAAAGAATATTTTAAAGCTGTGAATACTTAAATCTGTGGATACCAAATCTGTGGATATGGAGAGACAACTGTATTTTCTAATACTCCTTATTCCAGTGCCTTTCCACCCTTCCATTACTGTCCACACCCTGTTCCTAAAAATGCACAGAGCAAGTAGAGAAATCAATTATCCTATGGCAACCTTGTTAATGGGGGTAAAAAAAATATCACTCAGCCCGTGCACAGCCAGGTGCTCCTACACTGCAACCTGGTTCTGGGTACAGAGATTTCTGTGAAAGAGAGATAGCATATATAGCCTATGAGCACCCCACCACCACCACTAGGCTTTGCAGTTTGACCCTTAGTTCTTCTCCTAGGCCATTAGTAGTTCTTTTATACTACATGTGAACAAAGAAAATGTGTGTTGAATGAACATCATTAAGTAAAACTCAAAAATATATAAATAAACATGCTTTTTTCCTTTCCCTTCTCTCTAAGGACATTATAAGACAAGGCAAAAAAAAAAAGGCATCATAAAGATGCCTTATGATCACGAAAGTGCACACGTACCACATGATGTTGCCCTTTTGCGATCATGTCCTGTAAAAAAATATGTTCTTTTTTTATTGATGGCTCAAGCCATCAACTGCCCCCTGTGGCACTTTTGTGCCAGTATGCCATTGTACTCACATGAATGCAGCATCAGTGGCCAGTCCAGTGAGAACACTTCTGGGTGAGATCGCGACATCCATGTAGGTGATGCACTTTTTATGATCCTCCCCAGTTTACTCGGAAGGTTTTTTTTTAGTGTTTTTTGGTGCTTTTTCTAACTTTTTCTCTGTTATTTTTGTTTATTTTTGAATTTCCTGTGCTATGTATTCTTGCAAGTAAAGAGGAAGTGAATGGAGCTCCACTCACTCCTCCATCATTGTTGGGGAAGCCTCTGGACAGGAGGGAAGGCAAGTGTGACATGGGTAGTTCTTTTGAGTTAAAGGGGGGGTGTCTGATAAAGTCGTACAATTTTCTAAAATGTTAATTTTGACTTGAAAAAGTGTTGACAGTTATAAGGATTACTTTCAATGACAAGGGAAAAATGTTGCCTCTTAGCTTGGACGTAGCTTGGCAAAGCTGGGCTGTTTTTTAATGTAGTCAAGGAAAATTTTAAGACCAAATGCAGACAAGAACCAAACTGTCTCCACAATGTTTTCACTCCTTGACATCCAGCTCCATAGGCATAACATGATAAAGTCTCTTTACAATCTCCCAAACATTCCTCTGTGGGTTTCGGTATGTTGTGTGGAGTAGAATGCAATCAACATCTGTTAATTTCTGTCCTTTAAATGTACTATCAAAACACACAAGCATGATGTTTTATTTTGTATGGTTGAAATGAGACTGGTGACTGCTCATCCATCATTCTCCTGTCATATTTTTATATGTTGTCTGTCCAATCCCCGAGATAATTTTGGAAGCGTAAAGCAAAAACTCTGAGTTAAGTTATTGGCCAGCTGCTCAAGTGTCCAGCTGAAGAGATCATTGTGCTCTCTTTCTCGTGAATCTAATAACAGTTGCTTTTTGGAAGCCAAGCATAATACACCCAGGATGCCCCTGGAAGATTGTAGCAGAAGTACCATGTCTAAACTTTCTAACAGTCTCTCTCTCTCTCTCTCATACACACACACACACACATCTGTAAAAGGGTTTAGTATTTACAAGGCAGCTGTTTGCAGTGAGGAAACAAGGGATAGTGATTCTTGAAGTATGACACATCCACTTTGCACTTTGTGGTACAAACACACTTTTTCTATCCAGATTAATATTCTTTTAAATGACAGAATAGGTAGGGTTTTTTTTAAAAAAAAACCACATAACTCAGGTGTTAAACCATTCATATTTTCATTATACAGTTCCACCTCCCTTCCCCCAAATCTGGTTCCTAATTTCATCATAAATCTGTTATGAAGTGGAGTGCCAGCTCATACAATGATTTGGCAACATGTGAGACAGTTCTCAGTTACCTAAATTATAGTAGATAACATGGTTCGATGGGAGAACAGGAGACAGAGTACCAAATTGTATAAAGGAGCAGAAAGAAGGAAAAGACAAAATAATGGGTGCCTTGGGCCAGAGAATGGACCACAATATAGCCTGAGTAACACCACATTGAGCCATTTGGGGGGGGGTGTCATTGATCAGCACATCCTGCCCCCCAGGCCAGTTTAAAGGCCCTGCAGCACCCTGTACTGTGAATAGGTTAGGTTAGGTTAGGTGACATTAACCTGAGATAAACATATGGGCTCCCAAAATAAAAGCATTGCAGGGGCCCCTAAAATTCCTTAAACTGGTCTTGCCCCCCCCCAAGTAGTAATTGCAGTTATTTGAAGAGAGAGGGAAATTAACATGAAACGTTTTGGTAGCCAAAAAGGTAACGGTCAATAATTCACTGAATATTGCATATCTTCCAACATTTCATAATGAAAACCAGGATGCATGTGGTGAAGCAACATCAACATGTGGACAAGATGGCAAAAGTATTACTGAGAAAGACTACACAAGCTAGGAGAGGCTGCAGCAATGTGGTTTTGCTTGAGCCTCCTGGGAAGGATGGATGATTCCACCCCTCCCCTCCCCTCCCCATCCTCCTGCTGTGTTAATTGAGTACAAACTATAATCAACGCAGTTGCAGCAAATGAAGTAAAGTAGGAGGAGGAGAGAGCAACTTGGACATTTTAAAGCAGCTGAAAAAGTGGGACAAAAGAGGATTAATTGGAACTGCCCTGCCAAATTGGGACTGTTGGAAAGTATGATACTGAGAGTGTGTCAATACTAGGGACTTTATCAGACGCATCAAATACAGCATCATAACAATGCCACCTAACTGCAAAAGGGTGTGCATATCAGACGACTTCACCCTTTTGCGGTTATGTCCCTGCCAAAACCCATACTTTTTAATTGATGGCTTAAGCCATTTTTTTTTCATTTTTTTGCCAGCATAGCTGCTGTGTGAAACCTCGCATCCTTTTCCCCCCTGTACTTATGCGTCAGTGGCCATAAGTATTGCAAACAATTCCGGATGAGATCTTGATATCCAGGTAAGTGACACACTTTTTATGACCCTCCCTGAGTTACTTGTAAGTTTTTAAGTACATTTTTGTGCTTTAAAAAACTTTTTAGTGGTTTTTTTTGGGGGGGGTGAATTTCCCATGTGATAAAGGAGATTATCAGACAGGGACAAAAATAGCATCCCTGTCTTGCTATCTCCTCTCCTGCCCCACTCCCATCCCTTACCACTTTAAAAAGAAAAGTTTTCAGAATTACCTTGATAGTGGCACAGAAACTGCTCCCCTCCCCTCCAGCAGTCCAAGAGTGAATGGAGCTCTTACGGAGCCCCATTCACTTCCTGGAAAGCAAATCTCAACTGTTCTTTGGAAAGAACAATTGCAAGGGAAATTTAAATATAAAAGGTTAAAAAGTACACCAAGCAAAAAAAACAAAAACAAACAAACAAACAAAAAAACAAAAACCACACATTTTAAAAACCCCAAGTAACCTCGGGAGGGAGAAGAAGTGTGTCACTTACCTCGATGTCCTGATCTTGACCAGAAGTGTCCGGCAGGGACCTCACATCATGGCTGGCATTGCACCAGCATAATGGGGCACCTTTTTGCACGCCCATCGTTCCATTACAGAAATGGAATGATGGGTCAATTCATGGCTTAAACTGTGAATAAAAAGGAGCACAGCAGGACGGAAGAGGCACAGGGGCATAACACCACAGGGACGTCATTGTCTGATATTCAAGCCATTTAGCAATGTCCTGTCATCCCTATGGTGGGATATATAGTGCGTCTGATTATCTAGAAAATCTCACGATATTTTGTGGGATCTCAAAGGAGGAAGTGAATGGAGCTCCGGTCACTTCCTCTTTAATTGCTGGAACTGCCTTTGCCAAGATTAGAGGTAAGTGCAGGGGGTGGGGAGCATACTTTTGCTGGTATAAAAATTTATTTTGTTATGCCAGCAAAAGAACGCTTTAAAATGATAGTCTGACAAAGTCCATAGTAAGAAGCAGCTAAGTGCACCAATTGTCCAATTGGACAAATCTTTGTAAGTTTGGAACAGCACTCAGTCATATTTCCACAGGGAGGTTGGTGAGCTAGGGATGAGGAGGTAGGTCTGTACTACATTATTAATTGGAATCCTGAAGCCCATTAGATGCTGTTGGACTGCAGCTCCCAGCTAGCATTCCTCACCATTGAGAAATGGCTAGGGCTTCTGAAGGGGTGTCACGTTGAGGATGGAGTATTTGAAGGGGTGTCACGTTGAGGATGGAGCGGGCTTGTTTTCTGCTGCTCCAGAGACTGGAACACGGAGCAATGGATGCAAGCTCCAGGAACAGAGATTCCACCTCAACATTAGGAGGAACTTTTTGACAGTAAGAGCTGTTCGGCAGTGGAACACACTTCCTCTTAGCATGGTGGGGTCTCCTTCCTTGGTGGTCTTTAAACAGAGGCTGGATGGCCATCTGTCGGGGATGCTTTGATCGTGATTTCCTGCGTGGCAGGAGGTTGGACTGGATGGCCCTCCTGTTCTCTTCCAGCTCTGCAATTCTATGATTCTGGGAGTTGTACTTCAACAGCATGTAGAGAGCTGTATGACTTCTACCCCCAGTCTACATGAACAGAGCAAAGGAGTGATAGTCAAAAAGAAAAGCATACTGTAGGCTAGAGACTGAGCTCTCTCTGAAGAGAAGCTGGAATAGAAATACCAGGAAACAGTCTGCAGGTCAGAAAGCTCAAGGCTGGAAGAGAACCAAGAAGGAAGTTTTAGCAAAAAGGAGGCAGCCATACTGACCAGCAGAGGCCTTTGGGGAGAAGCTAGGTAGCGATGCTGTGGAGGCCATGACCTAAACTAGAAAGCACTGGTTGTTAGAGTTTAGTAAACTTTGCTTGGCTGGTGCTTGCTAGGGAAGGGAAGAATATTCATAAATATTCAAGCACCAGATGAAAAGATGTTTTCCCTGTAGAGCAGAATCATGGCTGGATTAGATTCATGGACTGATTAGAAACTTCACAGTTCAGGACTTATTCTGTATGAAAAACACATGTGCCACACCTACTCTCTCTTCCTGCATCAAGCAACCTGCAGCTATTTTTCTTTTCCCTCTCTCTCCTCCATGCATTAGATTATGGTCAAATATTGTAAGTAACACTGTATGTTTTTCAAAGACTACTAAGCTTGTTTTCTTTCTCTGTTAGACCCTGTGTTAGGGATGTGAGGGTGTGAAACTGGTTGTTGTTCAGCTCCAGCTTGGCTAATTTTATTACTCTGCTAGAGAGAGGCCCTGCTATTGGCCACACTTCCCAACACTGCTTGTCTGACCAAGAAAAAAAAACAGTGGATTACTCTGGGGCATATTGGAGCTGTGCTGGAGCCTAGAAGGGCAGTATCTTCTTCTCTACTCTGAATCCTTAAAAGGTTTATCACAGTTTACTTGCAACATAAGTCAAGGTTAGAAAGAAAAATATCCTATAAAACTGGACAGACAGGGGAAGTCAAATAGAAAAGAAGAATATCCACAAAATGACTAGAGACATTAGAGAACAAGGAACATATGTGAAAAACTGAAAAATGCAAGATAACAAGATTAAAAATTAGTTCTTAATTGTTAAGTTGATTTTTCTATTAAAATTTTTAAAAAGGCTTATCACAAGGGATAGTAATGAGTAGTTCAGAATGAAATGACAGATCAGAAGACTTTCCATCATCTTACCTGGCAGGGGAAGAAACAGCTATTCTTCCAATGTCACTTTCAAGGGGGGAAGGTGAAAGTAGGCCAGGTGGAAGCCTCATACCTATGAACTAAAACACCAGTTTCTTCACCCTGCCAAAGCAACTTATCCAGTACAGTAGGACCCCCATATCCACTGATTCAATTATCCAGTAGACACAAAACAGCACACCTACCATAGAGTCTTCCTAGAAAATGTGTCCTCTCTAGCCATTTTCTATGTCCTCCAAGGCAACTCTATGGTATTTTAAACCAGAAGTCCCATTATTTTCAATGGTATTCGCTATTACTCATGGTTTTCGGTATCCATGCCCCCCCGAAGCAATCCCCAGTGGATATGGGGGGTCTACTGTACTGCATTACAGCACATCAAAAATAGCAGCCATCCAGCTCTAACTAAAGCAAAGCAGCTACTCAGATCACTCCTTTCCAATCACAGCACTTTTGCCCTACAGTAGGAATGATTTTTGGCATCAGCAGCGCCACAAAGGAGATGAGGATGGGTGGGGAGCAGGAGTCAGCATGTGTTCAGCCAATGAGGCATCAAACAAGGTAGATTCTGCCAGGATGGACCCCAGCAGTTGCCTGGTTATGCTGGGTGTTGACACCTAGGACTTTATCACACAGGCTTAATAAACCAGAACAGAAATGGAACAGGATCGCTAAAGAGTTTTTTTTTTCCAGACGACGTTCCCCTCTCCTGTTCTTACCCCGTTCTTACCCCATGTCCTTTCTGTTTTGTTTTATTCACGGGGGAAAGTCATCAATAGATCTCCGGTTCCGTTTCTGTAACGGAATTACGGGTGTGTGAACTGATTTGCTGTTATGCTGGCGCAATGTTAAAACACTTCCGGGTATGATCTGGACATCCAGGTGAGTGACAGCCTTTTCTGCACCCTTCCTATGTTGCTTTTAAAGCTTTAAAAGTGTTTTGGTGCTTGTTTTAATTTTTAGACGTCTGCTTGTATTTTTATTTTTTAATTTTCCCCTTGCTGCCTGCCTCTGTAATGTCCTGGAAGGTAAGTAGAGAACACTTCTGGTGATGATCTGGACATCCAGGTTAGTGACAGACTTTTTTGTACCCTCCTCTGTTTACTTGTTTCTTTTAAAGGTTGTTTAGGTGCTTAATTTAATTTTTTGATGTCTGTTTTTTTTTTTAAAAAAAAAATTCCCTGTGCAATGCAGGGCTCTCTGCAAGGTCTTGGAAGGTCCCTGCAAAACACTTCCTGCTTTGATTGGGACAAAGAGGTAAGTGACAGCCATTTTTTGTTTCCTCCCTGGGTTACTTGTTTTTTTTTTTTTTAAGGGTATTTAGGTGCTTGGTGCACTTCTTTGAGGTTTGTGGGATTTTTTATTTTTAAATTCCCCACGCGATTTGGTCTCCAGGAAGGGGAGGGGGGCTCTGTGAGAGCTCCATTCCCTTCTTGGACAGCCGGAGGAGGGGGGAGCAGTTTCTGTCCCAGGATTAAGGTAGGTGTATCAACATTTTTTTAAATTCAGTTACAGGGATGGGAGGAGGGTGGGTGGGTGGGTGGGTAATGGAACAGGAACGGGTTTTAAGGGCACGTCTGATAAAGTCCCTAGGCCCAACTCATGATAGCAAAGCTTCTCTCTTCTGCCCTTTGTAGCTACATTTGGATGGTTTCCAGACCCTCAGCCCTGAGGAAGCAGAGGGAGAAATCAGTGTTTGGAAATATTACTTTTCAAACTACAGTTCTTGGAATCCTCCAAGCCATTGGACATACTTTATGGAAGATTCTGAATGTCAAAAACGTAAATTTCTAAGTTCTGGGAGGAGTCTTGGCTCTGGGAGATGGCCTAGGGGGGAACCCATAGTAGAGTACATCTCATGGGTTGTTGTCTTGTGGCAGTTTACAGGTTTGGTACATTGCGTGGCTCTCCCTCTCATTCTATTAACTTGATGTGTACTTGGCATGGAAGCTGAATTAATAGCAAAAGGGGGGGGAGGAATAGCCTCACTCCTTTGAGTTCTCACCCACCATCCTTCTCCTGGCCCAGCTAAAGAGCTGTAGGCCTGGCAAGCTTGTATTGACTCAAATTAGAGCCGGGAAAGTTACTTATGAAAAGTAATAACTTTCTGTTGTAATTCCAAGCCCTCCCATAGCCATAGTTGCAGCTTTTACAGGAAGCTTCAGATGCCCATAATATATATGATGTCTTTAAGTCTGGCTTTCCTTTTCAGATTTTACACATTACCCCTTTTTATTTATGGTGATTTGAAATCAGTTAATCATCTAGAATCCATAGTTAGCCAATTGACGTGGAGGGTCATGAATGAAGAGTGGTAGGTGCCTTTCAGAGTTTCTCCATTAGGTATTGGTCCAAGAAGACTCCTGGGGAATATAGACCTACTCATTATTTGTCTTACCTAAAGGGAAGTTTGGTAAATGACACTCTCCTCCGTGGACATTGCTAGCTTTTCTATATCTCCTTAAACATAGCTATTTAGATTATCAGATACTTTGGCATAGAAGCAGAACTGGTAAAAGGTGATATTAAGTTGACCATTTGCTTTCTCCTAGTTCACACCAAACATTTTGAACTAATGGGCGCTCACTAGATGGTGGCTTCTATAGAGGCCAGGCACCCCAGGGGGTGTTGGCCTCATGTTCTGCTTTTGGAAAGTTCAGTGCACTCTCCACCTACTTTACCTGCTTAGGTGTACAAATTGATATCATTTAATAACATTGCCATCTCACAAGTGGCAAATTGTACAAACTAAGGAAACTCCCTCTGCAAGAGTTTCAGGAGCTAGTTGGTCATCTTAGGGGTGGGTAGTCAAGATGGTGAAATAAATCCTCATGTGTCCAAATGGGATCCCGCAGCATTTCATCATTTTCAGAGGGAAGGGTAGCAAAATTCTGGAAAAGTCCATGGCAAAAGCCTCCTTGACTTTCCCTGAGATTTTTGACAATTGCAGGGGAAATGCAGACTCCTGCATTTAGGACAACCAAATTGCATTGCAGTGCATTGCTGAAGAGGATAGCTGATTGGTCAGAAGTGTGCAGGGGTGGAGCTTGCTAAGAAGGCAGATCCCGGAACTACATGTTGGGTTGTCGCTGTTGCGATTGTGTGCTGAGGTGCTTCTTTTTTCTCATTATTTAAGCAGAAGATCACTCTCCCGCACCTTGGATTTTTTTATTTATTTTTTTTAAATATGTTTGGTGGGACACTTTGGGGAGTACAGAATTGTGAGTAATTCACTCGCATATGCCATCTTGATTCACTGGCATGCCTACGTGCAAACAGCAAACACGGACAAGTTCACATACCAGTGACCTTGCAAAAAACCTAAAATAGTTGCGATAGATGAAAGCTGTTACGAATTGGTGTAAATGCACACCAATCCACATTTTATTCCCTTGTCTAGACCAGCCCTTAATTTTGCATGACCCTAGTGGGACCTTCCTGCATTGTTTCT
The DNA here is from genome assembly GCA_030847615.1 of Gambelia wislizenii. Classification (NCBI taxonomy): domain Eukaryota; kingdom Metazoa; phylum Chordata; class Lepidosauria; order Squamata; family Crotaphytidae; genus Gambelia; species Gambelia wislizenii. The sequence goes on along the minus strand of JAUMIR010000004.1, from coordinate 189,611,643 downwards.
GTGATGCAAGGCTGGGGTTGCACAAATTACACCATAGACAGGGTTACTGCTTAAGCAAGGGTCAACATGGAGGTTTAGAGTGAGTTTCTACTCCATTTTAATTGAGTGTCATTCTGGAGGAAGGATGTTGGAAGTACAGTTGTCCCTTCATATTCTCTGGGCTTTGGTTCCAGGACGCCCCGTGGATACCAAAATCTGTGAATACTCAAGTCCCATTATATGCAATGGCATAGCAAAATGGTGTTCCTTATATAAGATGGCAAAATCAAGGTTTGCTTTTTGGATTATTATTTTTTTAAAAGACTATTTTCAAGCCGTGGATGTTTAAATCCATGGATACCAAATCCATGGATACAGACGGACAACTGTAAAATGGGAGGTTCAAAAGACCTTCACATGTCAGTTTACTTTACTGGAAAATGGTGCCAGGGTTTGTTTGTTTGTTTTAGTGCCATACATGTAAGGTAGCTCTTGGAATTTTTCCAAATTTGGTGATTGATTATGGGCTGCTGAATTAACAATTTGTTGGTCCATTCTTCGTTACAATATGACCCTGATCAGTGTCATTAATTTGTTTATCTCTAGATAAATCCCCTCATGCTATGTGTCTGATTCAAACCTTCACAGTTAAAAGGCCCCGTTTACACGGCAAAATATTCCCTTAAATAAATCGCTAAGATTCCTAATTGTTCCCAGACATCCCGCCACAGTATCACCTCATTCAGAAGGGGGGGGGAGCTCAAAAACTCAAAAGTAGCATGATAGGGGATTTCGCTACTTTTCCTGACTTTTTTGAAAAGTAGCGTGACTTAGCGCATTATTGATTGTGTGAATTACCATTTCGGAAAAGTCTGTGTGAACTACCAGCAGTCTTTCCGATACAGTCACAGCAGAGCTGCACTGTGATTGGTTGGGCTGTCCAAGGAGGGAGTGGGCTTGCGAGTGATGGAGGAGCCTGACATGAAAAGATCTAGCCCTGATTGTTTTTAGCCACAGAAAAAATCCAGCAAGCTGTCTGCAGCTTGCTTGGCTGTGTGTGTGTGTGAGGGAGGGAGGGAGGGAGAGAGGGAGGGAGATTGATTGAGTAGTGATGGGCTCCTCCAGCTGTTCACTCACTCGCATTTGATCACATTTGTGTGTGTGTGTGTGAGAGAGAAAGACAGGGAGAGTGGGTGAGGGGAAGGGGGGCTTGATGGGGGGGAATAGCTCCTCCATGGCTGAAAGGCTTTTGGAAGAAGAGGCATGAAAACTAGCAGGCATTCCTAAGGCATTCCTTAGCCTTTGCTAAGGCATGAAAACTAGCAGGCATTCCTCAGAGGGAAAGATCCGAGCACTTTTCTCTCTCTTTCTCTTTCTCTATCTCTTTCTCTCCCTCTGTCTCATCTTCCCCCAGATGTGCTTGGGAGGCCATGCCTCCCCACCTTTGCCTGTCTGAACCAGAAAGTGAAAAAATAAACAGAGGAACTGATTTCCCAATAAATTATCTAAACTACCCGGCACTGGTGCGAAAAAGCACTAAAGCGCAAACTATCGCAATAAAAACTGCCGTGTAACTGAGCCCAGAAGTTTCCAATATAATGTCTTGTTCACTGTGAGACATACAACTGGGGTAACCAATTGTTCACAATCAAATGGAACAGTTTATCAGCTGGCTCCAGCAGTCCAGTTAGTGTCAGAGCAGATTTCAGCGGGACTATGTCCACTTGGTGGAGTGATGCCATGAGGGCTTTTGAGTTGTCTTTGGCACAAATAGCCAGCAATAGCTATAAACAGGGTATGTAGAGTCTTCCCAGATGACATAAGGTCAAAGAATCTGCAAAGTAATTTGATCAAGGGTAGCTTGCTGCTATGGCCTTTTGAACTAAGTTGCAGAGGTCTGCTGATTCTGCTGTTGACTTCTGTTTTAGGAAGATGTTGGGGGGCTGGACAAGGGAAGTTGGCAATGTCCAGGACACATGGGAACCTATTTCAGTTATCATTCCAAGGGGCCTACAGGGTACCTGGCAGATACTTAAAACCAGCTCTTTGAACCCTTATTGTTTTGTGCAGCTAATTTCACTTCCTTGATTGATTCATGTTTTGTGAGTGAGTTTGTGGTGGCTTCATGGGCAGACTGGTCAGGTAGGGCTTTAGAGTTGAGAAATATGCACCTTATGCATGACAGAATTTCCTTCACATCACGCCAGCTGAAAATGAATCAAAGAGGGCAGGGAACTGAAGTCCAGTGGGGTTATTGCATCAGTGAAGTTCAGTATCGAGCAAGGGCTTTGAAAGAGTATTTGGAGCTCAGGGGTGAATGAGAAACACCCTTGTTCTATCATGTTGACTATTACCCATTGACCAAATACCAGTTTGGGGTACAGATCAGTTGAGCCTCCCCCACTTTCAATTGGGTAGAAATTGGCCCATTCCTTTTAGAATGGGGCAGATTTACCAGGCATGGACTATGGACCTAGGACATTTGTATAATGGACAGGTTGAGATATTCTACTTTGAAGTCCTGTGTATGACCATTTAAGAAGCTTTGTTGATTGTTTAACAATTCTTGTTCATTATAGGTTTATAAAGAGGAGGTGGTTGTTGTCTGTGCTTTCAAGTCACCTGTTGAGTTATGTCAACCCCATAAGTTTCATAGGGTTTTCTCAAACAAAGAATACTCAGAGGTGGTTTTGCCAGTCCCTTCCTCTGAAGTATATCCTTCAGCACCTGGTATTCATTGGCAGTCCCCTCATCCAAGTACTAACTGGGACTAACTCCACTTAGCTTCCAAGATCAGATGAGATCTGGTGACTTTAGGGTATTTAGGCCCAACTTAGAGAGGAGAAGCCTGTTTTTAATATGTGGCCACAGCATGAACATCATGGCTGCCAGGTAAACACGTTCCAGTTACTTTGGATCCCAGCTCAGGATGAATGAGAAGGCAGTCATTTAAGAAAAAGCATTGGGAGTTAACATGTCTTTTTTTTTTGTTACAAGTACATGGCCTAAAGATGAGGATCTTGTTAATATGTGGCCACATCAAGGAACAATTTAGGCTGAATGGACAAGAGGGTATGGTGAAGGATCTATCCAATGTATTGGGTAGTGGAGATCATTGGCTTACAAGCGTTGTTTGGCCTCTTAGTGTCTCTGGAGATGTGGTGGGTCCTGATCTGTGGCCATAGTATGGTTTACTGGGCAGTGTGCCAGGCCTGCAACTATCATTTGGGGGACCAACCATGCCATGTGGGAATGGCTTGAGGCTTGTTGCCTCTGTTATTTGAGGAGCACAATAGACCTCCTCCTCATATTTTGGTCATTCAGCTCAGTGGGAATGACTGGATTTCTTGAAGGGCATGGCCCTTTGTTACCCAAATTACTGAGGTCCACGTGTCTACAAAAAAATCAATATTTCTATGGGGAATTTTAATTAATTCAAATAGTGCCTGCGAGAGGCTGGGTAACAGTGGGATCTTTTGACCTATATATACGGTACTCATTGACAAGAGTCCAAGCCAGGGGATAAAATAAAAATGGTTTTTATTGAAAAACACTCAGGGGAATGCATACATGCATACACTCAGGCTTCAATCGCTCATACAAGGCTATTGAAGAAAGTAGGAAGTATTGGGATAGAGAAATAGTTTGGGAGATGGGCTATACTATACCTGTCCTATGAGGAGAGATTCTTGCAGAGAAGAACAGCTGGAAGTGCCAGGTGACCCAGCAAACCAACAGAGTAACAGATTCTGGGGAACTGAGCACACTTTGGTGGTGTTTTGGGTGATATTTATACTCAGTGTTCCTCCTGAAGGGGTGTTTTGAGTGGAATACAGTGTCTGCTGGAGTTTCCCAAGGTTAAACAATGGATTCTGTGGATTTGTTTATGATCACTAATGTTTGAGATATTAAAATTGATGCATCTCAGGCAACTCTCTATTGTTTTAGGAAAAACATGAGGGAAAAAACAGCTTTTCAAGGCAATGAATGTCCAACTACCTTGATTGAACTAATGAATGAGATGCTTTGATGTATGCCCAGGAGGATTCGTCCATTTCCACCCTAACTCATCAGTCCAGGGATGGGTTGGGGTCCGCTTAATCCCTACTCAGATGTGTCTTTTAGGAATTTGGGCTGGCTACTTCCTTAGGCTTTCTGAGCAAACCTTGACTCCTTGTACTTGGGAATCTCAGGTCTACTACCAACCACATGGAGTGCCAATAATAAGCCAATTTATGAAATATAGCCCATTGATGAATTATTGAAAGAGTGAGGGGTATCAGGGCAGGCAACACCTTATTCTGTATGATCTCCAGGTCAGCAGAATAAATGGTCAAGAATAACTTTGATGTGGTCAGCTGTGATCCCAAATGCATTAACCTACCCTGTAGAGGAGTAAACAGGGAGGTTTGAAGTGCATTGCATCCCACTATTGTATTTCCGTGGCTTGAACTCTACAGAGTTTATTGAATGCATCTATCAGAAGCAGGTGATATGTTGTTCCTGGGGGATCTGCAAAAGGGAGTGAGGGCTGTAGTGGCTGGCCTGGTGGGTAGTGGGGGGAGATAAAGTAAGAGTTTTGTGAACACCTTGGCAAGCTTTTGGTGAAGAGCAGGGCTCAGGAACTGCCTCTTTAGGTTCTGTAACCCAGGGTGAGGTGCCTTGTGTCTGCTTTCCCCATCACACTGATTTTTTTCTACTCCAGTTTTCTGCCATCCATTTTGTCCTCTAATATTGATAATATTTAGTATATATACAGCTGTCTCCTACTTATTTAACAGGTTAGGGACCAATACACTGTCAAAAAGTGGAAATTGTCAAAATGCAGAACCTTCAGTGCTCTAAGTCCCTAACCTGTTGAATAAGCAGCGGATACCTGTACTGTTCCTCCACCAATCTTCCTTACCTGTGGCTGTTGGGAAAGCAAGGAGGGAGGGAAAGTGTCAGAGTGAGAGTCCCCCACCAACTGTGGAAAGCTCTGAATGAAGTGAGCTGAGCCACAACTGCTGCTGCCATTTCAGAAAGCCTATCACCAGGCCAGGCAGTGACATCATGTAGCCAACACCTGACTGAACTCAGCTTCCTACCACTCAGCAGCGATGGTAGTGAGGCACTTGGTTCTTCATCCCCAGCTATCCAGTTGAAGGAGGGCTGCCTGCCACCGATCCGGGCATGCCCATCAAGCCTGTACATACCCTCCTGCTTTCCCTCAACTGTTCTCTTCAGCCCATGCCACTGCCTAGCCAAAATGACCCTTTGCATACAAAGAAAACAAATATACTTAAAATGGTGTTACCTAACCTGACACCCCTAGCCCCATATCTATATTATAAATTGGTAATATTTAATAATTAGGTCAAATGTGTTCTTCCACATAGTGCATCCATTAAAATAAATTGAGGAACTAGGAAAAAACCCAAGGATAAACATTATTTAGTCAGGAATGTACTTAAGGAAAGGCCATCTAAATCCTAAAAAAAATATGCTAATTCGCTAAGCAACTGGAGGCACTGGCTAATCCCATTTGCCCAGGCTGGCAACCTGAAACCTGCAAACTACCCTCATTAGTTTACCCTCACCTAAAACAAAGGAGGTTGCTTCCTCTCTTTCATTCACAAAGTATTAAACCATTATATTGCTATTAACATAGCAGGAATGTCTTTCTGGCTCTCTGAGCAAAAGCTCAAGGCATTGTCTTCTACACAAAATTGCATCCCCGGAAGGAAAATTACTATAAAAACTCTTCGGAAACTCCACCCAAACACTCAAAGTTCACCTTCCTACCTACTCCATGCCAGACTGTGCAGCCATTCCAGATTGGGACCCACACCTTGCTGGCTCCCTCCACGACCTCATCTCCTCAGGAAAAGGTGTTGCATTACCCACTGAAAATTCCCCTCGCTATTCCTCTATCTCAATCTCTCCCACTATATTTGCTAGTCTTGCATGAGTGTTTGATGCCTGATTGTGTGCATAAATGTGGCTATTATTATTTTTCCCAAATAAGGATCATTGATATTCTATCTAGTTTATGTCTCCTCCATAGTATTGGTATAGTTGGTCATAAGTTCCTGCCATTACCTCCCTCTTGCATTGCCAAGATGAGTACATTAATTCCCTAAATTAATGTTGATATTTTGAGGGTCCTCATGACCCTATTGACCCAATTTGGGTAACAATGGTATCCCTCCCCGATTCAACAACTCCTACAGCCATAGAAACCTCAATGCTCCTTCAGGAAAAATAAAAGCCTATGTGCAATGTCTCCCCTGCCCAGTCAAACAAGCATTAGCCTCTCCCTCAAAAGTAAAAAAACTCGCCCTTCCCAATCTATTTGAATGAAACAACAAACCAATACATCAAAATCCTACTTGCAAAGCTATCTCTGCTCAGTTCACAGACATGTCACCAAACATGCCCACCCACCCCAAATTTGAGTTCTGCACCTATAATTCCACACCCAAACTCCCTTTTTAGTTTCTTAAATGAAAGATGCCATCCAGGGCCAAGCTTCTGCAGTCAAAGGGAGGGGGACTTGGCTCAGGAGGTGCATTGTTGGACTACATTAAAAGTAGCAGCTGCCAAACTGCAGAAGGCCAAGAATGTGACCACACTGGTTACCCATGCTCCAAGACATCTTCTGCAAGCTTAGAGGAATCAGGCCCATTTTCAACTCCTAAAGCAACAGCATAGGCACCTTTGCTTTTTCAGGCCTTTTAAATTATTGTTTGACCAGAACCCTTAATTTGACACATGGCTGAAAGAGCAGAACATATGTTGAATATACAGATCCTGAGTATAATTTAGAATGGCCAAAACAGTGGGCCATTGAACAATGAAGGATGCATGTATAGGGCATTTTTGGATGCTCATAGTGCTTTGCACACATTGGACTGAATGGATGTGAATTGTTAAGTCAACATTTCCGTGAAGTCCCCGTAACTTAATGAATCCATTCTAGTGCATGTGTGTACATGTGGGTGGGCAGGCCTAGCATCTAACACACAGGTTTAATCAATTATCTTGCAATATAATCCTTATAACAACTCTATAAGGTATGTCACAATCTCCATTCTTGTATAGGAGTAAAGGCTGAGGCTAAAACACAATAAGGTCATCTAAAGGGGTAATGACAGTGATAGGATTTTTGAAAAGGACTTCCTGAGTCACTCTCTTAACCACCATTACATTGTAACAGCTCCATTGTATAAATAATTTGAAAGTAATTTAATACTCAAAATGGTTTTTTTTAAAAAAAAATAGGAGAGGAATAGTAGACCCTCTACTATTGAAGTAGACAGGAATAGTAGAGCCACTTGGCATTTCCAAAAAGAAAAAGAAAAGAAGGACGGAAGAGGGGGAAAAAAGAAAGAAAAGAAAAAAATGTTATCTTCCTTAACCCTTGTTCTTGGTACTTTGAGAGTTTCCCACATTTTAAATCACATTTTTTATTTTGTAATACACACACACATTTACATATATGGGTTATTATGACTCATTTGGATGTTTAATGTAACCATATTTTATCTCAACATTAGATTACATCATGAAAGACATCTTATATTGTTTTGCCCATGGTTAGAAATTATGTCTGCTTAATCAATTCCATTATGCATTCAACCATCCAAGACACTTCAAAGGCTAAGAAGATATTTTGAAAAAAGAGAGAGAAAAGGAGAGAGAGAGAACAACTTTCCATCTTTAAAATGATTTCCCTTCAGATCAAGATGCAGAGCACAAAATATTAATCATTTTAAATAAATATCAAGACTCCCCAAATAATATGAATAATTGGCAGAGCCCAGTGCCCACTGCCCAGTTCCCAACAGCTGGTTACACTGGCGCACGGCACCTTCTCAGCAGCCTTTGAGATAATGACTTGGGCATCTGCCGACCAGTGCTTGCAACTGCCCACAGAATTTACAACTCACAAGTGGGATACAGAGGCTCCGACAGAACTTTTTTATGCAAGGTCTTTGAAATTTATTAATGTAATGCAAACACAAGCCTTCCAACCCATTAAATTGTTGATGTTATGCGAATCCACTCTGGAATTGCAGATCCTCATTAACATTATTTGCATGTTAATCTGCATCTTTTTAATTAGTGATATTATTTATGCACATAATTTTCGCCTACTGGTGCCAAGGCTGAAGCGCATTAATTAATCTACTGAGATGCCAAACTGTTTATTTTTCTCCCATACTTTTTATTTGTTTACATGGTGTTTTGGATTCAGGGAAAAAATAAAAAAAATTTAAAAAGCCTGAAGAATAAAAGCAGAAAGACAAGATTAACTAAAAGCTCTTTTTGTTTTCATAATTTAAATTGTAATATTAGCCAAATGTTGTGTTTCTTCCCTCAGAGATCGGTTATTCAGTTACATTACCTTGATGTATTATTAAAATTTATAATGGACTCTGGAGGCTTTTTTTTTAGTTCTCTCCTTCATTTACAGAATATACTCAATGTTATTTTAATCTTCCTACAACGCTGCCATGCATAGGCAATGATCAGTTTTCCCTTGCGTCTCTCTAGTGATGCTCCACTTTGCACAACTGATAAACATTTAAATAAGCCTTTTCAAAAAAAAAAGAAAGAAAAAAGAAAGAAAGAAAGAATGATAGAAAAGAAAAGGAAGAAAAAGAAAGAGGAAGAGGAAAAAAAACATGCTAAAAATTATTAACCCATTAATGGGACAAAGAATTGTTTGGTAATTCCTCTTCTCTCTAACTAGGTCAACTGGAATAAGTATTTTAACCTATACTGTAGAATTGATTCAATCTCCCATCCTGCATACAAACATACATGAACAATAAGTATTCAGTACTCATATACAGTCAAGGTTCCTACTCCTTTCAATGGTAACAAGTTCCAAGGACAGCCTTTCAGAGAGTCAAATTGGGGAGAAGGTAGGAAAAGTTATTGGAGTCTTGATCTTAAAATATATCCTTAGCCATGGATCTGGTGTATGTCAGTGTGTATAAGCATATTATTATTCTTCCAAGATAAACCCCAACATTTTTTTCCATATTTGCACCACAGCTCAGTTTAAACCAGACAAAAGTCAGGCATGGAGAGTGCCAGCTTCTGTATCATCACTAACACATCTCCCTCTCAGTTCCTCAACCAGCGTTCTCTTTTTTAAAAATACTATTACTACTACTATTACCACTACTACTACTAACAATAATAATAATAAGGAAACATACTTATAACAGTGAAAAAATATAGAAACTGGGGAACAGCTTGATTGAAGAGAAGGGGACAGGAGCAAGAAAGGCAGCTAAACCAGCACTGATATTAATGTTGTGTATGTCTACCATGCAGATCATGAAGCAAAGTTAAACTCTCTGGTATGTGGAAATGGCTCCCACTGGGAAATCACCTCTACTTTTTCCCTCCAATTCCATCTCTTCAAACCCTCTCCACCCTTTTTTTTGTAAAGGCTTTGACACAACCTCCCATCCCCAGTTCTGATGCACTAGTGTAACTACCTTGGTACTACCTTTCTATAGCGGTGGAACTGAATGCTCCTGTGAGACACGGGGCTGCTGATAGCACTGCTACTGGTAAGGTCTCTAAGTCAGATAGGCTTTTGTTGCAGAACCATGCAGAACCAGAACTATGGTGCTGCATAATGGATTCTGGTCAGACCTCCCCAAAACCCACTTACCAGTAAGCAGCCCCTGGAGTTGATGAGGGTCCATTCCCCTTGTCATTGATTGAGAAGCAGCTGACTGGCATTTCCAGGCCTTCCTGTTAATTATATCTGGCGTGACAAGCAGAAAAAGGACCCCTGTCACAAATTCCTCTCAGTTTGGAGACTGGCTGTTCAAAGAGGGGTGGCACCTGGTTCTCAATCTACAGGGGAACAGACCCTTTCAATTCCAGTGACAGCTTACTGGTAAGTGGAGTTTGGGGGGCTTTCATGGTCCCTGTGTAGTCCCTAAGCTAGAGACTATATAGGGATTATGAATATGTAGCATTTATGGATGCATAACTGCCTAACAGGATTCTGGCCTAAATGTGTCAAACAACTACTGAGCAGCAGTAGTATGTGTGTGTGTGTCTGTGGCGGAGAGAAGGATGACACCGGTGAAGGATCTCTCAGAGAAAACAGCAGTGAAACCATAGCTAACTTCAAAGGAGTTGGTTCTGCATGGAAGAAGGCAGTGGTAAACCACCTTTGAAGCCATTTACCTGGAAACCCCTATAAGGAAAGAATCCAAAATGAAACAAGAACTAGTGCTGGAATATGAGGTTACCATGTTGGAAGGTACTCAACCAGCTACAGGGGAAGAACAGGGGATAAATATGAGTAATGCTGTGTCTAATGACACATGACAAATCTGAACTCAAGTCAAAAGGATGTTCAGCTGCTGACATTGTCAGAGGTGAAAGAAAACTCTGGAGCTGCACATCATATGTAGTAGGAACATGGAATGTAAGAAGCATGAATAAGGGAAAGCTTAACATCAGGAAACAGGAAATGGAATGAACAGATATACATACTGTGAGTGATCTAAAGTGGACAAGAATAGAGCATTTTCAATCCGATAATTACACAGTCTTTTACTCTGGAACAACAACCAAAGAAGAAAAAAAGGTGGCACTGATAGTGAGGCAAGATGTAGCAAAAGCAGTCAAAGGATGTCTGTTGCATGTTTTTATATTATACAAAAGTTCTTCTAGAAGCCATGTGTTCCAGGATTTCGACCACCAGTTTTTGACTTTTTGAATCTCCTGTTTTCCAGTGTCTAGCCACCTCTGCCCTAGCAGCTGCCACAAGATAAGCTATCAACTCTCTATGTCTTAATTGGCTATTATTCTTAACACAAATATATAATAGTAATAAAGCTGGACAGAAGTATATGGTCTGTGCACCATATACAATATAGCAGTGCAAAAATATCTGACTCTAGAATATTCAAACCACATATGGACACTGCATTCTATAAGGACTGGTCAGTTCTCATTTAATACGTCAACAGTCACTTGTGACAAATATGTCCTCCACCAGAACAGAAGGACTTCTGGAAAGATACCTTATCCCCAGACCTCATATCTAGAAATGATGACACTTTGAAGACATCTGTCAAATAAAGCAATGGCTTAATTCTCTCATCTTCTCTCTTCTTTTCTAACTTTATCTTAGGACACATTCAAAACCAAGAACAGTTTTGTGCAACAACTTGCGTCTTCTACCTATGTTGATTGTTTTGTAAGTGTTTGATTTTAATCTTGTTATTGCATCACATTTATTGTTACCCCTTATCCCTTCAGTAATAATTTAAAAAGCAGTCAAAGGATATAATGCAAAGTCTGACCAAATAATATCAATAAGATTCCAGTGAAACCTATCAATATAACCATGGTCTGATTTTATGCTCCCACCACAGAGGTAGATGAAAAAGAAAGATTATGCACAGGCATCCAGGAGGAAATTGATCATACACAAAATCAGGACGTGTTGGTAATCATAGATGAAAGTAGAAAACAGAGTAGAAACAAACTTTGCAGGATAATGTGGCCTAGAATCAAGACATGAAGCAGGGGAATGATTTGAATTTGTGAGGCCCAGTTTGTTAATTGCAAACACATTCTTCAGATAACCAATGAGACAACTATGTATGTTGACAACTCTGGACAGCCAACATAAAAATCAAGTAGACTACATAACTGGAAGCAGAATATGGAGAAACTCCATTCCCTCTACAAAAACAAGGCCAGGAGCAGGTTGAGGTTATACAGACTATAAATTGCTAATACCAAAAATCAGAGTAAAGCTAAAAGTACATTGAATCAGCCATTGTGCCAAAACCTATAGACTTTAAAGATCATATAAAGAATAGGTTTGACTACTAAGTCTATAGGACAAGAAATTTGAAGAACTTTGGACTGAAACCATGGATATTGTCAGAGAAAGTTGCAAAAAGGTACAAAACAATAGTGGCGATTTACTACTTTGTGAATAATAGGTTTCTGCCCATATGGAAAGCTGGATCAGCCTGAGAAAAAGGAGGCATGAAAATGGTGGTGGGGTGGGGAAGGAACATCAACAATTTAAGTTATGCAGATAACATCATGTTATTTACAGAAAATAACAAAGACATATGGCCTCACCGCACTCTAAAGAAAAGTGGCAAGGGGGCAGGAATGTTCCATTCTCCTTCTTGACTTACCACATGACACCATCATTTTTTCATTCTGGTCCCATGGGAAACTAAATTAAAACCATACCTTTTTGCTAACCAGAAAAACTTGGTCCCCCACAGGACAAGAATGAAAGAATGCTGGAAGGATGATGACGTCATGCTGCTTTTCTTTGGAGTGTGATAAGGCTCTTAGAACAACTAGTGATTAAAGTAAAGGATGGAAGTGAAAAAGCAGGGTTATAGTTGAGGAAAGTACAAAAGCAGGTTTACAGTTGAAATATTCATAACTTCAAAATGTGTTATAAAGACATAGAAGTAGTTAAAGATTTTTAATACCTTGGCTCAGTCATTAATCAAAATGGAGAACGCCATCAAAAAATCTGAAGATTAAGAACTGGAAAGGCAGCTACAAGCCAGTTGCCCGGGACTTACCGGGCAGCTGCTTTTGCGGCCGGAGTCCCCCCCGAGCCTGGGCAGCCGCAGCGTGGGGCTGGCATGGGCGCCGCCATGCCAGCCGTCTTCCTCCTTCCTCTCCCCGGTCTGTGCTTGCAGGCCAGGGAGAGGATAGTAAGCCAGCCAATAGGAGGGAGGCAGCTCCCACCTGATTGGCTGGTTTTGACCAATCAGAGTCTGCGCTCAGCGCGGCCTCTGATTGGTCAAGGGGCGGGGCTAGTCCCCAATGCAGTCCGCCGGCCGGGTATATATTCCCAGCCGGCTCCCTGCCTCAGCAGTTGGCTCTTGCGAGCCAAAGAGGTAGGAGCTCTCTGGGAGCTCCCGAAGAAGGAAGAAGCCGCCGAAGAGCCGGGGAGCCGAGGCCGCCGGGTGAGCTGAACGGTCGAGCCTCGGCGAGAAGAAGGAGCGCGGCGAAGAAGCGCAGAGCCAAGCGGCGGCGGAGCGTCCAGGGCCTGAGGCCGAAGAAGAAGCGGGCCTCGCGGCCCGAGCTCCCGGAGGCGGCAGCGGCTGGTCGGCCAGGGCCCCCCTTTCAGGGGCTGGAACCCAGTGGCTGTACCGGGGGCACCGGGCACCCACTCCAGGAGGTTGGGCTAGCACGGGCTAGCCCATCCGGACCCAGTGGAGGAGTCCACTGGGGGGAGGACCCGGTGGGTCCAGGGGGCAGGGATCGGGCTTGCACGGGGCAGCCCGATCAGCCAGGACACGTGGGGGCTCGTCGGTCCGGGCCACGTGGGAGGGAGCCAACGGGTGGCTCACCTAAGGGGGCGGACAAGCCAAGCGGGAAGGGGGCCAACAGGTGGCCCACCTAAGGGGCGGACAAGCCAAGTGGGAAGGGGGCCAACGGGTGGCCCACCTAAGGGGCGGACAAGCACAGGAAAAAGGGGGGCCAACGGGTGGCTCACCTAGGAGCGGACAAGCCAGGAATTAGCTCCCAGCCGGGAGTACTAAAGGGGGGCTCCCCGGACGGCAGGGCGCTCAGGCTGGTGGGGGGCTACCCAGGGTGGATAAGCCAGGAGGGCAGCTCCCCCTGCAGGGGGAAGCTAAAAACAGGCAGCTGCCAGAGGGAGAAGGCAAGCCGGGTCAGGCTGTTCTCCACAGCAGGCACCCACTGGAGTGGCAATTTGGGGCGGACAAGCCGAGAAAGACCTTCTGGGAATTGCTGTGAGCATCCCTGAGAGCTGAAATCACTGATTGGTATGGGCACCATGCCACCCAAAAAGAGAACTGAGCCCAGCAGGCCGGCCACCCGAGCCCAGGCTGGGTGAACGCCCAGATCTTGGGCGGCCCTGGCACCCCGGGCTCGAAAGGCCAACCCCAAAAAAGGGGGAGCGGGCAGTTCCACAGTGGTGGAACATATCCTTGGGGGTACCTCGGCCCCCAACCTGCAGGAACTCACCCGAGCTGTCTCACTCCTTGCAGAGCAGGTGGGGGAGTTGAGGTCCGGCAGAGGGCAAGGGGCCAATGCCGAGGCACCAGCCAGTGGACCCTCTATGGACCCCAAGGCCACGGACCCCCAGCAGCTAAGGGCCGGGCCACACAGCAATCAGCCAGATCCACGGGGCGGCGTGAGAGACGCAGGTCCCCTTCCACAAGCGAGGTCAGCGTGGTGTCCTCGGAAGACTCCTCACCAGCACGAGAAAGTAAAACCGGGGCTGAAAAAAGCGGCAAGCGGGACAAGGGGAGCAAGAGAAAGCGAGCCAAACAGAGGAAGAAGGAGTCAGACAGTGAGGGATCCTCAGGTGAGTCCTCAGGGGATGAAATGGACCGCACCGGGTATTGGTCCACAGCTGCTCTGGTTCCAGGACTGCCATCTTGGGCCATCAAGGCCAGGGCAAACTCAGAGCCAGACTCAGCCAGACCATCCAGGGCATGGCGAGGCGGGGCTGCTACCTCAGAGCGTCCTGCTCCCGCCCTGTTTCAGGATCACGAGGACCCTCCCGGGATCCACCTGGACAGGAAGACCCGCAATAATATCCTTAAGGGATATTATGTGGATGTCTTCTCCCTCCTAAAGCCGGAAGGGGAGGTGGGCATCGCCCCAAAATCGGAAAAACCTTCCGACAAGAGCAAGCCAGACCCAGTGGAGCGTTCGTTCCCCAACTGGCTTTCAGGGTTCACTGTGTTTTTGGGAGTGGTAAGCATGGCCTACCCGGATAGGGGTTGGCACCTGGCCAACCACCTGAGCAACGTGCTCAAGGCCAAGGCCCTGGCCGGGGAGGCGGCAGCCATCGAGTATGACACCACCTTCCGCAAGAGGGCTTCCAGGTACCCCAGGGCCAGGTGGGATCTCATTAATGACAAACTTTGGCTTGTCATTGTGGGGTCACACATAAAGGGCAAGCCGGATGCGGGTAAGCCTCCCCGCAGAAAGGACACCCGTCGGCTGGTATGTTGGGAATACAACGCGGGCAAGTGCCAACGATCCCGCTGTAAGTTCGAGCATTACTGCGAGAACTGCTACGGATCCCACCCTAGGACCAACTGCCCTCAGCCCGGCGCCCACGCCCAGCCCTTTCTCTCAGGACGCCCTGCTTCCTCCGGCGCCAAGAGGGAATCAGGGTCGGGCAGCAGCGCCGGACAAGGAAGCGAGAAACAGTAGAGGTGGCCCCACGGGGGGCTGTCTAGCCTTCACTCCCGTTAGGCTCCATGCTCTACTCCCGCTCCTGGCTTTGTATCCTAACAGGCAGGCGGCCTTGTACCTCAGGGAGGGGTTCTCCTACGGCTTCAGGATCCCTGCTGAGGGACCCAGGCTGGCCTCTGAGTCGGGTAACCTCAAATCCGCCTCAGAGCTCCCCGAGGTAGTGGCAGCCAAGATTGACAAGGAGTGCGCAGCAGGGAGGGTGGCGGGCCCCTTCTCTTCCCCTCCTTTCAGCAACCTTAGGGTTTCCCCGCTGGGTGTGGTTCCCAAGAAAACTCCGGGCGAATTCCGCCTGAACCATCACCTGTCTTACCCCAAGGGAGCATCCGTGAATGATGCCATACCGCCAGAGCTCTGCTCTGTGCGTTATGCGTCATTCGATCACACTGTCAAGCTGGTCAGGTCCTGTGGTCCGGGAGCCCTCATGGCAAAATGTGACATCCAGTCGGCATTTAGGCTCCTTCCGGTCCATCCGGAAGACCACTGCCTGTTGGGATTCAAGTTCCGGGGGCAGTGGTACTACGATATGGCTTTACCCATGGGGTGCTCCATTAGCTGCTTCACCTTTGAGGCTTTCAGCACCTTCCTGGAATGGGCTCTGCGCCACAGGACCGGCTCAGCCCTGGTCACCCACTACCTGGATGACTTTCTTATGATCGGGGTGGCTGGGGGGCCAGATTGTGGGTCTCTGCTTAAGTCTTTTCAGGAGGTGACCCAGGAACTAGGAGTTCCCCTGGCACCAGACAAGACGGTGGGCCCGGCTAGCAGCATCACCTACTTGGGAATCACACTGGATTCAGTAGCGGAAGTTTCTCGGCTGCCCGCAGACAAGCTGGCGGGGATCAAGCAAAAACTGCTAAGCCTCTTAGGACAGAAGAAAGCCTCCTTGAAGGAAGTCCAGTCCTTGCTGGGCCACCTCAACTTCGCCTGTAGGGTGGTGGCTCCAGGCAGGGCGTTCTGCAGTAGACTGGCCAGGATTACAGGGGGAATTAAGGCCCCACACCACCGCATCAGGCTCACTAGAGGGGTTAGGGAGGATCTCAGGGTGTGGCTCAGGTTCTTAGAAGGCTACAATGGGGTTACCTTTTGGCAGGGGGAGGCTGCTCCTGGGACTGGGTTGCAGGTCCACTCCGATGCGGCGGGAGGTTTTGGGTTTGGGGTTTTCTTTGACGGCCATTGGTGTGCCCAACCTTGGCCTCCTGCCTGGAGGGAATCTGATGTCATTCAGGACCTCACGTTCCTTGAATTTTTTCCTATATTAGTAGCGGTTCATCTGTGGAGGGACGAGTTCCGCAACAAGCGTGTGTGCTTCTGGTGTGACAACCAGGCGGTGGTCCGCATCATCAACTCCCAATCTTCCAAGTCTGACAGGGTCATGCGACTCATCAGGGAATTCGTTCTGGTCTGCCTGACTGCTAACATCTCCTTCACTGCATGCCATGTTCCAGGTGTGAATAACGATATAGCGGATGCTTTATCTCGGTTCCAGGACGACAGAATTCGAGAGCTGGCATCGGAAGCGGATCCTATGCTGGTTTCTTTCCTGGTCGAACTCTGCTTCTTGGGAAGGAACGGTGCTCCGGGGGGTCTTCAACTCCCTGGCATCTTCCACCCGAGCCAGTTATTCCCGGGCGATCCGGCAGTTCGACGCCTTCCGTATGCGCCACGGATACTCTGGCGCTGGGCCGGCCTCGGAACGAGAGGTGCTCCACTACATCGGGACCTTGAAGGAAGAGGGCCTCGCGTCCAGGACCATCTCCCTTCACCTAGCAGCCATCTCCTTCTGCAGCAAAGCAGCCGGCCATAGGGATCCATGCGGTTCCTTCCTGATTCGCAAGGCAATCGAAGGCTGGCGTCGCATGGATCGAGGCAAGCCAGACTCCCGCAGACCAGTCTCATTCGGACTCCTGTGCAACCTGATCTCAGCCCTGACGGAGGTCTGCTGGTCCAGGTATGAAACCTCCTTGTTCCAAGCAGCTTTTTCAGTGGCTTTCTTTGCAGCACTACGCATCGGAGAGCTGGTCTGCGGGGCCAAGACATCCGGGGTTGGACATGCCCTCCTGTGGTCAGACGTGGTACTGGCAGACGGATCTCTTCAACTACGGCTCTGGAGGTCCAAGAACGACCAGCACGGAAAGGGATCCGTCATCCGGCTTCAGACACTAAAAGGATCTCCTGCTTGCCCAGTTCGCCTCCTGGAGCGTTACTTGAAACAGCGGCCCGAGGCCTCGGGCCCCCTGTTTATCCACAGAGACTTATCTTTCCTGACGCGCTTTCAGTTTCTCTTCATTTTCCGGGCCACCTTGCAGAAAATTGGATACCCACCAGGCGAATTCAGTGGTCACTCTTTTCGGATCGGAGCGGCCACCACCACGGCAATGGAAGGAATGTCGTCATCAGACATCTAGCTCCTGGGAAGGTGGCGGTCCAAGGCATTTAGGTCGTACATCCACCCGGGACTCGATCTCCTCCACGGATAGGGCCTAGTAGCAACCCCCTCCAGGCAGGTTGGTTTTCTCTCTGGTGATAGGAGTGGGGTTGGCGGTATCCGAGCTTGGCTCGGCTCTTTGGCGGTGGGCATGAGTTTTTCGTCCCTTTGGGGGGGGAGCTGGGAGCTACTGTTGGCTTCCGGGGTCGGTACCTAACCCCGGGGCGGCTCCCCCTCCGCCCTATTCTTTTTGGGCATGTGAGCGGTCACGTGCTGGCCACGTGAGCTCCACATTTCCGGTCACGTGACTGGTCACGTGACTTGGCTTCACGGCCCAGCACATGATCCGTCACATGATCTTCACGTGCCCGAGCGGCCTGGTTCGCCTGCTTGGCAGACTGTGGCACTATGACAGGTGGAGGGCTCTCCTCCTGTCCCCCCCCAGGTAACTCATGCCCAGACCAACCTCCTACGCCTATCACCAGACAGAAAGTTGTGGCCTTTCCGCCAACCTTTTACTTATTGTAATAAATCCTTTTGTGCTTGTTACTTTGCGTCTATTCTCTTTATTCGGCTGGGACAGGGCGGGGGGCCACTTTGACTCTCGGTCGCAAGCCGGTTGCCCGGGACTTACCGTGCGGCCGCTTTTGCGGCCGGAGTCCCCCCCGAGCCCGGGTAGCCGCAGCGTGGGGCCGGCATGGGCGCCGCCATGCCAGCCGTCTTCCTCCTTCCTCTCCCCGGTCTGTGCTTGCAGGCCGGGGAGAGGATAGTAAGCCAGCCAATAGGAGGGAGGCAGCTCCCACCTGATTGGCTGGTTTTGACCAATCAGAGTCTGCGCTCAGCGCGGCCTCTGATTGGTCAAGGGGCGGGGCTAGTCCCCAATGCAGTCCGCCGGCCGGGTATATATTCCCGGCCGGCTCCCTGCCTCAGCAGTTGGCTCTTGCGAGCCGAAGACCCAACCCACCCACCCTTTAGTCAGTTGTTTTTTGTTAGCTAGTTCTGCTGTTTACTTTGTATTACCTTGTCACAACTTCCTGGCTGATCGGTGGGCATGAGTTTTTTATCCCTTTGGGGGGGGAGCTGGGAGCTACTGTTGGCTTCCGGGGTCGGTACCTAACCCCGGGGCGGCTCCCCCTCCGCCCTATTCTTTTTGGGCACGTGAGCGGTCACGTGCTGGCCACGTGAGCTCCACATTTCCGGTCACGTGACTGTCACGTGACTTGGCTTCACGGCCCAGCACATGATCCGTCACGTGATCTTCACGTGCCCGAGCGGCCTGGTTCGCCTGCTTGGCAGACTGTGGCACTCTGACAGGTGGAGGGCTCTCCTCCTGTCCCCCCCAGGTAACTCATGCCCAGACCAACCTCCTACACCCATCACCAGACAGAAAGTTGTGGCCTTTCCGCCAACCTTTTACTTATTGTAATAAATCCTTTTGTGCTTGTTACTTTGCGTCTATTCTCTTTATTCGGCTGGGACAGGGCGGGGGGCCACTTTGACTCTCGGTCGCAAAGGAATTATATAAATCCTCAAGGGCAGAAATACATTACTAAGTACCAAAGTCATGATCTTCTTTACAGTAGTATTTCTGATTTCTACATACATTGTGAAACCCAGACAGTGGAGAAAGCTGTCAAGAAGATCAACTCATTGAAATGTGGTACTGCAGAAGAGTTCTACGGAAACCATGGACCACTAAAAAAAGGAATGAATGGGTCCAAGAGCAAATCAAGCCTGAATTTGCCTTAGAAATCAAGATGACTAAGCTGAGGCTGCTGTACTTTTAGACATATCATGAGACAACGTGACTAAGTGGAAAAGACAAGTATGCTTGGTCAAGTGGAAGGCAAGAGGAAAAAAGGAAGACCACATTACAGATGGATTGATTTGGTCAAGGAAGTCACAGTCCTGACTCTGCAAGACCTGAGCAGGGCTGTTAATGATAGGGTGGATGGGAGGTCTCTTGTGTGTGTGTGTGCCGTGTGCCTGTGCATGCATGCCTTGAAGTCATCTGTTGATTTATGGCAGCCCCATGAATTCCACAGGGTTATCTTAGGCAAGGAACACATGGTTTTGCCAGTTCCTTCCTCTGAAATATAGCCTACAGCATCTGGTATTCATTGGTGGTCTCACATCCAAATGTTAACCAGAGCTGACTCTACTTAGCTTCCAAGATCAGATGGGATCTGGTGCCTTTAGGGTATTTAGGTAGGGTCACCATAAGTTGAAGGCAACTTGACAGCAAATAGCAATACCACCAACTATAACTATAAACCAAACTTAAATGGAGATACTCCTCATGCCTGCCTCCCTTCCCTTCCTGTCACTATGCCAGATTTTAGATTGTAAGCTCACTGGGGCAGAAACCTATTATTCACAAAGCAGAAACCTATTATTCGCAAAGCAGTCCCGATGACACCTGGGGCAAAGATGGAGGGGAGATGGGGTAAAGACTTTTAAACCATTATATTTTAACATCTGGGGGAAACGCCTATTTTAAGAGAAATTGGATTGACCTGCATGGGAATGCAAGAGTCCATACTAGCATGCTGACCCATATCTGCAGCTGCCTCCACTATCACCTATGTTGCACTATGTTGGGAGGCCTGCAGCATGTGATCAAGGCTGGTCACATGCAGGGGACCTTGATGGTGGCTATTCCTATATTAAAAACCCACTGATTGCTAGCTATGACGGTCCATGTAAAAGAGATAACCAAGTCCTGGGTACCAAGCCTTGGAACAACCCAGTTGTCTGAGACAGACAACACCAATTATGGCTCTTAATAATATCAGCTCCATCATTTAACAAGAATGGACACATATGAACCTTCAGATATTGCTGGTCTACATCAGCTTCAGCTAGCATCATCTATGGTGAGGGAAGATGAGAGGTACAGTTCAGCAACCTCCGGAGGGTCAACATGTTCCCTGGTCCTGATACAGAGGTTTGATTCAGCATTCACATTATGTGTAGCATCCATTTGCAATCCCATTGCTTTAGTTGTCTTATTGTTCCCTTGCCCATTGGTGTATATAGTAAATTTTAGCTTTGAATAACTCCTATAACTGTGCCACATATTACTCTGGATTCTTCAAAATGCAGAAAATGACTCCAAACTCTTGTCTGAAAGAAGATAACCTTTCTATTATTTTTATTGTTGATTACTACTTTGTTTATACCCCATCTTTCTTCCCAGATTGAGATTCCTTTCTTCACCTAAATCCTAGTAAAACGAAGACTTAAGTATAAAGCAAAGAATGTAAAACAAAGATGTAATAATTTCTTCAAACTATAGAAGAGTAGCAAAACAGCTCTGGCCAAGTCTGGGTGTATGAACCCTGCACAATTATAGCACTTTTATTCCACTTTAATTGTCACAGCCCCATTCCACAGAATCCTGGGATCTGTAGTCTGAGGAGGGACTTGGAATTCTTTAATGTACTCCTTTGAATTATGGCATTAGAGAGTCCCAGGATTCCATAGGATAGACTCAAAATAATTAAACTAATATAATTGTGTAATGTGGAATCTTAGACTGTTTGAATGCATAGAGAGGTTGTAAGCAATGTGTGTGAGTAAATATTGCATGTTGTAGGCTTAAAGCCACAAAGGTATTAAGGCTGGTGGAACCCACAACCACTTTAAAAAGAATAGTTTGGTACCTGGTGAAGTCTCTTTAAAATATGATAGTTTCAAAACTGATAGGAGACCTGAGAATCAATACATGTCCAGGGAAAAGAATTGGTGGTCAGACACTAGGCAAGAGAATATTTTGTGACCTGTCTTCAGTGGTTGCATAGGCTTCCCCTCTGTGTGAAAGAACAAAACAGACACCCACTTATTCAGTCTGCACAAATTAATAATGAGCTGCACTATTACTGCTGTGTGTTATTATCCAATTAATTTCTTATTTATTATCCCACTGTCTATCTGGAAGGCAATCTCTAGACAGTGGTAGGAATTTGGGTCACTTGACTGGGTCCTGAGTCAGCTGATAGACCTTGAAAATGCTGTTCAGTGGTTCTTTGCCACTTCTAAATAACATTGTTCAGACTCCATTTTGCCCCATAGACTTTGAGGGAAAGAGATGAGGCACTGCAGCCTGGCTACCAGTCCAAGCCAGAGATCCTTGATACTTTGCCAGGTTTGTGGAATCAACTCCCCCCCACTTTTTTTTTTTTACTTTTTTTCTTTTTCTTTTTCCTTTTTAACTAACATCCCAAACATTTCTCAGCTGAATCCATTAATCGGACATACAAAAGACATATACCTAGAATTCTGTACCCAGGAATTTGTTTAGAGTACCAGAACTGAATGGATAACACGGTTCTTCTACAGAGAAATCCATTCCTGTTTATCCCAACCTTTTTCATTTCGGCAGTACTCTTTAGGGCAGGAGGAGAGTCATTTTATTGCTACAGTTTCTGGAAAAATTGGAGTCAGTACACCTATGTCCTATTTAAGGCTGGTGAGTTCCCAGATGAGCATACCTAAAGTCCTTAAGGACTGGCTGGGGAAAGCTGAGCCAGACCCAAAGCTTACATAGGGTGACAAATAGGAGCATTGTCCAGACAGTCCAGGTTTCATGGAAAGAATCAGTCCCAAGCAGAGTTCAAAGCCAAGAAAGGTTGCCAGAAAATGTAGACCCAAAATACATGCCAAAGTCAGAGATCCAGGAAGTCAGAGATGTTTGTAAAGGCTGTATGTGAGCTTGGAAGCTGTTGTTCTTTGGTGACTGAATGGTTTGGGATGAGGTGATTTATAGTCAGCCCAGTTGGTCTCATTAGCTCAGCAGCCTATATTTAAAGTGGAGCAGGCATGTTGCCCAAGCCTCTGTTCTTTGCACTTTAATTTATGACCCTCAAGATGAAATCTCTCCACCTTCTCCTCCTGATCTGCTGCTACTATCTGGGATGGATCAGGTTATGCCTCTGCTGGTGCCATAGTAGGACTGCCAGCCTCTTCTGACTCTATCTGGGGTTCATCATCACAGCAATCCTCTCCTCGTTTTCATCTGAGGAGGCCTCCTCCAAGTGGATCATGACAGACTAGATCTTCCAGTAGATCCTGATCTACCTTATGCTGATCCCTGTTTACCAGAGGAAGGAGAGTGAGGGGAGGTATCAAGGGGTTGTTTAAATGGTGAAAATGCTCCTCACAGAATGCAAGGAGAATATGGGCTGTCTTAATGGCATCCCATATCGTTTTGCTGTATTTAGAAGGAGCGGGGCAAAAAAAGTCAAAACCTGCAAAGGGAAAGCCTTCACAGTTTTCCCCGGAGTTTTTTTACAACCTCAGAAGGAACTGCACATTCCTGCTTGTTGGAACAAGCAAGTTGATTTGAATCGCTTTCCTGTAGAAGAGGAAGTGCAAATTGATTGGCTGGATGAGTACAGAAGGTGTGGCTTGCTAACAGGGCAAGGAGTGCCCACTGCCGCCATGTTGGATTTTTCTCTTAGCGACAGATCAGTACGGTGGTAAAATGGCGTGTTGCTTTTCCTTTTTTTGTGTGTGTAAAGGTGAAATATCACTTATGTGCCATGTGGAAATAGGGTTTTCTTTAAAAAATAGGTCAGTGGCAACAGATTTAAAAATATGAATAATTCACTCACAGCCGCCATCTTGAACAGAAGGCATGCAAAGTTTATGGGGGCTGTAAGTGTTTGGGCGTAGAAAGACATGCTGTGTCCACCACGACCACCTGCAGAGTTGTTCCACGTCAACAGGACGTCAAGGAGAAGGTTTCTGGAGAGACTTCTGCAAAAGACTTCAGGCTGAGAAGGAAAAATTCCTTCACCCCAGTACACTGTCTTGAGCTCTGGCTTGCCAAATAAAGACAGCAACAAAGCCAGCGTTCACTCAACTTGAGGGCTTTAATCTTTCTTTGCAGTCTCTCTCTCTCTGGCTTTTCTTCGCAAACGAAGATTCAGGAAGGACTCAGCCCGCGTTTTCTGCAAGTGTGCTGATGACTAAAAAGGCCAATCCGAGATAGACAAGTCCGGTTGCAGAAAGCACAGCAGAAGGTTTCCTCGGGTGATGTTAAAGGGGTTGTGATTCTATCTGCGTTGCCGTTTCTCTTCAAGACTTATTCGGCGTGAGTTCTCAAATAAGGCTGCATCATTGTGGATAGTGCGTCTCCATGCCTCCTGATGTGAGGCCAGGGCAGACCATTGTTGGTGATCAATTTGGCCAAGCCTGAGATGTTGTTTCAGGGAGTCCTTGTATCGTTTTTTGGAGCGCCCCTCTTACGCTGACCCGTGGCGAGTTCCCCATAGAGTACTATTTTGGGGAGGCGATGGTCCTCCATCGTACACACATGCCCTGCCCAGCAAAGCTGTGTTCTCAATATCATGGCCTCAATGCTGGTGATCCCTGCTTGCTCAAGGACAGCAACATTTGTCACATAGTCAGTCCAGTGTATATTTAGGATTGTGCATAAACAGCGCTGGTGGAAGCGTTCGAGGAGTTGTAAGTGGTGGCGATAGGTGAGCCATGTTTCAGATCCATAAAGGAGAATAGACAGTACAATGGCTCTATACACACTGATTTTTGTGTTTCGCCTCAGGTGTTTATTACTCCAGACTCTTTTGTAAAGTCTTCCAAATGCGCTATGTGCCTTTTCTAATCTGTGATCGATCTCTTTGTCAATCTTGGCATCTGAGGAGATGATGCTTCCCAGGTAGGTGAACTGCTGAATGGACTTAAGCACAGAATTGCCGACAGCAATGTGGGGATGGTGGTGTTCATCCTGTGGTGCAGGCTGGTAAAGAACTTCCGTTTTCTTCAGGTTGACTTCCAGCCCTAACAGCTCTGCAGCTGTTGTGAAGCAGGATGTTAGGCGCTGCAGAACTCCTTCTGTGTGGGCAACAAGGGCAGCATCGTCAGCGAAGAGCAGCTCACGGACTTGATAGTTTAGAGTCTTCGTGCGAGCCCTCAGACGGCTTAAGTTAAACAAACTACCATCAGTACGGTAACGTATATAGATGCCGTCGTCCTCTTTGAGCTCTGCCGTAGCCTTTGGAGCATCATGCTGAAAAAGATTGTAAATAAAGTTGGCGCAAGGACACAACCTTGCTTCACTCCGTTAGTTATTAGAAAGGGCACTGAAGGAGCATTGCCATATCTGACTTGACCACGCTGGCCCTCGTGTAGCAAGATAATCATTTTAAGGAATTTGGGGGGACATCCTAGTCTTTCCAGGATCTGCCACAGACCTTTCCTACTCACGGTGTTGAAGGCTTTGGTGAGGTCAACAAATGTTACATAGAGACCCTTGTTCTGCTCTCTACATTTCACTTGCAGTTGTCTAAGGGTAAATACCATATCTGTAGTACTCCTATTGGCTCTGAAGCCACATTGGCTTTCAGGGAGAAATTCTTCTGCAATAGCAGGAACTAATCTGTCCAGGAGTATCCTTGCAAGGATTTTTAGCAATAGAGAGCAGTGTTATGCCTCGATAGTTTGAGCAATTGGATTTTGCTCCTTTTTTCTTGTACAGGGTGATGATGACTGCATCTCAGAGATCTGATGGCAATTCCCCTTTTTCCCAGCAATTCACAAGGAGTTCATGGAATTTATCATGGAGTACATGACCTCCGTGTTCCCAAACTTCAGGTGGGATTCCATCAATCCCAGCTGCCTTGCCGTTTTTCAACTGCTGTATGGCCTTAAGGGTCTCTTCCAAAGTGGGAGCTATGTCCAATTCATTTTTCATCAGTTTTTGTATCATATGTTGGATAGCTGAGTCTTGGACTACTCTGTTGGCACTAAAGAGACTTTGAAAGTGTTCAGCCCATCGATTCAGGATGGAGGCTTTATCAGTAATTAATGTTTGACCATCTGTACTGTATAAGGAGCTTTGGACCTGATAAGTAGGTCCAAACACTGCCTTAAGAGCTTCATAGAATCCTCTAGAATCACCCAGATCTGCACAGCATTGTGTCTTTTCTGCTGTATTGATCCACCACTTGTTCTGCATGTCTCGTAGTTTTTGTTGAAGTTTACTACATGCGAGATGGAAAGCTGCTTTTCTTACGTGGCAAGTTGGCTGGGCAAGGTATGCCTGGTGAACAGTTCTCTTCTTTGCCAACAGCTCCTGGATCTCTTGGTTGTTTTCATCAAACCAGTCTTGATTTTTCTTGTGGGAGAACCCGAGGGATTCTTCCGCAGACTGGAGGATCCTGTTTTTGATATGTTGCCAAAGCACTGTAGAAGAAGAATCTGTAGGATGGTCTTCAAGTTTCATTTGCAGGTTTGCCTGGAAGTTGTCTCTCATGGTAGCTTGTTGAAGATTGTTGACTTGGAGTCTCCTCTTTAAGATGCCACCCCTCTTAGGTTAAGATGAAGATTTAGTTTACTTTTGGTTTTGAGCATTGCCACATAGGTCAATCTGGTATGCCTATCTACTATCAATAGGGTAAACCTGCTGCCCCCTATACTTTACTTGATGCGGCCCTGATAAATCCGCATGTACAACCTGAAAAGGCCTCTGGGTTATGCATTTACTCACCTTCGCTACAGGGTATGCCTTGACCTTTACCTTTTTGCAAATAGCACAGTCCAGGTAACTTTTACAGTTCTCTACCTTGAACTCTGGGCAAACCTTCTCTAGCTTTCTCAAACCTTTGAAGCTTATATGGCTTCATTACCTTCATACTATCTATGAAGGTAATGAGCACACCCATCATGCAGTGGCTTATTTGTTACATTCCCACACTGCACCTGTGCTACCATTTGATAAATGTGATTTTTCTTTATGGTTTTACCACATACTACTCCCTCCTTGGACACAATCCCCTCATCTTCTTTGAAAAGGATTTCATATCCATCACTGGTTAGGGATGCCACACTTACAAGGCTATTTTGTAGTTTTGGTGCAGACAGTACATTATGAAATACCTTGTTTAAACCAGGGATTAATACAGACCCTTGGATCTCTACACTGCCAGATTCACCATCTGCAAATACCACAGTGTCCACTGGTGCTGGCTTTGGGCTCTGTAGTTTTTCCCTATCAGGAATTTAAGGGGCTAGGAATTTTTTATTGGAATAAGACCATTCTACTGAAAAATACACCTGACCGCAAAAGGCCATAACAATAACACAAAAATAATATTAATTGTTTTCCTCTTTTCTTACTAATAAAAAATAAAACTATCCTAACACTAATACATTTTTCCTCTTAATCTAAACACTCTATAATCACATTATATTTACACAATACAATTATACTTATTTGGAAAAGAAAAAAAATATAATAAAATATTAATTAAAAAATAATACAAAATTTTACAAAAATACAATAATAATAATAAAATATTTATTTATTTATAATATCCTTTTAAGTTATTGCTGGGGTTGTCTCACTAAACCACGGCCAAAACTTTTTCCAACGATGGTTTGGCAATTTCACTTTTTCACTCAGAGCTAAATTTTCAGTTACGTTCTTCACATAATAAGCAGTGCCTTTTACATCCTGCAGATTTTGACTTTTCAGCTCCCTTTGTCTTTGGAAAACTAACCCTAACATCACATAGAGGTTGACCAGGCGCATCATGGACCAGGGCACTTTCCAAAAACTCTCAGCCATGGAACCAGACTCCTTCCTCTTCCTCTTTTGGCCCACTGACTTTCTGGGTGCCCTGACACCCTCTGGAGGTTCAGTCCCTGAAAGTATTGTCTCCCAAGCCTGTTGTGACAAATCTGGCCAATCCAGGACCCGGGCCACCTCCTCACATGTTTCCTGGAAAGTGACTATTGGCCCGCCCTTTACATTCATGGCTTTAAAAAAATATATCAAGATCTATCTCATTTGTGAAGTAGTTTGAGATTTTGGAAATTTGGAATGAATTCATTGATATTTCCTACCCATCCATACCAGATGGAGAAAGTGAACAAAGCACTCAATGGTGGGGGGGGGGAGCTGAGAGGCAAGCAGTGCTGCCTTCCTTCCCTGTTAGGCACAGGACACTGCTAACTTTCTCCAGCTGGAGGAGGAGAAAGTACTCATTGAGCATCTAGAACCATAACTTGTTTCTCTGGCATGCTCTTCTGTTATTTCCTTAATTGCAAACCCGGGAGGAGCCCACCATGAGTCCTTTTTTAAAAGTTTACATCTGTTGTCACCCATAATTTATCTGCATGGATAAGGGGGAATCCTCTTACTTATTCCTTATCCTCCCCTGTTGCTTGTCCTCATGACTCATTGACAAGAATGCTTTGCTGCATTTTAAAACATTTCATTATTTATGTTTAATGCAACCACTGCCACAGCCTAAAAAGCCCTTTCTGGTTACTGAATTTGATTTCCAAACCAAATTTTTCTTCCTATGCCAAGTGAACAGCCTGTCCTGAACTTACTCAACTTTGAACTTCTCCCTGCCAGCCACAACTGGCAACTGCTGATTTGTTCCCTGCTCATGTATGCTGGAGGACAGGCATATTGTAACCTTATCTGCAAATGAAAATGCTTGGTTTGTCATGTTCAACCACAGGGTATTTCTGGGAGCTACTAGAAAATGTTGCTCTGTTTGACATTTTTAAAAATATGTTTTGGATGGAGTTGAATGGTTCCTAAAATTAGCTTGTAACTATTCTGCCAATAGAACAAGCATGAACAAGGGCCAGGATTCAAACATTTTAACCTACTCTGGCACAGAATATCTCTGAGAAACCTAAGACAACATGTAAAGCACACCACTGATTCTAAAATCCAATTATTCCTTTTATCCCCACCCCTACTGTCCAATGGAAAAGGTGCCACCATGCCTTACACTCCCTCCCTCCAATATTTCATAATTTGGCAGTATTGGACATTTCATATCTAGGTAGACCAGGGCAGACCAAAAGTGGGTTCAAGTAAAGGTCACCCAAGACCTAACAAAGATGTCCTGAAAATTCCCAACAGACCAACAGAGAATTAAATAGAGCCCCATAGTATCAGAGTCATCAAGGTGGCATGTATTAATGCCTTCTTGGATGTTTTTCACAGTGAATCATACTCCAAAATGAAGAAGAAGAAGAAGAAGAAGAAGAAGAAAGAAAGAAACCCAGTGACTGGAACCACAATTATCCACAAAATATCTTTCCTCGCACCTTTCCCATCCCACAATAAGGAGGATGCCATAAACCCATCAACTCTAATATCTCAGCCATTAATAATCATTAGCGAAGTCATGGTTTCCTTTAACTGTTGGAAACCCATCCAAGCATTGTTCTAAACTCAAACAACCCTTCAGATTATGAAATTGGGTATAAATATTGGTCCCCAGACAATAGCCAAACGTGAACAGTTATATTGACACCATCACTCTGCCGGATTGTTGTGTGACCCTCATATTCACACCTGAGTCTTCATTGCTGCACAAACCTCTGCACTTTAGAACTGGTAAATATCACCCATATTTCCCCAAATCTATTCCCTTATCCAAATCCTGCTGCCTTAACTCTTTTTTAGCCTTGTGTGGTTCTTGTGAACATGAGTGCATGTGTGAATGCTTCCATGATTATTTTCCAATAAAAATCATTTTATTTTACCTTAACTCTGAGTCTCAGCAGAGTTAGTATTGGTATACACAGGTGTAAAGATCTCATAAATTACCCAACCTCTCACAACAATACCTTTGAGCTAATTATAATTCCCCCAATTAATATTATAATTTTGGTGTCACATGCAAGTTCCCATGGACCCCAGAAATTCGAGTAACAAAGGAACTTCAGGGCTGAATCAAAAGCAGAATTGATACATTTAGCCAAGGTAGGTCAAACTATTCAAATATTCTACTGAATAAACCTAACACCATCCCCTTGGAGTTCTGGGCTTAGGATGGTCAGATGCAATAGAGGACCTGCAGTGTTAATAATGCGTTAAAGGGGGGAGTTGTTCTGATACCTCTTGTACACAGGTACAAGAGGTGAAGGAGCCCTCTCAAGCACTGAAATTTATCTGAGAATCATAGTTGTACCTATGACAGAACAATAGCATGTATTTCCAAGGGGATTCTATGGTTATGGCATACTTCCAGTGTCCACTTAATTCCAAGGAAATCTTGTTCTTTTGCTGATTCTGTATGAAAAGCTCCCATTTGTTGAAAGGGATGTCTTTAGCAGATGAAGCCTAACTGCTAGGCTTTTGCTACTCTACAGTTCTACTGTTAGTTCATACAGACACCCAGTGTCCACAGGAGATACATTATTGGACTTACTGTTTATAAGTAAAACTGTGGATAATAGCAAACCATATTGAAATAAAGGACTTCTAGTACAAATATACCATAGAGTTGCACTGAATGACTTAGCAATTCCTAGAGAGGACATCTCTCTAGGCATTTTCCAGTGCAACTCTGGTATGTGTCTCTATTTTTTCAGCTGTGGATAACTGAAACTGCAGCTATTGGTTCTGTGGATTCAGGGGAGGGGGGACCTGTATTAGTGAGCCAGAGGGCTTCGGCAAAATTGGGAATCAGAAGGCAGGGGAATCAGACAGGGTTCCTAAAGAGATCACCAGTGGCTTAGCTATTCTGCAAAGGGCTCATCCAGATAGCCAAATGTTGCAGGAGGTACCAGGATAAATGTAGATAGGTTTTGTTGGATGGTGACTGATCTTCTCACCTCCATGTCCAGTAGGACAATATGAACTCCAGTGTCTCTTCCTCCTTTCTGTCACTTATGACATGGTTCCCCGCTACAATAGTTCCATACATCTCAAATTTTCCCTTCAGTTTGCAGTTCTTAGCCATCAATGGGCTGGGCAATGGCCCAGGTTCTCCTCATTTCGCTCCTCATTTCTCCTCTTCTTCTTGCAATCCTCATGTCTCACCTGGACTTCATACCCTTTCCATTCTGCAGTAATTTTCCCTATTGCCCCCCCCCTTTTTTGTGTATTTTAGCACATAAGTGATTCAATGGGGTGCCCAACCAGGTAATCCCATTGTCTTTCACTACTGTGTGAAATGTGCACATCTGGTAATCATTTCCAAACTGTCCTGGAACATACTATCATGCGGATAAAAATCCTGGCAGGAATAAAAATGTTAGTCCCTGAAGGTATGATAAGAAGAATGCTGTTTGGATCTTGGAAATAACTGCAGTACCTACAGGTAGAAGACACATGGCATTCCACCACATACATTCCATCTGGTTTTGACCATAGACAGCTCCTTCCCTATGTTTCCAGGCCTACTTAAAGGCCTGTGTGCTCTAAGAGGATAATAAGCACACATGCCAGATCTCTTATGTAGCTGAACCTGTCTTACAATGATGGTGTTCTCTACCATTAACTAGAGTGAGCTGCCATGAAAGGTCAGCAAATGGTTTGCAATTTATTACCTCTGTGAGCTACTTGTGAGCTTTTCTGCCTCAAAAACCAAAATAACCCAGGGTTATTAGCCCAGGGTTACTTGGTTTTTGGAATTAGGGAAGCTATATGTTGTCCTGCCTTATGTAGCAATATGTCTTGGGTTTGGTCTGCTCAAGATATTAAAAGGCAACCTTAGTGGTGAGGGGGAGTAAAGACTGGACGAAGTGCTATGAAGGGCCATGAAAATTGGAAACTAGCAGAGTTACAAAATTGGGAAAGTTATTTTGGTTCTATGTGAAGTTGAAGGCTTTCACAGCTGGCATCCATAGATTTTTTTGTGATTTTTTTCCAGGATCCTGGGAGGAGATATGCAAGGAGGATTAGTGTCTATACAGCTAATGGTCCATTGTCTGCTGGGAAGGCCCCTGTTCCTGGGTGGAGTTCATTTGCATGTTTTGAGTTTAGATTTTGGTGTTTTTCAGGACTGGTAGCCAAATTTTGTTTACTTTTAAGGTTTCCTCCTTCCAGTTAAAGTTGTCCATGTATTTGTGGATTTCAATAGCTTCCCTGTGCATTCTGACATGATAGCTGTTGGCCTGGTCCAGAATTTTGGTGTTTTCAAATAACATTTTGTTTCCAGGTTGGTTTATCATGTGTTCTGCTACTGCTGATTTTTTTGGCTGGCCTAGTCTGCAGACAATGGACCATTAGCTAAATAGACACTAACCCTCCTTGCATATCTTCCCCCAGGAATTAGCCATCCAAATACACAAAAGTACGTGTCTTCTCCAGCAGGGACTCACAGTATATAACCCCCCCACACGCCCTATGCCACCATTCTCTGAAGATGCAGGTGAAATGTCAGAAAGAAACTCTTCCAGAACATGGCCTCACAGCCCAGAAAAAAACCACAAAAACCTATTTTGGTTCTGTTTGGGTTGCTTTTTGCCCCGTACTTTTTCCAATCAGAAAATAGAAATTTGGGGAAATAGTCAAAGATAAAATCTTCTCATTTCAAATGATGAATGGACTCTGTGTATGCAGGAGTCTGATATTCCTTCCAGCCCTATAGTTCTATGATTCCATGACCTATGCTCAGCCCCCCAAAAGAAAAAGACTAGATCAGGGAACTCTGGAATTCAGCTCTTGAAGAGACTATCACTGGCTGGAGAGGATTCTGATATTATTATTATTATTTTGTCTTTAGTATCTTCCTTTTTAGTATTTTCCCTTTTTTCCCTTTTAAATTGAAACTGACTTGAGGCAATATATCAACGTAGTAATATAGGGCTTGTCTAGATGGGCTATTTAATGATTGACGCAGAAATGACGAGACCACACACAGAAGTTTGGGTTGAAATATGGGCCACTTTATTGATAGATTTCCTATTTATTGTAGTTTCTTGAGGTATGCCGAATATGCTAAAGGGGGGAGATCCCTCATGGGGGGCACGCACATGGGTGGTTGGTCACAACCGACCTAACCCCCAGCGTCCCTGGGCGACTCACCTGAGCCCCAAGGGGGATCCCGATGTAAGGGGTTCCCCTTGGGCGCCAACTGCTGGAGGGCCCCGCGTCGGGAAGGAAATCCCTAAGCCATATAGCTTCTGTGGAGGATCTCCCACCCGAGGCTGACCCCAAGGATATCCTACATCCCTGTACCCTATCCATTAGGGACGCCGGTACAGTTCAGTGGAAGATATCCTACCACTCAATTTGAGGTTGCCATAGGTGAACGCCAAGTTATAATCTCCCCGCTCCCAGCAAGTGACCACCTATTTAAAGAACCACACCCGGAGCCAATTGTCAAAGTCCCAAGCGACAGTATGGGGTAGGCAAAACACCCCTTGGAAAAGAGCAGGTAAAAATTCCTACCCGGCCCAGAATGCGACCAGAAATGTCATACTGTGGCAGAGGCAGGGTGGGTGGGTTTCGAACAGCTGGAAAAGAGGAGGAGACCAGGGGAGGCACTGGGTGAAATAGCCCCTGCTTTGGTGCCTCCCCTGACTCCTCCTGGCCGGGGCGTGTCCACGCCCAGGCCTGCCCATGGGTTCGCCTCTCTGCTCATCATTAAAACACCTCCCCTGGATCCACCATTCTTCAGGATCCGTGGGGGTGTCTGTTAATGATTGACGCAGAAATGACGAGACCACACACAGAAGTTTGGGTTGAAATATGGGCCACTTTATTGATAGATTTCCTATTTATTGTAGTTTCTTGAGGTATGCCGAATATGCTAAAGGGGGGAGATCCCTCATGGGGGGCACGCACATGGGCGGTTGGTCACAAGCGACCTAACCCCCAGCGTCCCTGGGCGACTCACCTGAGCCCCAAGGGGGATCCCGATGTAAGGGGTTCCCCTTGGGCGCCAACTGCTGGAGGGCCCCACGTCGGGAAGGAAATCCCTATAGCTTCTGTGGAGGATCTCCCACCCGAGGCTGACCCCAAGGATATCCTACATCCCTGTACCCTATCCATTAGGGACGCCGGTACAGTTCAGTGGAAGATATCCTACCACTCAATTTGAGGTTGCCATAGGTGAACGCCAAGTTATAATCTCCCCGCTCCCAGCCATAGATAGGGGCAAGTGTCCACTTAGCCCCTATCCCCCCAAGAGGACGCTAACACTGCCCTCACCCCCTGCTGCATACCCTCAAGAAAGAGCTGGATCCCCAAATCTGACAAGTGGACCCCATCAACCCGATAAAGTTCGGGGCATTTATATGAAATGCCCGGGTACTGTATAAAATGGCCAAGGCCTTCAGCCAGAGCCCTGTGAACAGCCTTGTTCACTTTCTTCCGAGCAATATCCAACAGCTTGGGTGGTCCGTCGCCTGGGTAAGAAAGTCGCGGAATGATGTCAGACCACACCAAAGATGTTCGGGGCCAAGCAGCCTTAATCCGTCGCAAGTCAGCCAAAGCCTGTAACGTCAAGGCTCTGCCCTTCAACAGGCCTAGATCATTGCCGCCGAGGTGAAACCCTCTGGCTTCGCCGCCACCGGGTGGCCAGGCTACCATTGGCCTTCCTCACATTCCTGTAGGCTTGGAGCAGGCCCCTGCTTTGGGCGAGCATTTGGCCCCTGCTACCAAAGAAAAAATCCTGAAGGGGGAGTATGTGGATATTTTTTCCCTACTTTTCCGAGAGCTGGAGAAGAAGGAGAAGGATGAATTGGATGACAGGGAAAAGGAAAAAATTAGGAAGAGGCGGGTTGACAGGAATTGGTCTAACTGGTTAGCTGGCTTCCTCATTTATGCTGGAGTGGTCTCTCACAGCCAGCCACACAAATCTTATGCCCTTTTTAGATACCTGGATATTATCTACAGGGCTTATGTCGATTTTGCAGGCCCGGCTTGGCTTCAATACGACGAAGCCTTCCGGCAAATGGCTGCCTCTTCCCCTACTTTGCGGTGGGACATTATCAACTCGCACCTGTGGTTACAAATTATGTCCCCCAGCCGGCCCATATTGGGGGATCGAGCACAGAGCGGCCACCTGCTGCAGAATGCTCGTCCTGGCAGTTCTTCCCGCCAGGCTGCTCAGCCTAATCAGCCGGTGACGCCCAATCGCCGGCTGTTATGCTGGGAGTTTGGTTACAGAGGTACGTGCTCCCGCCGCCCGTGTGCCTTTCACCACGAATGTTCCATCTGCGGGGGCTCCCACTCGTTCCGCAATTGCCCTAAAGGGAGGGGACAGTTTGGCAGAGACCAACCAGGAGGTAAGAAAGGCCCCAACAACCCCACACCTCAGGGAAAAGGGGCCCAGCCCAATTAGGCTGGAGGTTCTGGCTGCCTGGCTTTATGTGTACCCGGACCAGTCGGCAGCAAAGTACCTCCGGGACGGGTTCCACGAGGGCTTTCGAATTCCCTATCAGGGTGTCCGCAAGCCTTACTTGGCACCCAACCTTAAATCTGTGCACGGCTTAGAACATGTTAGACAAAAAATACAGAAGGAGGTCGCTGAGGGTCGTGTCCTGGGCCCCTTCGAACACCCACCCTCCTCGTGTTTAAGGGTCTCTCCTTTGGGTATTGTCCCAAAGAAGACACCGGGCGAATTTCGACTAATCCACCATCTGTCTTATCCGAGGGGGCAATCCATAAATGATTCCATTCCACAAGAATTGTGCACGGTTCACTACACCTCTTTTGACGCAGCAGTCAAGGTTGTTAAGCGATACGGCCTCGGTGCTGAACTTGCCAAATGTGATATCAAATCTGCTTTCCGCCTGTTGCCGGTTCATCCGGACGATTTTGAGCTCCTGGGCTTCTCATTTGATGGCCTCTACTACATGGATCGTGCTATGCCTATGGGCTGTTCTGTCTCCTGTGCCGCATTTGAGAAGTTCAGTACCTTTCTGGAATGGGCAATTAAGCATCACACTGGGCATCATGGGGTGGTACACTACCTCGACGACTTCCTCTTTGTGGGGCGGTTCGGCACGGGGGTCTGTCGCTACCTTATGAATCAATTCCAAGACCTTATGGCGGTCTTTGGGGTTCCTCTAGCTCAAGAAAAGATGGAGGGCCCAAGTCAACGATTGGCTTTTCTGGGTATCGAAATTGACACAGTGAATCAGTTTTGCCGCCTGCCCTCGGATAAGATAGATGATCTCCTGCTCAGGGTCATTTCCTTCCTTCAACGCAACAAGGCCACCCTTAAAGAATTCCAGGAACTTATAGGTCACCTTAATTTTGCATGCAAGGTTATTGCCCCGGGCAGGGCCTTTCTCCGACGCCTATGTGATGCTACCAAAGGTGTCGTATTACCACATCACAGAATCCGGATCACCCGTGAGATTAAGCTGGATCTGGATGTCTGGTATAACTTTCTTGAACAGTTTAATGGGATTTCCTTCTGGAGGGACGAATTGCGTTTGGGCGATGCCCTTAAGGTGTCTTCAGATGCCTCAGGATCTCTGGGATTTGGTGTTTACTTTTCGGGGAGGTGGTGCGCCGAACGTTGGCCCAGCTCCTGGGTTGGTTCGGACGTTACAGCCGACCTCACCTTCCTGGAATTCTTCCCTATCTTAGTGGCCGTCAAATTGTGGCCGAGGGAATTTGCAAACTCCACAGTGCGCTTCTGGTGTGACAACATGGCCACTGTTCAGGTGGTGAATTCCCTCACTTCTAAATCCAAGAGGGTGATGAATTTGGTCAGAGCATTCACCCTGCAATGCCTCCAGTATAACATTCTGTTTACTGCGTCCCATGTAGCGGGAGTGGACAACGGCATCGCCGATGCTCTCTCCCGTTCACAGATGGACCGCTTCAGGCGATTAGCTCCGGGCGCTGCCGAGATGCCGGACCCGATGCCGGAGGATTTGTGGGAGCTTGGACTGGTGAGATAGTTAAGGCCATTAGCCTCTCCATCGCTCCAAGCACCAGGAGGGTGTACAAGTGGTCTATACAGGAATTTTTTGAGTTTAGAGACTCGGTACATCTCCCGAATTCCTGGCCTATTCCTGTCCCTCACCTGTTACACTTCTGTGTCTCCCTTAAAAATAAAGGCCTTGCCCCCCAATCTATTCGGTCCAGGTTGGCCGCCTTGGCCTTCTGGAGTAAGGCACAGGGCCTACAGGACAACACCTCCGACTTTAGGATCCGGAAGGCGCTGGAGGGTTGGGCCAGGCAGCGGGGCAAGGCGAACGACGATAGGCAACCACTCTCACCGGCCATTCTTAAAGGCCTTTTCCAGATATGGCCCAGCTTGTGTTCTACCCCATTTGAGGCCGCGTTGCTGCACGCCGCTTCCTTGACGGCCTTCTTCGGGGCATTACGCATCAGCGAGCTGGTGGTGGCATCCAAAAAGGACTTTACGGGCCTTGCACTAGGTGTGAGTGACATTGCAGTGGGCCCTAAGCAGGTCACTCTAACGATTAGGCGATCCAAAACTGACCAGATGGGCAAGGGTAGTAGTATTACCCTATGCGAGTGCTACAATCCAACTCTTTGTCCAGTTGTGGCCCTTAGGGAGTATTTGAAGTTGCGCCCTTCCGTGCCCGGCCCCCTTTTCTGTCACGCTGATGGGTCCCCATTGACTAAGTATCAATTTTGGTCACTTACCACTAAAGCCTTATCGCGTCTGGGCCTGGGAGGCGTGCGTTTTTGTTCGCACTCCTTAAGGATTGGGGCGGCTTCGACTGCCGCCGCTATGGGGATGCAACCCGAGGCTATCAAACGATTGGGTCGTTGGAAGTCTGCTGCCTACAAGGGCTATGTACGTCCGCTATGCAAATGATTGTCTGTGCTTTTTTGATTTTCTTTGCATTCTTTTCCAGATATGAGATACCAGGTACTGATTTGTGGCCACAGCTTTGTGTATTGGGCAGCGAGATATGCCAAGAGGAGCCCGTTGGGTCCGCAGCTGGGTCTGGGAGACATTGCCTCTATCGAATGGCTTGGCAAACGGGGTTTGAGGTGGAACGGTTTAATCTCTTTCCTGTTGCAGGAGCGTCATGGACCTCCTCCACATGTCCTGGTTATCCACCTCGGCGGCAATGATCTAGGCCTGTTGAAGGGCAGAGCCTTGACGTTACAGGCTTTGGCTGACTTGCGACGGATTAAGGCTGCTTGGCCGTGAACATCTTTGGTGTGGTCTGACATCATTCCGCGACTTTCTTACCCAGGCGACGGACCACCCAAGCTGTTGGATATTGCTCGGAAGAAAGTGAACAAGGCTGTTCACAGGGCTCTGGCTGAAGGCCTTGGCCATTTTATACAGTACCCGGGCATTTCATATAAACGCCCCGAACTTTATCGGGTTGATGGGGTCCACTTGTCAGATTTGGGGATCCAGCTCTTTCTTGAGGGTATGCAGCAGGGGGT
This sequence comes from Gambelia wislizenii, assembly GCA_030847615.1. NCBI lineage: Eukaryota > Metazoa > Chordata > Lepidosauria > Squamata > Crotaphytidae > Gambelia > Gambelia wislizenii. The sequence goes on along the minus strand of JAUMIR010000004.1, from coordinate 189,573,865 downwards.
GAGGGCGGTGTTAGCATCCTCTTGGGGGGATAGGGGCTAAGTGGACACTTGCCCCTATCTATGGCTGGGAGCGGGGAGATTATAACTTGGCGTTCACCTATGGCAACCTCAAATTGAGTGGTAGGATATCTTCCACTGAACTGTACCGGCGTCCCTAATGGATAGGGTACAGGGATGTAGGATATCCTTGGGGTCAGCCTCGGGTGGGAGATCCTCCACAGAAGCTATATGGCTTAGGGATTTCCTTCCCGATGCGGGGCCCTCCAGCAGTTGGCGCCCAAGGGGAACCCCTTACATCGGGATCCCCCTTGGGGCTCAGGTGAGTCGCCCAGGGACGCTGGGGGTTAGGTCGCTTGTGACCAACCGCCCATGTGCGTGCCCCCCATGAGGGATCTCCCCCCTTTAGCATATTCGGCATACCTCAAGAAACTACAATAAATAGGAAATCTATCAATAAAGTGGCCCATATTTCAACCCAAACTTCTGTGTGTGGTCTCGTCATTTCTGCGTCAATCATTAACAGACACCCCCACGGATCCTGAAGAATGGTGGATCCGGGGGAGGTGTTTTAATGATGAGCAGAGAGGCGAACCCATGGGCAGGCCTGGGCGTGGACACGCCCCGGCCAGGAGGAGTCAGGGGAGGCACCAAAGCAGGGGCTATTTCACCCAGTGCCTCCCCTGGTCTCTTTGGTGCCTCCCCTGACTCCTCCTGGCCGGGGCGTGTCCACGCCCAGGCCTGCCCATGGGTTCGCCTCTCTGCTCATCATTAAAACACCTCCCCCGGATCCACCATTCTTCAGGATCCGTGGGGGTGTCTGTTACCTGGTCTTCTCCCCTGTCTTGGAGCCCTGCAGTCCAAATAACCCAGGGCTCTTGCCCCATTTCACCTCTGGGTAGTCCTGGCAATGCCTTAGGCAAAGCCAGGGTAAACCCATTTGAAACAATTTAAATAAACACCTGGGAAAACCCTCTTTATGCAAGGAAACCTAGATCACACCAGCACGGGATGGGTGACTTCCTCCTTGGCTTTAGACAATGTGATGCATGACAGTGGAGGAGATGCCTGCTGATGCTGAATGGCATATGCATGCGGACTTCGTCCCAGTTCATCTAGGTAAAGTGGCACATTCTGGCTATATCTAGACAAGCCCATATATATCTTGCAAGTAAACCATAGCAGGACATACTGAGATTTATACAACTGATGTCAGTACATTTGTCTCCTGGACCCTTGGGCATCATTCAGGATTTTTACTGCTTTGTGGTAAAGCTGTTTTGATATATCTATTTGACATCAAGACTAATAAGACTTTTTTTTAATTGTGTAAACTACTTTGTATTAAGCCCCCACTTCATCAGATGTATGAACTGTTATCTTCAGTGTATGTATGTACTCAAGGCAGCCTTCTTGGTGACTGCTCCCAGATTGTGGAACTCCTTCCCATGGGAGTCTCAGTTGCCCCCCTGTCTGCTCTCTTTCTGCCAGCAGGCAAAGACCTTTTATTATTAATTTATTTCTTGGTATTTATACCCTGCTCTTCAGCCACAAAGGCTTACAAATTGTTAAGCAATAACACCTACACATCTACACCTACACTGGAAATTGCTTTTTATAGGGTGCTAGGTACCATCCAAGCAGTTTCCAATGTGTGTTTCCCCCATAAGCCAAGTGCTCATTTTACCTACTTCAAAAGGATGGAAGGCTGAGTGAACCTTGGAGCTCTTGGGATAAGTTGCAACATTGTGGCTTGCAGTACCAGCATTTAACCACTGCACCACCATGGCTCCATTTTAACATAGGCCTTAAGCTCTTGATTTTCTGTGGCAGAGGAGTATTTTAATGGGATATGTTATGTTTTTATTTTTATTTTTTTTACTATGTCTTTATACTGTTACAATTTAATGTTTTTAATAGAATGGTTTGTTTAATAGTTGTTTAAACTTCTGCATCAAAATACAGTAAGTTGTAGATGTAGACTGTTTTAATTTGTTGTGAGCTGCCTTGGGTCCTGTATGGGATTAAAATAAAATAAAATGTAAACAGTGTCTGACTCTCCCTCAGATAACACATTGCATCACGTCTGAATAGTATAGAAGGAAAATGGAAGCAGTGATTGAGAAGGTTGTGAAATGCAAGAGGCACAGTCTGTACCTCATGTGTTTAGAAAATTTTGGCCCCACTGTTTACATAGTCTCTTGCTGCCTAACTCAATCTCCCTGCCTCACCTTTGTTCCTGTCTGTTTGTGAGAGTACACACTCACTCTCTCTCTCTCTCACACACACACCAGTAACAATTTAGGATGTATTTCATGCATTTGAGGAACTGTCTAGTGCATGGAACTATCTGCTGCATCACATCAGTTAATATTAAAGGTGTCACTACTCTCCTTTTTTCTCTGTAAAGTGGTAACCTCTCCATAAATATTTACAGAGGTAAACTCCATGTTTAGGAACCACATGTCCCCATTTTCAGAGGGCAGGTCCTCTATCTTCAGTACCTTTTGTTAAAAGAGCTTGCAATCCAAGTCTGATTTAGAGATGAAAAATCATAAAAAGAGAGATGCCTATTGTTGTGTACTTGCAGGAGGCCTTAGTGCCAGCAGGCCATGCTAGTTTTCCATTTTGAAGGGAATGTTTTCAGAGATTTTTTGTGCACAAGCTGGTAGGAACATTCATCACCTTCTCAGAAGCTGAGGATATCCCAGGCCTATATGTACTCACAGATATGGACAACTTGTTAGTTAGTGATGCTTCTTTAAAGTCAGGTTTTGCTTTGTGTAACAGAAGAATTTAATAAATAATGGTTAGCATGGACAGCTTATGCACTGAACAGGTGGGGTGCTCTGTCCACGAACCATCACTGGCTGTTAGTGGAATATATATTGGTGTGCAGTGTTGTTGTTGTTCAGAGTGTGGTCCAGATGGCAAAAAGTTACTGAGGAAGAACACACAAGTTAAGAGAGGCTGCAGTAGTTTGCTTTTGCCTGACTCTACTAGGGAGGCCAAGATTTTGCCCTCTCCTCTCCCTCTCCTACTGCGTTAATTGACAGCAAACTACTGTTGCACTTTGAACTCAGGGTGCGGCTATACGATCATAAAAAAATCCATATGGGGGGCAAAAAATACGAACAGCCTGTCATTCGTATGCATACGAACCGGCTATATGATTTTTAAACCCCCTAAACTCCGTATGACTCCCTCTTCCCGAAGCTGGCTGGAGCAAGCAAGCCAAGCGGCAGTTTTAAATCTCCCGCTGCTTTTTTTTAAAAAGGTTCCTGATTTGCGGACAGTCGGTTTTCCGTATTTACAATATAAAATAAAAATAAATAAACATATAAATTCACGGATTTACCGGAGGCTCGCTAGCTGGGAAACCAACATGGCGGCCGCTCCCACTTTCCCTCCGTGCTAGCCCCACCCCCTCTACTCGGCCAGCCAATCAGATTACACAGCCTGTTCGTATGTGTGCGAACGGACCGTACAGACCCGTCAGCCATCCGAACGGCATACGGATTTCTCTTCACAATCCGCTTTCCCTCCCGAACGCCGCGTGTGCGTATTTCAGGGGGGGAAACCGGCCCCCCCTCTTTTGCATTCGTGTGCATCCGAATGGCCGTTTGTACCGAAGTGCAAACTTTCGCACGCCGTACGTATTATTTAAATCGTGTAGACGGGACCAACGTTTTCAGGAATTCAAGAAAGCTGAGGACAAAGGGGTAAGTGAAAGGAGAGTATCTGGGACACTTTTAAAGCAGCTGAAAAAGTGGGACAACAGTGGATTAATTAGGACTCTTCCTGCCAAATCAAGACAGTGTGAGGAGATGACATCCCTGAGGTCAGGCAAAGCCAACAGTGAAACTATCATACCTGGGCTCTGACCTTCCTTCCCTGTCTTCTTAATCACCACAGCTCTCCCTTGTATACAAGGAAATGGTGGGAACAAAAGCAATAAGTGTGCTTGTTCTGTCACTGTACTACTTGTACGTATAACTAAGCAAGGGGATATTGTAGCACCTTTGAGATGGAGAGAGAGAAAATTATAGCAAAAACTTTCATAGACTTAGGAAAGCAAAAACATAGTGGCACAATTACAGCAATTCTCACACATCACCATAACTACTCAATACTACACAACAATATTGCACAACAATATTGCACAACAACCACTAGAGGTTTAAGAATTTGATTTCAGCTCATGCTATAGTAACATTTGTCTTTGCATTGCCTTTTAATGACAGAGTATTAATGCTTCCTGCTGGCTGGTGCATGCACCTTTAAGAAAATTTTTACTTTTGCAATTTTGCATGGGCAAGCCAATCAGGGCAGGGAAGGCTCACCCAGATTAGCTGCCTATTTCGCACTTTCTTCCTAGCCCACAGTGCAGGCCAGGAAGAGGGAGAGAAGCATAGTGGCCCCCATGCCAGGGCACATGGCCACGGGGACTGCCGCTGGGACACAGGGTGCCGACCACGCTGCAAAAGGCCCACTGGTAAGCCCCCTTCTGCAATTTTGCATGGGCAAGATTTTAGCTGTTCTCACGAGAAGATGTGACTTTGCACTAAAACACTAAAAACAAATAAACAACAGAAGAAATTCACAAATAAACACTTAAACAAACATAAAAAGGTACCAAGAAAAAATGACAGTTGATTAAAAGATCATCCTGTGGGTCCTCTTCACATTCTTCCCTGGAAGTTTAATTATGTGTTCTCATTGGGAAAAGGGAGGGGGAGAAGAGGCCTGCCCATTCATGCTATAATCATGCAAATACAGTAGGATGTGATTATTGGATGCTCATCAATACTGCAAATAGAGCAATACTGAGGGCTATTAATGGCTTTGCCTGTCAGTAAAATGAGAACCCAGCTTGTTGGGGGCAATTAGCTAACACATTGTAAAACTGCTTAGAGAGTGCTTGTACTGTAAAGCAGTATAGAAACGTAAGCGCTGTTGCTAACAATTTGTAAGCCACTCTGAGAGCCTTGGTGGCTGAAGAGCAGAGTATAAGTACTCTAAATAAATAAATAAATAAATAAATAGTTACACCTAATTGAAGGGTGGAGCACACAAGACCACGGGAGGAGGACAACATTGTGCAATAACAGGAACCTGTTTGTGATACTATCATGTCGTAATTCCACAATTTCAGCCCCTTCTGATAAAGTCCTTTGTCTACTATCTCAGATGCTGGAGCTCCAGCATCTGAGGAAGTAGACTAAGAGCCTTTCTGCTCTCTGAAGAAAAGCAGCAAAGTAGCAGGAACGTTCCGTCTTTCCTGCTGCCTTATGGAATGATGTTGATGTTCATTTGTTCTGGTCCCATGGGAAACTGTAGTAAAATCATGTAAAAAAATCTGTTTGCAAAAAGAAGTGGTTTTTACCTCAGTCCTCCATGGGACAGGAACAAAGGAACACTAGAAGAATGCCAACATCATGTGGTAAGGCAGCATGGAAGATGGAATGTTCCTGCTGCTTTGTGGCTTTTCTTCAGAGTGAAGTAAGGTCCTATGTCTACAAAAGCTTATGCTATAATTTTCTCTCAGTTAGGACTTTTTCAGATGATCCTTGCAGCGCAAGGATCAAGTGGGAGAGATTCATAGCTGCAGCGCAGCAGGGGGTCCATTTCGAACGACACCGTCCCTGCGGCGAAATTGTCTGTGTCTCTTCCGTTTAGGATTGGAGCCTGCTGCGCCATATTCAGCCAGATTTTATTCACAGAGGTTGTCCGTAAATAAAATCTGGCTGAATATGGCATGGCAGGCCATATTCCAATGCTAAACAGAAGAGACATACACGATTTCGCCGCAGGGATGGCGTAATCCGAAATGGACCCCCTGCCGTACTGCAGCTACGAAGCTCTCCCACTCGATCCTTGTGCTGCAAGGATTGTCTGAAAATATCCCCAGTCTCAAAGGTGCTACAAGTTCCCCTTGCTTACTGATATTCCAGACTTAAACACAGCTGTGTCTTTGAACTGTATTCATAAGTATTTTTCAAGCATTTAATGAGTGCCTCTTCTTTCCCAAGCCAGGGCATTTGTTTCTCAGAATATAAAACAGAATATAATAGATATGACTGCTCTCATTTATTATGCTTTTAGGATCTATAAATCTTTGCTAAACATTTGTAAAGCATCCTGCATTTATTAAGATCTTCTATTTGATTAAGCTGCTTGTGATATATGATCATCTCTATTACGACATGATGAGTTAGAGAACCACAGGTGAGCCACGACACTTGCACTTTTGTGTGTTAGTTTACAACCTTTTTAATTAGAAGCCAGCTCTAAAATACTTGCATAATATTCTTAAATATAGCCAAACCTTTTTGTTTAATTTCATTTCCCTGTTAGTGCTTGGAGGCTATCCAGCAAAGCACTTCAGCAAATCCAATGAAGTACAGAAGATAATTAATATAAAACCCTGTAACAACAGTAAACTGGTCCTTATAAAGGAAGCCCATAAAGGTATGATAATGTGCCAGTTGGCATCAATATTTTCAGCAAATTAAATAAAAGCAATTGGAAAGAATGCCTGAAAAATATTTATTTTTGTTCATTCTATACTGTAGAATATAATTAATATATAATTGTTCTCTTTTTTCCTTTTAGTTGCTATTGTAAATATATATCTATTTGCCTCCATTCAAGTGTGTCCAGATTGGACAGAAGGGCATCACTGTGTATGCATGTAGCCCTCATTTTAGCGAAAGTGAATTTGTACCTGTTTGGTGGGCCAGGGAGCTGAGAAGTTAAACCAAGGCCTTTGGCCTGTAGTCGAGATCTCAGTGGCTTTTGACCTGTGGTCCAAATTCTAACTATAACCCTATTCACATCTTCAAAACTTCCCAGCCTCCATGAGAGTGGGTGACCTCTGTCACTGTGCAAGGTTTTGCGACCTCTGTCATTATTCCCATCATCTCCCACAAAAAGCTGAGCTACTTAACAGCACGCAAAGACCCTTTGAATTTGGCCTTAGGCTCCAGACTACACTGTTCTTAGAATCATAGAATCATAGAACTGGAAGAGACCACAAGGGCCATCCAGTCCAATCCCCTGCCATGCAGGAATATACAATCAAATCATTCCCGACAGATGGCCATCCAGCCTCTGCTTAAAAACTTCCAAAGAAGGAGACTCACCACATTCTGAAGCAGCATGTTCCACTGCTGAACAGCTCTTACTATCAGGAAGTTCTTCCTAATGTTTAGGTGGAATCTCTTTTCCTATCGTTTGAACCCATTGCTCCATGTCCTAGTCTCTGGAGAAAAAGAAAACAAGCTTGCCCCATCCTCAGTATGGCATCCCCTCCAATATTTAAACATGGCTATCATGTCACCTCTCAACCTTCTCTTCTACAGACTAAACATGCGCAGTTCTTTAAGCCACTCTTCACAGGGCATGGCTTCCAGACCTCCCACCATCCTGATCACCCTCCTCTGGCCATGTTCATGTGGGCTTCCTTTGTACTTTAGAAGCTTGATTTACCATGGCTCCAAAAGGCAGGCGATATACCCACCAACTGCCATAGATCAGTGGGATTGCCACAGCTAGTCCTCTGCATTCCTAGATTCTCAGTATGTGTTAAAGGGTCCTGATTTCCCCATTCTGCCTCTCACCCACTATGCTGCTGCTAAAACCTATAAACTGATTTCAAAGTACAAAACCTTGCATTCAATGAACTCAGCAGGAGAGATTGTGTGATCTGGAGAAGAATGGAGGGGTCAGGGTCTTGCCCTTCCCAGTACGGTCAAGAGAAGAGCAAAAGCAAAATCAGGAGCCACTTCCCCAGTTGCTTCTTCAAGAACCAACCTCTGCTGGGGTAACCAAAAAGAACAAACAGAACACACACTTTACAAAAAGCAAGAGAATGGTAGAGCCCAGCCAACTAAGAAGAGCTCTCCTTGAGGAGATCCCCTTTGATTTACAATATCCCCAGAACTGTGCACCAGGCTCTCTCTCTCAGGGCTTGTCTACACTAAGGATAAAACACATATTGCCCCTGGATCTGGTGATATTTGTCTACACAATGCACATAGCAACCCCACTCCTTTTAGCCATTAATCCAGCTTAACAGAAACTGCAAATTACTCCAGAGTTTTCTATGGTTATTTTTTTTTTCTGGGCAGTGAGGCTGTGTTCTGGAAGAGTTTATTTCTGACATTTTGCCTGCATCTGTGGCTGGCATCGTCAGAGAATGGTTGAGTAGAAGAGTGTGTGTGTGTGTGGGGGGGTGTTATATACTGTGAGCCCCTGTTGGAGAAGATATGTAAATTTGTGCATTTGAATGGCTAGTTTCTGGGTGGATATGCAAGGAGGATTAGTGTCTGTTTGGCTAATGGTCCATTGTCTGCTGGAGATCCCCCTGTCCCTGGGTGGAATTCCAGGAAATTCCGTAGTGGCCCTGGTGTTTTAGATGTGTGGATAGCTGGATCTGGCTGGATCTGGAGTGATCCAGCTTCCATGTGTCTACACATCCACCACATTGGCCTCGCTGGCTCACCCTCCTTGCTGCCGCCATTGCTACCTCACCCAAACACCAAGCAGCTCTCTGCAAGGGCCTGACCATAACTGTTGCTGCTAATGAGGTCAGAATGGGGTGCTGCATCATGTGATCAATAAGGAGGGGGTTGCTTTGCTCACTCCTTGTTGATCACACAGGTGCCTTGTTCTTAACTTCATCAGCAGCAATGACAATGGCCAGCCTCTCATAGAGAGCTGCTTGGCTGGCAAGTGAGACAGCAGTGGTGGTGAGATTAAGGGGCATGGGCCAATGGGGTCAGCGGGACTGATGCAATGTCAGCCCAGTGGTCCATCTCAACTATGATATGGGTCCAGAACATATCCATGTCTGTACACGTAGCCAGCATTGTGTTGATCCAGGACAGCTCCAGAGCATAATGCTCTGGACTGGCCCCAGATTACAGCACCGGTGTAGATGCACTCTCACTCTCTCTCTCACAGAGCCACAGATTTCCCCTTACTTTAATCAATTTTTTAAAGAATCCACCTCTGCCTCTAATTTCCCAAAATTAAGATCAATGTTGTGGAACAGCATTCCATATTTGACAATATTTTTTCTCTCCGCTTCAGTTCTGTCTGTAGGGTTGTTTGATTTTGAGATGTGCATAAACCTTCTATTTTAAGTTGTAGTTTTTCAATTTTTCTTCTCTCCATACCCCTTGATTTTAATTTACTAGTCCTGCATGTGTGTCAAAGGAAGGAAACTGTAACTTGTAGTAGCCTAGGAGGGGAACAGATTTACTGGCTTATTGCTTTGGAAGAGTCTTCTTCAGAACAATATTCTGGGTATGAATACAGAGCTCATGCTGTGACCACAGATTTGAGAATAGGCTGTAATGACTTGAGCATCCATGGATTTTGGTATCCACAGTGGCTGCTTGAACCAATCCCCAGTGGATGCTGAGAGTCCGCAATATGTATTTATCGATTTGTGGAGTGGGTGGGGGTGTCAAGCTTTCCTAAACTCCATACATAAATTCTAATGTTTCTCTGCTTAAAATGGTAGTTTTGTGTAAAGTAGCAGTTCCTCATCCATCCCTTTTACCCTCTTGTTGCCTGTCCACATACGTTTGACCACAGTCTGATGTTGTTCAGCAATACACATTCTGTTTCCATCTGTGAAATGTTGGTGGGTATGGGGGAGGCCTATAGTAGTAAAGCAGATGCCACAATGGACTTTTAACCCAAATATATGGAGATGGACATGGCCAGCAAGAAAGGGAATGGAACTAGCACAGTCATCTTTGTACTCCTTCCCATTACTCTAATTGTATGAGGGATTATAACACCCAAATAGGGTGTACCTCAGGCCTTTGGGGAAAATAAATGAGGAAGTATTGTTCTAAGCCAGCCATGGATATGTCAGCATACTGTGGAACCATGCAGGGCCTGCTCTACTATTATTACATTTTTTTTTAATTTAAAGTCTCTCTGCCCCACCCTGGCCAAAAGACTCTCAGAATAGCTTACAAATAGTTAATTTGACAGTCCCTGCCCTCAGGCTTGCAATGTAAATGAGATGAAACACATAAGGGAAATGGGGTGAGAAGGGACCAGGGATAGAAAATCTAAGTTCAGCAGCAGCTAAATCCTAGCATGAATGAGGTGTACCCAGGTACTTTTCTTCTCCCTCTGAACCAGAGTAGCAGTGGTTGGAACTTGGAAGGAGAGATTTACAGCCGCGGCTGAGCCCAGGAATTTTGGCATTAGACAGAGGGAGGCAGTGGCTTATGATGCCTTGGAAAAGCAGCAAATTGTACATTTGTTGCTGCCTTCTCCCCCTGCTGTTACCCTAAACACTTGGGATTCTTAAGGTGTCAGGAGTTAGAGGGGATAATAATTTTATCTTCTACAGGGACTTTTTGTATGAGTTGGCGTAGGTCTGTGTAGAATTTGTCTTTCTCTACAGGGTCAGCTTGCATAGTTGGGGCATATATACTAAAGAGAACAACATGTGGGAGCGTAAGGAAATAATGCGATCAGAGTGTCCTGTTGGCAAGGTTTCGAGTTTGGAGGCAATGGAGTTTTTAATCATAAAGCCTACTCCTGACAGATGTTTTTCGGTTTTGGGTTTGCCAGACCAGTAAAGTGTGTAGCCGGCGCCATGTTCTTTAAGGCTGCCTTCCTCATGGAAGCGAACTTCACTAAGAGCAGCGATGTCAATATTAAGCCGTGATAGTTCAAGGGCTATTAGGGCAGAACGACGCTCAGGCCGTCCACTATCTTCGGAGTCTTGCATGGTTCTGATGTTCCAGCATGCAAGTGTCAGTTTATTTACACCTTTGGAGGCCGGTGTGTGCCTTTGTTTCTTTGCCTTGGTTTGACCGCATCAGAAGATTCCCGTTGGCCACGGCTAGCCAACCAGGTAGTTGGGGATGAGCTTTCTTTAGGCCACCTTTTCTAGGCCCCTCTCCATGTGGAGCAAGCAGTGCTCTCCTTAAAAAAGGCTGCTTGGTCGTTCAGAATGCTGCCGAACAAGACTGTCATCTCCCGGGTCAGGCTTGAGCGACCAATGTCCTGAACCGCCTGCATGCAGGGTTGGGGCTGCGGCTTCCAGTGCATCTTTACACCTGCCGGTTTCGTCCCTCGCCAGTCGCTACAGGGCTTTTTTGGAAATGGATTTGTCCTTCGAGCCTGTGCAATGGATTTTTCTGGTGGAGCGCAGCGTGCACAGAACTGGCCTCACCCTTTAAACCAGAGATTCATCTGCCGTGGCCTTGCAAGCATGGACGTGGCAGTGAGGTCCTCGGGCCGTAGGTTTGATTAGAGTTTCCTTCTCTTAGATGGTTGACCTTACAGGGTTGGACGAGCACCATCTGCCCGGGTTTGGGATTGGAGTTTTCCTTCTCCTAGGACGGTTGCCACAAGGCTGGAGAGCCCATCCTGCCCTTTGACGCTCTTTGTCAGACCCTTCGGTTTTGACCTGTGTGGCATGGGAGACCCTACCAGTGGCTATTATGCCACCGCCAGCATAGCTCAAAACATCATTAGGGTACGCAAGCCTCTCCATTGACGCCCCCTTGTCAAAAATAATAAAAACACATAAAAACACCCCAATAAAAGCCTCTGTGCCCGCAACTACAAATCAATTTGTTTGCCCTCATCCAGTCCATTACTGACAACAGACATTGGTTCAGTACCAAGACAGGTTCCTTGAAATCAGGTGGAAAAGAGCAATAGTTATGTGTCATCAGTATACTAGTGACACTGTACCCCAAAACTCCAGATGATCTCTCCCTGTGGTTTCATGTAGATATTAAAACACCATGGGGGCCGGAACCAAACCCTGAGGGACCCCACAGGCCAACGGCCAGGACATCAAACACGAGTCCGCCAGCACCACCTTCTGAGTCCTCCCCTTCAAGAAGGTGCCCCCAAGGCCCACCCCAGAGAAGATACCATGGTTGAGGGTATCAAAAGCCACTGAGAGGTCCAACAATTGAGTTGGTGAAGGCTGGGAAGGGGGAAGGACCAACGTTCCCAGCAGTTACCTGATCAGTTTAAATTTGTTCCTGCCTCTTCTCTGGGTGATGAAGGGAATTACCCAAGTGTAAAGATCTTGGATTCCTCCTCTCACCAAGCCAGAGAAATAAACTGTCAGTGGGAACACAAGGGAAGTAATTACGGCCCTAATTTGTGACCATTAAACCAGATTTTTCAACACTGACAACGAAACCGTGCCGAAGATCCGATTCATCAACTGCATAGTGTAAAATTAAAGTTGCCCCTCCACATTCGCAGCTTTCGCACTCGCGGTTTTGATTATTCGCGGTTTAGCCCCAGCCCCTTAGGGAAGGCTGTCGAGAGGCGGGGCAACCTCCTGCCTGTGCCTTCTCCAGCCTTCCAGAGGCGGCTCCGGGGCTTCAAAACCCCGGAGTCTGCTTACGAGGGCCAGGGGGTGGGGCGGGGCTGGGCTGGGCTGGCAGCCTCCCTCCCCCGGCCTTCCTGAGGGGACCCCGAGGCTTCTAAGCCCTGCAGTCCCCTCAGGAAGGTCGGGGAGAGGCCAGGCAGCTTCCCTCCCACCCACCTGCTGCCTTGCTCGGCCTTTCTAAGCAGGCTCTGGGGCTCCAAAGCCCCGCCGTCCTCTTAGGAAGGCCGGGCAGAGGCAGCGCAGCCTCCTCCCCGCCTGCCCGCCTACTCACCCGCCCGCCCGTTGCCTTCCCCGGCCATTTTAAGTGGGCTCCGGGACTCCAAAGCCTCGGCGTCCACTTAGGAAGGCCGGGGAGAGGCAGCGCAGCCTCCTCCGCGCCTGCCTGCCTACTCACCCACCTGCCTGCTGCCTTCCCCAGCCTTTCTAAGCAGCCTCCGGGGCTGCAAAGCCCCGGCATCCGCCTAGGAAGGCCGGGGAGAGGCAGCACAGCCCCCGCCCGCTTACTCACCCGCCCGCCTGCTGCCTTCCCCGGCCTTTTTAAGCGGATGCCGGGGCTGCAAAGCCCTGGACCCCGCTTAGGAAGGCCGGGGAGAGGCAGCATAGCCTCCTCCGCGCCCGCCTGCTGCCTTCCCCGGCCTTCCTAAGCGGGGTCCAGGTATTCTAAGGCCCGGAGTCTCCATAGGAAGGCTCGCGGAGGGCTGGCCAGACACACTCCCGCAGCCTCCCTCCCTCTGGGGGTGAGGTCGTGGGAGCAGTTGTTATTTGCGGTTTTTCCACATTCGCAGAGGTCTCAAGAACGTAACCCCCATGAATCTGGAGGGATGACTGTACAGTGCAGTACAGAATTGTGCCCTTATAGAACCAATTGTACAACAGGCTGTGCAGCCATGCAGCCTTCTGCTGTGTAACAGTGGCTTCTACTCCCACCCAATACTAAGCATCACACTTTCAGAACATCCTAAACAGTGCTCCTAGGCTTGTGCAACAGGGTCACAGGGCTTGCACAACTCTGAATAGGATGGCACTGTCATACAACCTTTGGCCTGGGAAACTGCATTCTCAGACTAATAGTTGTATCCCTACACATTATTACTGCCAGGGCTAACAAACACCATTTTGCTTTTTTTTCCCTTCTTTTTCCAAGACAACAGACCACAAAAGATGACCACTACCTTTATTTAAAACTGGACATGAACTTACCCACTTGCTTGGCCTCAACTGCTGCTGTGTATTCCCTGCTGAAGCTCAGCTCTGTGATGGCTACATCATCCAGAATAAGGCTAAAATCCTTTGCTCGCTCTGTCAGTTCCCGACGGATAAGCAGAGATACCTGAGCTCGTTGTGTAATGAGCTGTGAGGCATTGAACTTTGCCACTACACTTTTGAGCACTTCATTGACAATGGAAGGCAAGACCCGTTCTTCGTAGTCCAGACCAAGACGCTGGTATAAGCTGGGCAATTCTGCAGCATTGGGGTGTGACAGAACCCGTAAGGAGATGTTCACCATCTGCAGGTCTTTGGAACCTGTTGGTGAGGAAATTTTGCGGGGTCGCAATGGCCGAACAACTGCAGAACCATGCCGAGTCCTAATGGCTGACTCGAAGAACTATCAAGTCATGCCTAGTCAGGCCACTAGAGGGCAATCTCCTGTATATATATATATATATATATATATATGTGTGTGTGTGTGTGTGTATGAGCTCACTCTGTTCTTCTGAATGCTGATGCCTGGTGAAGCAGTTTCTCCTTCAATTGTAAATACAGTTGTTCCTTCACATTCGCGGGGGTTACGTTCCACGGACCCCCGTGAATGTGAAAAGTCCACAAATATTGTTTGCCCCCCTCCCCCACCAAAGTGACCATGAGGCCTCCGGAGGGCCCATAGTCGCTTTCCCCCGCCTCCCCACTACCTTCCTAGGACTTCCCGGGGCTTCCGGAGACCCTCCCGAGGCCCCGTGGCTGCCTCCTCAGCCCTCCCACCCCACCCAAGCCCTCAATGGGGCCTCCGGAGAGTCTCCGGAGGCTCCACGGAGGCCTCCCCGGTCCTCCCCCCTCTCCCCCAAGGCCTTCGCGGGGCCTCTGGAGGCTCTCTGGAGGTGCTGCGGAGGCCTCCCCGGTCCTCCCCCCTCTCCCCCAAGGCCTTCTCAGGGCCTCCAGAGGGTCTCCGGAGGCGCCGCGGAGGCCTCCCCGGTCCTCCCCTTCCCTCCCAAGGCCTTCGCGGGGTTTCCGGAGGGTCACTGGAGGCCCTGTGGAGGCCTCCCCTGTCCTCCCCCTTCCCCCAAGGCCTTCCCGTTCCTCCCCCTCCCCCCAAGGCCTTTGCGGGGCCTCCGGAGGGTCTCCGGAGGCCCCACGGAGGCCTCCCTGGTCCTCCGCCTCCCTCCCAAGGCCTTCGCGGGGCATCTGGAGCGTCTTCGGAGGCCCCGTGGAGGCCTTCCCAGTCCTCCCCCCTCTCCCCAAGGCCTTTGCGGGGCCTCCGGAGGGTGTCCGAAGGCCCCGTGGAGGCCTCCCCGGCCCTCCCCACTCCCTCCCAGGGCTTTCATGGGGCCTCTGGAGGCCCTGTGTCACGGTATTGGGGGGGCCCGGGGGGCCCTCCCAAAACTGCGAATAATCAAAACCGCAAATGCCAAGTTAGCGAATGTAGAGGGACAACTGTATTTGTATATATATATTGCAACTATTTGACTTTGAAGATAAAAGTGCCTCCTGCTTATTTGGACTTCAAACACTCTGTGTGTGAGTATTCTTGGGAATGGGTTGCTACTAAGTCTGCTGAAATAGTTTTTGGCTTCTGCCAGGGATTGAGTGTCCTATCATCCCCTGACATAAGGACCCTTAAATATCAATATTAATTTGGGGAATTAATATACTCAGATTGGCAATACAAGAGTGGGCAACAGATAGCAGGGCCTTTTGATCTATGTATACCGATTGTTAAGAGGAGACATGAAGCTAGGTAGTACAATAATTTTATTTTTATTTGAGAAAACAATAATAACAATGTTCACATGCACACTCAGGCTTCAAGCATCCATGCAAGGCTAGGAAATAAAGTAGGAAGCATTGGGATTGTGGGATAGTGAAGGGAGGTTGTTTTTGGGTGATACTGTACTGATATGAAGAGATGAGTTCATGGAAGAAACCAGCAGAGTGAGGGACTTGAAGCAGGAATGTAGTGTCCATAGGATGTAGTGTCCACAGGAAGGGGATCTGTATGCACTTGAGTGGGATTTGGGAAGAGTTTATACACCCAATATTTTCCTTCAAGGGATGGAATTCAGAGTGAAAAGACAACACTTCTCAAGGTTCTCAGGGATATGCTAACAATCCTTAATGGGTGGATACTTTGTAATTGAATGGGGGAAGCAACCTCTTTTGGTTGAGGGAAGGTAAACAGTATGAGGGTTCTTTACAGACTGATTATCTCAATTTTGGCTGATGGGATTATCCAGATGTTCAGGCAAGAAGTTTCCTTGCAAATTATCCTTCTTTCTATCCTGCTTGCTCTATATGCAGAGGGGCCTAGAAAAGGTGACCTAACGAAAGCTCATCCCCAACTACCTGGTTGGCTAGCCGTGGCCAACGGGCATCTTCTGATGAGGTCAAAACAAGGCAAAGAAAGAAAGGCACACACCGACCTCCAAAGGTGTAAATAAACTGACGCTTGCATGCTGGAACATCAGAACCATGCGAGACTCTGCAGATAGTGGATGGCCTGAGCGTCGTTCTGTCCTAATAGCCCATGAACTATCTCGACTTAATATTGACATCACTGCTCTTAGTGAAGTTCGCCTCCATGAGGAAGGCAGCCTTAAAAAAACACGGCGCTGGGTACACACTTTACTGGTCTGGCAAACCAAAAACCGAAAAACATCTTTAAGGAGTAGGCTTTATGATTAAAAACTCCATTGCCTCCAAACGCTAAACCTTGCCAACAGGACACTCCAATCGCATTATTTATGTATGCCTCCCACATGTTGTTTTTTTTTAGTATATATGCCCCAACTATGCAAGCTGACCCTGTAGAGAAAGACAAATTCTACACAGACCTACGCCACCTGTAGAAGATAAAATCATTATCCTTGGTGACTTCAATGCCAGAGTAGGAAAGAACTCCTAAGCCTGGAAAGGTGTCTTAGGCAAGCATGGCATTGGAAATTGCAATGATAATGGATGCCTCCTGCTAGAGTTCTGTGCAGAACAACAGCTGACTATTACAAACACTATCTTTCAGCAGAAAGATAGCTTGAAGACAACCTGGATACATCCCCAATCCAAACATTGGCACCTCATTGACTATGTTCTAGTCCGCCAGAGAAACATTTGCGATGTCCGTCATACTCGAGTGATGCCCAGTGCAGAATTGCAGACAGATCATCACCTCATAAGATGTAAACTAAACCTTCATCTTAAGTTCAAACCTAAGAGGGGTGGCATCTTAAAGAAGAGACTCCAAGTCAACAATCCTCAACAAGCTACCAGGAGAGACAACTTCCAGGCAAACCTGCAAACAAAACTTGAAGACCATCCTAAAGATCCTTCTCCTACAATGCTTTGGCAGCATATCAAAAACAGTATCCTGCAGTCTGCGGAAGAATCCCTTGGGTTCTCCCACAAGAAAAATCAAGACTGGTTTGATGAAAACAACCAAGATATCCAAGAGCTGTTGGCAAAGAAGAGAACTTCTCACCAGGCATACCTCACCCAGCCAACTTGCCACGTAAGAAAAGCAGCTTTCCATCTCACATGTAGTAAATTTCAACAAAAACTCCGAGACATACAGAACAAGTGGTGGATCAATATAGCAGAAAAGGCACAATGCTGTACAGATCTGGGTGATTCTAGAGGATTTAATGAAGCTCTTAAGGTAGTGTTTGGACCTACTTATCAGGTCCAAAGCTCCTTATACAGTACAGATGGTCAAACATTAATTACTGATAAAGCCTCCATCCTGAGTTGATGGGCTGAACACTTTATTATTATTATTATTATTATTATTATTATTATTTAAAAGTTACAAACCAGTATTCATTATATTTTAACAATCTTCATTGTTTCCTTTTTCTTTGTAACTGTAATTTATAAAATCTACTAAAACATACAAAGAAATTAAAAAAAAACCAAATGAGTTCCTTCCCTGCTGGTTTTTCTCAAAAGAAAAATTCTGTGTTATCTTATATATTTGAGCTCTATTGTTATTCCTACAATTTGCTATTTCTGGTCTTAATACCAAAATAGCAAAACATTAAATTTCGTATTTAGCAAAGCAAAGAAGATCCTACTGATCTAAAAGTCCTCAGTTCAATTTGTTGCTAATGGGAATCTACCTTTCCAGTTTCATCCCAAAAATTTTTGACAGGTTCCCAGTCTTCTTCTATTTTTCCCAGTGCTTTATCTTGTAATCTCGCAGTTAATTTGTCCATATCCATAGCATCATAGAGTTTCACAAGCCACTCCCCAACTGTAGGTATTCTTTTTTCTTTCTAATATTGGGCATACAGAATTCTCGCAGTAGTAATCATGTATAATAAAAGTTTTCCTTCCCCCTTTGCTACATTTATAACAATTCTATCAATCATGTTCAACAAATATTTTTCTAGTTCCATTGGATAATTTATACCTATAATTTCTTAGATTTTGTCATGTATTCCTTTCCAGAGGTTTGTGTTTGTGAACATTTCCACCAAATATGATGGAATGTTCCTTCCCCCTTTCCACATTTCCAACACTCCCTTTTCCCTGTTTTGTACCTTTTATCAAGTTTGACAGGAGTTAAGTACCACTGATATAGCATTTTGAAATAGTTTTCCTTCATTCTTTGGGATAAAGTAAACTTTTGTGTATTTCGCCATGATTTCTCCCATCTATCTAGTTCTATTACATGACCTATCTCTTTAGCCCATCTTATCATAGTATCTTTTATTAGTTCACCTTCTAGCTCTCTATCAAGGAGGATTTTGTAGTAGTTTGCTATCTGGTGGTTCTTGTTTCCATAGAGTATCTTATCTTTTTCATTTTTTTCTACTTGAAAATTTTCTATTCTTAAATCCATTCCAAATCTCTCCGTTATTTGTTTATACTAAAACCAGGTGATCTTGTAACCTTCATCATGTAATTCTTCTCTTGATTTTAATTTCACCTGGTTAGTTGTTGAGCAGATACAAATATTTTGATATTTCAACCATTCCTGTTCTGCTATCTTTGATATCCCAAAAAAGGCCTCCTGGGTCAAGACCCATACTGGCAGCTTTGAGTAAAAATTTTTCTTTACCTCCAGCCAGATCTTAAGCAGTGCCTTTCTAACGTAATGGTGATCAAATGCTTTGTTCTCTTTCTTTTTATTATAGAAAAGGTACGCATGCCAGCCATAAATAAGATCGTGACCTTCCAAAGCTAATATCTTTGGGCTGTCTAAGCGCATCCAAGGTTTTAACCAAGATAGCGAACACACCTGGTAGTATTTATATAAATTTGGCATTGCAAATCCTCCTCTTTCTCTTCTTTCTGTTAATAATTTGTATTTTATCCTCGCTTTCTTGCCCCCCCCAAATAAAGTTTAGTATTTCTTTATTCCATATCTTGAAACAGTTATTATTTGTTATTATTGGAATATTTTGGAACAAGAACATAAACTTTGGCAAAATTGTCATTTTTATTACAGCTATTTTCCCCAAAATCGATAAGTCCATTTTTGACCATCTAATCAGATCTTTCCTCATCTCGTTCCACATTTTTTATAATTATTTTCAAAGAGGTTTGCATTTCTTTTTGTTAACCAGATTCCCAGGTACTTTATTTTCTTTTCAACTTTAAATCCTGTCTTCTTTTTTATTAGCTCTTCTTCCTCTTTCTTGATGTTCTTTGTGAGCATTACCGTTTTCTCGTTATTAATTTTAAAACCAGAAACTGCTGCGAAATTTTTTAATGTAATTTTGAAGTCCTCAAGCTGTTCTACTGGATCTTCTAAGATGACCACCAAATTGTCAGCAAAGGTTTTGGTCTTGAATTCGTTACCTTTAATTGTAGGTCCTCTGATCTTTTTATTCATTCTAATATTGTTAGTTAGTATCTCAATTACTGTCAGGAATAGTAAGGGTGACAGGGGGCAGCCTTGTCTTGTTCCCTTGTTGATATTTATACCCCTGATTTTTCTCCATTTATTATTACTTGAGCATATTGTTCTTCATATAGCTTATTAACCCACTGTCTAAACTTGTCGCCAACATTCATTTTTTCCAAAACTTTTTTCATAAATAACCAATTCACATTGTCGAATGCCTTCTCCGCGTCTAAAAAACATAATGCCACTTTTTTCTCATTGTTTTTTTCATAGTATTCTAATAGGTCTATTACATTTCTTATATTATTTCTTAGATGTCTTTTTGGGAGGAAGCCGTTCTGGTCTTCGTGTATTATCTGATTTAGAATGGTCTTAAATCTTTCTGTAAGTATAGATGCAAAGATTTTGTAATCAATGTTTAACAGTGATATTGGCCTGTAATTCTTGGGATCTTTTCCATCCTTTCCTTCTTTTGGTATAACTGTGATATTAGCCGTTTTCCATTAATTGGGAATTCCTTTGTCTTTGATTGCATTAAATGTTTTTTGAAGTGGTGCAAGTAGTATATTTTAATTTTTTTGTAATATAAAGGAGTGAATCTGTCCGGTCCTGGAGTTTTTTCTATTTTCAATTTTTTAATGGCTTCGATAAATTCCATTAGTGTAATGTCTCTATCTAGTATTGCTATCTGATCTTTCGTTAATTTTGTTATATTTTGTTTATCCAGATAATCATATATTGCCTTTAGATTACCAGCCTCATTTGTTGTATCGCTATACAATTTTGAGTAGAACTCTTGAAAACCTCTCTTTATTTGATTTTGTTGTACTAAAGATTTCCCCTTGTAGTTTATCTCCGTTATAATTTTGGTTATGCCCAATTATAAATACTATTACACTTTGCACAATGTAAGATATTTCTTTAGGTTCTGATTTTCACCACTGATACACAAATTATCTGATCATTCCAACCCACTTGCTTTTAATTATTTCAATTACTCAAGTATTTCAAATATTACATTTACTCAAATATTTCACTTACTCAAATAGACTTTACACATCTCCTCCCTTTTAAATTCAAACTTACTCTTTATCTTTCAAGCAGACTCTAAGTTTTCCCATTTGGGATTTGGGGTTTGGGGTTTTATCTTCTCAACCTACTATCCTGCTATCCACTTCGATCCCTTCGTTCCCCCCTCTTCACTTTTACTTTGTATACTATATGTTTTATATATTTTATATGTTTATTAATTAATGTCACTTCTGTTCAGTCTCCCTTCAGTTCAGTTCAATTTCTATTCAATTGACTACTTGCCCAGAGTGGATCCTGAGTTTTTCCTTCTCGTTCTTCTTCTTCCTTATCCTTCTCTGAGTTTCATAGCATTCACTCAGTCTCTCTTATCCCCCTTCGTACAGCTGCTGCTCCTGTTTATTCCCACTGTGTTTCCTCTCCCACTTCTCTGCTCCTCTCTGTTCCCTCTGTACTCTCCTCTCTTTTACTGTACACTCAGCGCTCCTCCATACTGAAACGCAGTCCTTTACTCTCTGTCTCTCCGGTAATGCCCCCTTCGCATCCTGACTCAACACCTCCAGTCTCTTGCTCTTTTTTTTTTCTTCCCCTCTCTCCACGGACCTCTTCACCCTCACTCCGCCTTCTGTATTCAAAGTCATCTCTCTGTTCGGCTTTGTATTCTCCTTCTCCCATTCCTCCTCTCAGAACTCCAGATCACCTCTTTTTACTTGCTCTATCCTTGCCTTCCTCGCTCGTCCCCCTCTCCGATACTCCAGGTCAGATCTTAGTATTTTCTCTGTACTTGGTTTCCTTTCTTGTTTCTGGTTCCCTGGTTTCTGCCCTTCCGGTTCAAACTGTTTCTTTTCAGCTTGCAAACTCTCCAGTAAGTTTATTCTTATTTTTTAATTCACACTGCTTCTTCGCTTTTGCTTCTCTCTCCTATTGACTGCAGTTTTCTCACATCTCTCAGTCCCAGAAATAGAAAAAAAAAGTTAAAATCCACTGGTTGAAAAAAACACAACTAGCTTGCTTCAGCTTCAAAAGAAAAAACAAACAAAAAAGAATTCTTTTAAAACAGCGCTGGCATTGCTCTGGCCAGGGAAACAGGCCATTCCAGACTCCGTTCATGGTTCTTCAGTCACCTCAGCTCTGCTTTTGTGCCCCGTTGGGCAGCACGTTGGCAGAATTGGGTTTGACCCCCGCCAAACGTCTACATAACTCCTTTACCGAGGAGTTACGACCTCTGTATTTGCTGTTTTTTGTAAAGGTATAAATTGGGAGTGTGGAAGGTAGCTTGAACAGGAGCTTCCATTCCTGCTACCGCTCGCTACACCGTCACGCCGGAACTCCGGGCTGAACACTTTCAAAGTCTCTTTAGTGCCAACCGAGTAGTCCAAGGCTCAGCTATCCAACATATGATACAAACCCCGGTGAAAAATGAATTGGACATAACTCCCACTTTGGAAGAGACACTTAAGGCCATACAGCAGATGAAAAATGGCAAGGCAGCAGGGATAGATGGAATCCCACCTGAAGTTTGGAAACACAGAGGTCATGTACTCCATGATAAATTCCACAAACTCCTTGTGAATTGTTGGGAAAAGGGAGGAGCAAAATCCGATTGTTCAAACTATCGAGGCATAACACTGCTCTCTATTGCTGGAAAAATCCTTGCAAGGATACTCCTGAACAGATTAGTTCCTGCCATTGCAGAAGAACTTCTTCCTGAAAGCCAATGTGGCTTCAGAGGCAATAGGAGTACTACAGATATGGTATTTGCCCTTAGACAACTGCAAGAGAAATGTAGAGAGCAGAACAAGGGTCTCTATGTAACATTTGTTGACCTCGCCAAAGCCTTCGACACAGTGAGTAGAAAAGGTCTGTGGCAGATCCTGGAAAGACTAGGATGTCCCCCCAAATTCCTTAAAATGATTTTCATGCTACACAAGGGCCAGCATGTTCAAGTCAGATATGGCGATGCTCTTTCAGAGTCCTTTCTAATAACTAACGGAGTGAAGCAAGGTTGTGTTCTTGTTCCAACTTTATTTACAATCTTCTTCAGCATGATGCTCCAAAGGGCTATGGCAGAGCTTGAAGAAGAAGATGGCATCTATATACGTTACTGTACTGATGGTAGCTTGTTTAACTTAACTGAGGGCTCGCACAGACTCTAAACTATCTAGTCCATGAGTTGCTCTTCGCTGATGATGATGCCCTTGTTGCCCACACAGAAGCATCTCTGCAGCGCCTAACATCTTGCTTCGCAACAGCTGCAGATCTTTTTGGGCTGGAAGTCAACCTGAAGAAAACGGAAGTTCTTTACCAGCCTGCACCACAGGATGAACACCATCATCCCCACATTGCTGTTGGCAACTCTGTGCTTAAGTCCATTCAGCAGTCCACCTACCTGGGAAGCACCATCTCCTCAGATGCCAAGATTGACAAAGAGATCGATCACAGATTAGCAAAGGCATATAACTCATTTGGAGACTTTACAAAAGAGTCTGGAGTAATAAACACCTGAGGAGAACCATAAAAATCAATGTGTATAGAGCCATTGTACTGTCTATTCTCCTTTATGGGTCTGAAACATGGGTCACCTATCGCCACCACTTATGACTCCTCGAATGCTTTCATCAGCGCTGTTTACGCACAGTCCTAAATATACACTGGACTGACTATGTGACGAATGTTGCTGTCCTTGAGCAAGCAGGGATCACCAGCATTGAGGCCATGATATTGAGAACACAACTGTGCTGGGCAGGGCACGTTTCTAGGATGGAGGACCATCGATTCCCCAAAATAGTACTCTATGGTGAACTCATCACGGGTCAGCGTAAGAGGGGTGCTCCAAAAAAGTGATAAAAAGACTCCCTGAAACAACATCTCAGGCTTGGCCAAATTGATCACCAACAATGGTCCGCCCTGGCCTCACATCGGGAGGCTTGGAGACGCACTATCCACAATGCTGCAGCCTTATTTGAGAACTCACGCCAAACAAGTCTTGAAGAGAAATGACAATGCAGAAAGAATCACAGCCCAGAAACATCACCCAAGGAGACCTTCTGCTGTGCTTTCTGCAACAGACTTGTTTATCTCGGATTGGCCTTTTTTAGTCATCAGCGTGCTTGCAGTAAGTGCGGGATGAGTCCTTCCTGAATCTTCGTTTGCGAAGAAAAGCCAGAGGATCCTTCTTTGGGATTTGGACTGGCCCTTCCTTAAGTGCATACATGACTGAGTCTCAATGCTAGTCCTTTTGAATTCCTGGTTTTTGGAATTTCCCAGTTCCCACTGTGTGGAAGTACACGTTGGCCAAATTATTAAATATTGCCAATTACTACAGATATGGAGCAGGGGGTGTCAGGATTGGAAACACTGCCAAGGAGGGGAAGAATTGCTTGCAGGATGTTCTGCCTCAGGATAACTTGCCTTAGTATTAGGATTGCTTTTCCACACACCAACATGGGACAGAACCTGTCCATGCGAATATGAAGCTTTGTTGAAGGGCTGAGGGGATTGGGAGACTGTGGGAGAGTGGGTATTGGAGGTTTTCCATGGATTTTCTCTCTGTGCTAAAATAGGCTGCCACTTTCTGGCAAACCTGACATGACCTAGCTATCTCTCCTCTTCCTTCTCCTCTTCCCTACTTTCCCTGAGCTGAGGATGCTGGTAGGAATCATCTGGCAATTGCCTGGTGGTAATCCTGTGATAGAGTCACCTTAGAGTCACCATAAGTCAGAAATGACTTGAAGGCACACAACAACAACTCACCTCCCCTTTCCAGCCTTTCTACCTTTAGCTCACAGGCTGCAATATTTGCCTTCTGTGTGGCCTGAAACATCTACACTGCTCCCAAAGCAGCCAAAGCCCCACTAGCCATTCTTTTAGCCCTGGACTCTGAGGGGTTGCTGTTGGCTTAGGTTTCCAAAACACCTCTTCATGAGATAAGGCATTTACTATATTTGGCAAGTAGCCCCACTGGAGAGGAGGAAAAGCAGACACCCTTGACAATCCAGCCAGAATCACAAATATAATCCAAATCATTGGTTGTTTTAACAATTCGGCAGATTTAAAGTTTTTATGCTATCAAATATTGCACTTAAATACATCTTAGTGCAGATTTCACCTAATTTAGTAATATATTTTTTCTGGGAATTTGCCAAATAATGGATTGTCAATTGAGGCAATCCTATGCATATCTCCAATTGAATTCAAGGGGCCTCACGTCCAAGTAAATGAGAATAGGATTAAAGTGTTATTTTCATTAATTTTATACCATGAGGCTCAACAATACTGCAGACCTTTAATAAGATTGTTTGCAGTAATTCTTCTGGGTCAGAAAACATTATAGCTACATAGCCAGGCTAAAGAGAGATTTTATATTTTCTTTTCCCGGATATAATCCCTTGAATTTCATTATCATTTCTAATTACTGCTGCTAACGGCTCTATACAAAGTGTGAACATTATCAGAGATCAAGGATATCCTTGCCACATTCCTCTTTTCACTACAAAGTAATCTGAGTAATGGCTAGTTATCATCATTCTAGCAGATGGTGTTTTATAAATTTGGGAGGGTCAGTTAATAAAGTTTTAGCCCACATGCATTTTTTTTCAATTGTCTCTATGAAGCAGGATCATTCTGTTGGTATGTATAGTATGATTCATGACTGTAAACTGTATTAATTGATGTAAAAGGTAATAAATGTATCTATTAACCAGATACCTGTTAAGGATAGATTCCAAAACATTGTTCAGATGGCCCACCACATTGAAGAAAGAATGGGGGTTTACAGGGACTTGGGAGATAGACCAAACCCTTGCTGCCATATCTAGTGGCCTTACACCCCACCCTCTGCACCTTCAGAATGAACTAGAAGAGGTTTTACACACATACTGATGAATACATGGATGGTAGAGGCACTACACGAATTCTTTCATTTGGATAAAGCTTGTCTTCCAGAATGCTAGTTGCCACCTAGTGCCTAACATTTCCAAAGCTTGCGATGTAGTTTACACAAATAAAATGTGCAGAAAAATATACACTTAGAAAGGCATATCAATTTCTTAACGTTCTATAAAATTCATATATATTTGTAAAATATAGACATGACATTTCACTAGAAAATTGTTTTAGAAATGTGTACATTTGCAATAACACAGACAAAAATGCATGTATTTAAAAATAGTTTTTTTTTAATGCACATATTAATCAGTACTAAAGACCGGTATGAATGACCAAACAAAATCATAATCCAATGCAGAAATGAGACAGAATGAACTTAAAAATGAGAAAACAATACTACCAATTTGAGCTGGAAGGTATTTTCTATATCTGTGTACATATGAAATTTGAAATAACAAGTGGGGCACATTTTACTTTTTATTGCATGATAGGCATGTAATAAGAATAAAATTTTCACAACCTGTACTTTGCAGAGCATTTCCTAATTAAAAATTCATTGCTTTTATACCTTTAAAAGTTTTATACCAGGTGCCCCAAAACTAGGTATACAGCTGTTTAGAATGTTGAAGGGAGGGGAAAAGAATGTGTGAGTAGAAGATGTGGAGCCATATTGACTGTTGGGAAGAGAACACTGTACTGTACGCCTACTTTTGGACCACTCTGTATGTGTTTCCTAATTTAGGGCTTGTCTGCACTGGCAAAAATCCCTGTACTCACCTCATACTCGCTGCGCAGTTGTCACACAATGTTCCTGATGATTTACAACTTTGTTGGGGGTTTTGCAGGAAAATCTGGGCCTAAAAGATTCACAGTTTGCTCTGCATTTCAGGGGAAATGCCAGATTATTGGCTATGTGGAGGCCACAGACTGGCTTCAGTGAAAGGCCAGACTTCCAGTGGATGGGACTCCATTTTGCCAGTGTGCAGGTGTTTTGGGTTTGTTTTAATTTTTCAATTGTATTAATATCTATATAAGCATATCTCTGCTTAACCAGTAATACAGTACTCTGGGACCATGTATATTCACGTGCCCAAGTGAATGGCGGGGGGGACTGGAGCAACCTCGGCAATGTGGCTGGAAATAATGTGACGTATAGGACACGTGATCAGCATAGGACCATCCTTTTACATTGATGCGAGTTTGCTTACAATTACACTGTGGCAGGATACTCCAATACCCCATTGGACAAGCCCCAGTGAGTGTAGCATTTACAGTGTTGTTGTGGATCAAAATCTTCTCTGGTGGCTACAGCATGGATTTGGGGTTTCCCACCAGTATAGACAAGCCCTTAGAGAACTTCATTGTAGTAAGAGAAAAACAGAAAATAATCTGGTTAGATATTCTGGAATTAGATAATGAGATATTTTACATAGATATTTTGATTTCTATGTATGGTTGTGAAAGTTTAATTGTATGATATGTTCTGATTGCTCCTGTAACCAACCTCAGCTCTGGGAACATCGTCTTGGTTTGTAGATTTTTTATTTAGTCAAAATAATTAGGTTAGATTTGATTAATTTAGGAATTAGCCAGTTGGTTCCCCTATCTGTGCATGTACAATATGAAGCCCCTTAACCTCTGAATTCTCATGTTGGATCACCTCTTTAATGCTGAGTGTCTCCACAGCTGAGGCACATACTCAGTAAGCATAGTAACTTAAGCATTCTTCTCCATCATGACTTTCCCATCCAGCAATAAATCTCCAGACTGAGAGAATGGCAGGTTCTAAAAAGTAAAATGAGTTCTTTGCAATCAGCTTATTTTTCAGATGTTGCCAATGTTATTAATAATGCATTTTTTTGTTGTTGTTGTCAAAATTTATCAACATTGTAGTTCTTCCCTAAATAAAGTTCATTAGGAATCAGCTCACAACAATGCCTTGTTTTTGCAAGGACCAAGCAACCCAACCCTTCACTGTCAACTGGAATTAACGGTCAGGAAAGTTTCATCTTTTGGTAGGGAAATTAGCTTATGAAAATCTGTCTTAAAGTATCAGCATGCATTTGTTGACATAAGAAAATGAACAATGTGTATTCAGGCAGAGAGGTTAAAGTTACTGGACACATTTCGTAATTGTTCTTGTTGGTTAATAAGAAAGGGATGTTTGAGCAATGTCAGCTTTCTTAAAAAATCTCAGCCGGAGCTTGTACCACATGTAAAACGGATATTTTTGTGAAGGCCCTCCTATGAAATCACAATTGCTCAAATCAAACTTTATCACTGTAACAACATGTTAATCCAATTTTAGGACATTTTAAATCCTATTGTTTACCAGAACCAATAAGGGGCAATTTCCATATGATGTTTATTTATGTAGAAGGGGAATAAGACATTCAGCAATCAAGATCCCTATTGCTAAAACAGATGGGCATCTTCAGTGTTAGACAGGATGGGCTGTTTCCCCCATAGTTACTCTTTGATTTTTAGTGCATTTTTTTAAAGTCAGCATCACATTGCCGATGGAAAATAATCATATATAACTTATACAGCTGGGGATTTTTTTTCCCCTAGGGAAAAAGTAATTTCCCATCCATCTTTGATTGGTTTTCTGGAAATCTCTTGGCATTTTTTTTTTAAAGTGACATCCCACAGCTAATTACTATCTCAATTAGCAATGTGGTTCAGCACACAGACATACACCTTGAAGTTTCAGGAATTGTTCTTGTCAACTGTTTGTGTAAGAAAATAGGAGAGAAAGCATTGCAATTAAACATACAGTATTTCTATTTCTATTACGTATATTTTTATCCTATCCTATCCTATCCTTCAAGGAGCTCAGAAGAGCATATGGAATTATTCCGTTTTATCTTCACAACAACTTTGAGAGGTGGGTTAGACAAGCCTAAAGTGAGCATCATGGCTGAGTGTGGATTTGATCCCAAGTGTACAATTCAGTATCTAATATTCTATCTAGTTGTCCAGTTGTTGAAGTTCAATTCTTAGAAGATTATCAGATGGGGACCAAAAACCCCACCCCCATCTTGCTACATCCCCTCCCACCCCACTCCCATCCCTATAACTGATTAAAAGAAAAATTATCAGACACCTACCTTGCCACGTGACAGAAATTGCTCTCCTCACCTCCAGCATCCCTGGAGTGAACGGTGCTCTTGCCGAGCCCCATTAACTTCCTGGAAACAAAATTCCAGCTGCTCTTGTGAGAGAATGATCACACAGGAAATTTTAAAATAAAAATAAAAAACGTCACAACATGAGTCAACAGTGTGATGTGGCAGCTAAAAAGGCCAATGTGATTTTGGGCTGTATCAATAGAAGTATAGTGTCTAGATCAAGGGAAGTAATAGTGCCGCTCTATTTTGCCTTGGTAAGACCTCACCTAGAATACTGTGTCCAGTTCTGGGCACCACAATTCAAAAAGGATATTGACAAATTGGAGCATGTCCAGAGAAGGGCAACTAAAATGGTGAAAGGTCTGGAATCCATGCCTTATGAGGAGAGACTTAGGGAGCTGGGTATGTTTAGCCTGGAAAAAAGACTGTTGAGAAGCGATATGATAGCCCTGTTTAAGTATTTGAAGGGATATCAGGCTGAGGATGGAGCAGGCTTATTTTCTGCTGCTCCAGAGACTGGAACACGGAGCAATGGATGCAAGCTCCAGGAACAGAGATTCCACCTCAACATTAGAAGGAACTTTTTGACAGTAAGAGCTGTTCGGCAGTGGAGCACACTCCCTCGGAGCGTGGTGGGGTCTCCTTCCTTGGAGGTCTTTAAACAGAGGCTGGATTGCCATCTGTCGGGGATGCTTTGATCAAGATTTCCTGCATGGCAGGGGGTTGGACTGGATGGCCCTTATGGTCTCTTCCAACTCTACAATTCTATGATTCTATGATTCTATGAAAAACCAAGCCCCAAAATACATTTAAAAATAACCCTAACTAACCTGTAGGGGGGGAGGGTGTCAGTTACCTCAATGTCCTGATCTCGACCGTAAGTATTCAGCAGGGACCTCCCACTGCGGCTGGTATTGTGCCAATATAATAGGGCAAGGGTTCAGATGCCCATGATTCTGTAACAGAAATGGAATGGGCAATCTATTGATGGCTTAAGCTGTCAATAAAAAGGAATGCAGATGGAACAGAGAAGCATGGGAACAGGACGAGACAGGGACAGTGTAATCTGATAAATGAGTCCTTTGGCGATCTCCTGTCATCCCTGTCCTGAATTTTTTGGGTCATCTGATAATCTCCTTAGAATCCCTGACTATTGGTCATGTTGGCTAGGGCCTCTGGGATGTGAAATCCAAAAAAACTGGAGTTTTCCCAGTTGAGAACCATGGCTCTAAACAAGACTGGGCTAGCTGGTGATGATGATAGACTTTATTCATACTCCACACATTTTCCTAAAACTGGGCAGATTATGAATTAGAGTACAATACTTTTAATAATAATAAATAAATAATAAAATTTATTTATACCTCGCCCCTCTGTCAAAACAATCGGGGCGGCTTACAAAAATTAAAATACAATACAGATAAAATCCCCAAACACCCCCCACCCACACCCTCCCCCATAAAAAAATTAAACAATTATAAATTAAAACCAACTGATCTAAAATCACATTTAAAAACAATAAATACAATTAAATACAATAAATGGCCAGCGGACTAAAAGAGGCCAGGATCCCCTGAGGCCGGGATCTAATTAGGAAAGGCCTGCCAAAAGAGATCCGTCTTTAGTGCCTTTTTAAAGCTATTCAGGCTTGTTATCTGATGGATCTCATTCGGCAGGTCATTCCACACTTTGGGGGCGATTACTGAAAAGGCCCTCTGGGAGGTTGCAGACAGCCTAGATTTTTGTGGCTGAAGCAAATTCCTCCCAGAGGACCGGAGTGCGCGGGGAGGATTGTATGGGAGGAGGTGGTTCCGGAGATAAGTTGGACCCAAGCCATTTAGGGCTTTAAAGGTAATAACCAATACTGGGCCCGGAAACTGATAGGCAGCCAGTGGAGAGATTTTAATACTGGAGTTATATGGTCTCTCTGAGATGTTCCCGAGACCACTCTGGCTGCCATATTTTGTACCAATTCAAGTTTCCGAACCAAGCATGAGGGCAGCCCCATGTAGAGCGCATTACAGAAATCTAGACGTGAGGTTACCACGTGTGCACCACAGTCTCGAGGTCCCTTACTTCCAGTAAATGGCACAACTGGCGTATCAGCCGGTACTGATAACAGGCGCTCCTGACTGTCGCATTCACCTGACTAGTCATCTGAAGTGATGAATCAAGGAGCACCCCCAGACTGTGAACACAGTCCTTAACGGAGAGCGTGACCCTGTCCAGGACTGGAGGTTGCAACCCGACTCCTGGTTTTGGGGCCGCTATTGTGAGCACCTCCATTTTATCTGGATTTAATCTCAATCTGTTTTTCCTCATCCAGCCCATTACTGCTTTAAGACAATCATTAAGAGGAGAGACGCCATTGGAATTTAAAGGAGGCTTAGGGCTCCCAGATTTAAAATTATATTTTGAATCCTCTTTTATGGTTGACCTAAGAGATAGGATCTTATTAAAAGATAAAAGATAATTAGAATTGGAAGGCCATGACCTAAAATTTGGATGGCATGCATGTTTATGGTACGGGAAAGTTAAAATGAACAAAAAATTTAAAAACCGTAGAGACATTCAATGTGAAGTCGAAGGCTTTCATGGCCAGCATCCAGAGATTTTCCTTGGTTTTTTTCCGGGCTGTGAGGCCGTGTTCTGGAAGAGTTTCTTTCTGACGTTTCGTGTGCATCTGTGGCTGGCATCTTCAGAGAATGGTTGGGTAGGAGTGTATGTGGAGTTTATATGCTGTGAACACTGTTGGGGAGTATATGTAAATTTGTGTAATTGAATGGTTAGTTTCTGGGTATAGAAATGCAAGGCTCATTAGTGTCTGTTTGGCTAATGGTTGGTTGATGGCCATTATCTGCTGGGAATCCCATTGTCCCTGGGTGGAATTCCTTTGTAAGTTTGAGGTTTGATTCTATTGTTCTTCAAAACTGGGAGCCAGATTTTGTTTACTTTTAAGGTTTCTTCCTTCCTGTTGAAGTTGTCCAGGTGTTTGTGGATTTCAATACCTTCTCTGTGCATTCTGACAGGATAGTTGTTGGCCTGGTCCAGAATTTTGGTGTTTTTAAATAGCATTTTGTGGTTTATAACATGTTCTGCTACGGCTGATTTTTCTGGCTGGCCCAGTCTGCAGTGTCTCTCATGTTCCTTGATTCATGTTTGCACACTGCGTTTTGTGGTCCCTATGTAAACTTGTCCACAGCTTCAAGGTATGTGGTAAACTCCTGCAGCTGTGAGAGGGTCTCTTTTGTCCTTCACTGAGCGTAGCATTTCTTGGATTTTTTTGGTTGGTCTGTAGATTGTTTGGAGGTTGTGTTTCTCATCAGTTTCTCTCTCCTGTCTGTAACTTCTTTGATGTATGGTAAAAATACCTTCCCTTTGGGTGGCTGTTTTTCTTCTTCATTCCTGTGTTTTTTTCTCGGTCTGGCTGCTCTTGTGATGTCTGCTTGTGTTTCGGTGCCTCAGTTCATCCTCCAGGTAGTGGGGTTCACAGATCCTTTTTGCATGGTCTACCAATGTTTTTATTGTGCTTGGGCACAAAATGCCTGGACACAAAATGCTTGGACACAAAGTACCTGGACACAAAATGCTATTTAAAAACACAGAAATTCTGGACCGGGCCAACAACTATCATGTCAGAATACACAGAATACACAGAGAAGCTATTGAAATCCACAGACACCTGGGCACCTTCAACAGAAGAAACCATAAAAGTAAACAAAATCTGGCTCCCAGTTTTGAAGAACAATAGAATCAAAACTCAACACTTACAAAGGAATTCCACCCAGGGACAGGGGGATTTCCAGAAGATAATGGGCCATCAACCAACCATTAACCAAACAGACACTAACGAGTCTTGCATTTCTATACCCAGAAACGAACCATTCCATTACACAAATTTACATATACTCCCCAACAGGGGTTTACAGCACCTATGACTCCTCAAACGCTTTCATCAGCGCTGTATACATACAATCCTCAATATACACTGGACTGACTATGTGACGAATGTTGCTGTCCTTGAGCAAGCAGGGATCACCAGCATTGAGGCCATGATATTGAGAACACAGCTGCATGGGGCAGGGCATGTTTCTAGCATGGAGGACCATCGCCTCCCAAAAACAGTACTCTATGGTGAACTCGCCACGGGTCAGCATAAGAGGGGCACTCCAAAAAGCGATACAGGACTCCCTGAAACAACATCTCAGGCTCGGCCAAATTGATCACCAACAATGGTCCGCCCTGGCCTCATATTGGGAGGCATGGAGACACACTATCCACAGTGCTGCAGCCTTATTTGAGAACTCATGCCGAACAAGTCTTGAAGAGAAATGACAACGCAGAAAGAATCACAACCTGGAAACATCACCCAAGGAGACCTTCTGCTGTGCCTTCTACAACCGGACTTGTCTATCTTGGATTGGCCTTTTTAGTCATCAGCGCGCTTGCAGAAAACGCGGGATGAGTCCTTCCTGAATCTTCGTTTGCGAAGAAAAGCCAGAGAGAGAGAGAGAGACATTTGGCCCAGATAAAAATCCACTCTCTCTCCTCTCCATATAGACAGATAGTAAGTATATATATATATATATATATATATATTGGTACTTATTTACAATATGAGCTTACTTTTAATAAAAAAAAAATCCTGAACACCTAGGACTTGTCTATATGGTGAAAATATCCCTCATAGAATTCAAGGAGAATACAATTTGTCTAAATGGGATCCCGCATCAATCTGACATATTCTGAAGGAGGAGGGGGAAATGACAAATACTTTACAGCTTTTTCCATTTTTAAACAAACTGTGAAGGAAATGTGCCTTCCCACTTGTTGGGACAACCAATTCACTTTGATGCACATTCCTGATAAGAACAGAAGTGGAAAGGTGATTGGTCAGACATGATCAGAGGGCAGAGCTTGCTGACAAGTCAAGTGCCCCGAACCACCATGTTGGATTTTTGCCATAGTGATAATGCACTGAGGCAAGAAAACAGCCTCCCCACACACACTTTTTCTATTTATTTAAGCAGAAGATCACACTTCTGCATGCTGAATTTAATTTTAAAAAATACTGTTTGGTGGTGGCAACTAGTGAGAATAAAAATGTGAGTAATTCATGCCCACCATCTTGATTCGCAGGTATGCCCGTTTAAACAACGAATGTGGATGAATTCTCATGCCTGCGATCTTGCAAAAAAATTGTGCAGACAAATGAAAGCTGATGCAAATTGGCATCAATCCACATTTTATAGCCTCGTATAGACAAGCCTCTAAATTTTTTTAAAAAGGGAACAAAAAAAATTGCAGGAAATTAATGACCAAGGCAGCATAAACAGATCCATTGTACAGAAGGTTTAATCATAAGTAGGTTTCCATGTGAGACGGTACATACAAACAAGGAGTCTGAGTACTGAAAGCTGCCTTTGAGTTGCAGAACAAGAACACCCTAGCCTGTTGTGACACATTGGGATCTGAGGGCTGTCACATTTTTGCTGCAGTCAGTGGACTTCTGAAGAACTGAAAGCCTGTCAAATACTCCTTTTCTGTCAGAAAGTGAAAAGGAAATGAACCTTTGGATCTGGAAATTCATCTTTGACCACAAAACATGGGCTTTCTTATGATGATTGCTCTTCTGCCTGAGTGTATTGTTTTTTTTTTCCTTGTAGAATGCAGGAGTCTTTTTTTAATCTCTATCAATCAAAGTAAAATTGCCCCTGTGTTAGTGGATTGTATGACAAGACTGTGGAGTTGGGAAAATGTCTGACATACCAACTGGTTTACAAGGAAAGTAGAATGTGAAGGAGGAAAGGTTTTTCTGACCAAAAAGGTTTTCTTTATCCTTTTCCCATCAATATATGGTTTATACAATAGCACTAAATAGTGAGGCAAAGGAAATAAGTAAGCATTAAATGTCATCATTTTGTCAGTGAATATTTATGATTTTAGACATGAAAGATACTGACAGTTTTTGCCTTCTCCCACTTACATTTTTTTAAAAAAAGTTTCAACCCTAACTCATCACCAGTGATGTGGTCAAACAACATAGAGATTTAACACCAAAACAGTTTGTTTTCTCCAATATTCAAAAATTTAAAAAATCCTCATGTTCTTTCTATTGAATTTATGGGGGAAATTGTTAATTTTGGAAAGTTCTTATCAAACATATAAACTAAGGAAACACTCATCCATTCCTGTATACTAGAATTAAGGTCCTCAAGGGGTCGTTATACACATTACTTGGTTACAAACTGATCACAATATTGTGTATTTTTTTCTGGATAAGCCATGGGAATACAGAGTGCTGTGCAAAGCCTTGAAGAAACTGACCTGTCTTGATGATCCACAACAATTAGTAAGTCAAGTAGGGCCTGATTGGATCAGGGACTCCAGATCACTACAGGTATCATGGAACTGCAGGTTCCAAGTAGTCATGCTCAAAAGTATATAAAGTTCAGAAGACCTAGAGGAATGTCTCCTCCCATTCTTATGTATCTACAGGTCTCCCTCCCCACCCTCTATATCTGTGGAACCAATATCCGTGGTTTCAGTTATCCATAGGGACACGTGCCATAGAGTTATGCTAGAAAATGCCTAGAGAGGCATCTTTCTAGGAAATGCTACATTCTCCAATGCAACTCTATGGCATGTTTGTACAGGAAGTACTTTATTTTCATAGGCTTTGCAATTATCCATGGTTTCACTTATAAATGGTAAGTCCAGGAGCATATCCCTCACAGATATGGGGCGGGTTGACCTGTAGATCTTAAATTTATCACCCAAGGCCTTCCTTCAGATCCCCATTGCCAGGCAACATAATGTAAGTGACTGCAAGAGAGATGGTCTTTTTAGTGGTAGCACTTGATCAATAAAATGCTTCCCAAAGAGATTTTCTGGAGCCTACCTCATGGCCTTTTCAGTGCCTAAATCCCCTAGGTAAATTCCCTAGGGGATTTAAATTTCCTAGGGGGAGTTTTAAAAAATCCCCTAAGGAATTTAAGAATTGTTTGGGCTTCTGCACTTTTGCATTCTTACCCGTCTGCTGCTTTTAAGTTGGTTGCAATGTTTTATTCTTCTGCTTTGATTTTTCTCTTGAGTTTATATTCTGCTGTCCTACGTTATTGTGTTTCCTTGTTGCGTTGTTATTTATTTTTTTTAATAGACTGTACATCACCCAGAGAACTTAGCAGGTGATGTAAAAGTGCAACCAACCAAACATTCAAAGCTATGAAAGGCTGAGTAAAACCAGGGACAGCTCCCAGTACAAACTTTTAGGAATGATAGTTGCTGGTCTAGTTGGGAAACTTGGGAACTAATAAGATGTGGTTATAGGCAGAAGAAATAAAATAGATGGGCTTAATGTAAACATAGAGAGCCAGCATGGTGCAGTAGTTTTAGTGTTGGATTAAGGGTTTGTGTAGAAGATGAAAATACTCCTCACAGAATGCGACTAGAATACCTTTTGTCATAACATGCCATGA
This sequence comes from Gambelia wislizenii, assembly GCA_030847615.1. Taxonomy (NCBI): domain Eukaryota; kingdom Metazoa; phylum Chordata; class Lepidosauria; order Squamata; family Crotaphytidae; genus Gambelia; species Gambelia wislizenii. The sequence goes on along the minus strand of JAUMIR010000004.1, from coordinate 189,537,889 downwards.
ATGAGATTCATAGTATTCGGAGGGGGTGCAAAAATGCCATCTACTGTGATGGAAAAACCTTCATGGATTTCCCCCATGGTTTTTTGAATAATGCACTGGCTTGCGTATTAGCACACATCTGAACATCCAATTCAGGATGCTGCAAATTATCAGTGAGGGCAGAAGTGGATAGCAGATTGGTTGACATGTGAGTGGGGGGAGGACTTGCTGGCAAGGAAGTGGCCTGAAGCACCATTTTTTAGTTTTGTGTTATCGAGTGTGCTTTTCTTTTCTTTTTTTGCTGTGCTGAGGCGACCAAAATGCCTCTTATAAGCTGAATGTCATACTTGAGCACTTTTGATTTACAAGAAAAAAAAAATACTATGCAGTGGTGACATCACATGTGGAGAATAATAACATATTGTACTCTCTGCCAGCATCTTGACTTGCAGGCATGGCTGCATGTGCCCTTCAAATGTGGATAGCTTCGCATACAATAAGATTTTGCCAAAAGACAGTGGAGACAAATGAGTGCTGCTGCCAATTTGCAGTAATGTACACCAATCTGCATTGTATCCTCTCATCTATACAGCCTCTTAGGACTCTTGGGGGACCAGGGTTCAAATCCCCCCATAGCCATGGAAACCCACTTGGTGACCATGGGCAAGTCACACTCTTTCAGCCTCAGAGGAAGGTAAGGGCAAACCCCCTCTAAACAAATTCTGGCAAGAAAATGTCATGATAGGTTTGCCTTAGGGTTGCCATAAGTCAGAAATGAACTGAAGGCACACAACAACAACATTGTAAATGTATCAGTGTTTCTTTGCAAGCTAACCTAGTGTATGTGGAACATTATGGGCTAGGATTGCTGTGAAGTAGAGTCAATTGGACTCATCTTCCTCTTAATGGCTATGGAAAATGGTAGTCATACAGCTACGATGATCTATAAACCAGCATTCTGTGGATTTGATATAGCAATAAAAGCTAGAAGGAGGCACATATTAATTGGGCTGTGCTGTGCAGGATATTGGACAGATTATTGTCATGGACTTGTCTGACTTTAACATTTTCTTAATAGTAAATTACAGCCTTTCATATGAGTATGTTGTTAGCTTGGGACTCTGGAGTCCTAAGTCAGTTCTTGGACTTACAGCCTGGAGCTAGCCCCAAGGAATTTACAATCTCAGGGTGGGTGGGAGGAAGGGAGAGGAAGGTTCAATAAAACTAGTAAACACACTAAAGTGAGGAGCAGAGGAGTAGAGTGATAAAACTAGCTATGTCTGTGTGGCTCTGTGCTATAATTCTCAACCCATTTACTCTGGCATAGCTATATTGAGCTTCCCATAAGCAAAGAGGCTTAGAACTGCAACTGTACGTGCTTTGATCATAATTCACTCTTTCCATCTCCCCCCCCCCCAATAACGTTTTTCACAATCTGAATGTGTTACCATGAAAGTCAAATGCTGGGACAAGAAATTCAGTAAAATAATATTGTAATAAATTGTCTACCATGCAATAAATGTACCTACCAGAACAGTAATAATGATAACAACAATAATGATAGCAACAACAACCATCATCATCATCATCATCTGCTACCTCAAATAGAAAGGGTGAAGAGTTTAGTGAAACTGGAGGTGGGGTTAGCTTAGCACTGTTTTTTTGATCTGTGATCACCCTTGTGCATGCATGAGTCCTCACTTGACAATGCAACCATGAACTTAATGACCTGTATCTATTAAATACCTCTTGATGGCAGTCAGGCAAATGGGTGACCTGTCTCTGTTGATGAGTATTTTGTTTTGAGCTATGCTGCGTTAAGTAAAAGGTCTATGAGGTTAAATCTGTGTTGGCACATTCACACATGCAAATCACACAATGACTGACCCTAGGCAAGTGTGAATAATGATGCAATTTAATATGGCAATTGAACTGTATTTGTTCCTAAGTGAAATGACTGAATCACACTCAACCTTGATTTTTTAAAAATATAAGTCAATTTCATAATCTTCCTGTCCCAAAATAATACTGTTAAGACATTTCTGAAATAAGCATACTATGAATCATAGCTATAAATATATATGATCCATGACCTTCTTATGTAACCTTGTGTGGTTGTGTGTGCATGTGTGTGTGTGTTCTCTTTGCAGACATATGAACATGCAACAGCTGCACTTCTCTATCTCTGTGTCTCTCATATTCTTTATCCCTCTCTAAAAAAAGATGTAAAGTATTGCTTTTCCTTTAACAGCAATCTCTTAAGTCTTGGGCAAGCTTCTCCAATTGCCTTTAATTTGACACTCTGACAACCTAGAGACAACAGAGAGATGAACAGCAGCACATCAGATATAAAAGAATTGTGTCTAATTTTCTCTGCTAATGCATTGTATCTGCAGAAGTGATATTAAAGGTAATTCAGCACATCGTGTCTCGAAACCAGACACCAAGAAGGGACGATGAGCAAATTGAAACCTCTTGTGGGAAAGCATTTGAGAAAATCCTTACATTCCTTGGCGCATTCACATGAAATTGATAAGTCCCCCTGTAAATCACTTTAGTGACTTTGAAAAACTTAGATATAGGAACGATATGGTAAAAAGAGTATCATAAATAAGAAGCGGAGGCTGCCACTTTGAAAATAGCCCAGTCCTCTGGTCTTTTGAAAGGCTTGAATAATATAATACCAGCTATAGAAAGCAATTATTGCCTAATTGTCTACTTATAAGCTCAGGGCTGATCGACATGACCAGCAGCAAACATCTCTGGCAGCCACAGCTTAACCCATCTTCCATGGCCATATTTTCACCTACAGCCTCACTTCCTTCTAAGTCACTTCTCCAACCCCCAAATTGGATTCCCAGACATATCAGAGAAAGTGGCTATTGAGGAAGAATTAAACCCACTTTAGTGATGTTCTAGACTACAGCTTCCATAATTATGTTAGGGAGAAAACTTTACTCCAGTTCATTTTTATAATAATTGACCAAGTTTCACTAGTGTTTTCATATTTTGGATGATCAGGATTTGAGGTGTGTGTTTTTTTCTAAAATAAAAAAAATGTAGAAATATAAAGAATACATTTTTCTTACCCTCTTTGAGAAAACATATCTTAATGCACTGAGAAAATGATGAACTGTCATGCAATTTTCACACTTTCAGGATTTGTTTTGTAAAAGAAAAAAAAATGATTTCCACGTTCACATTGTGCAAAAGTCACTGGTTTCTGTAGAAAAAATTTTTTTTTGTACAAAACTAGTTCTTTGCAAATTTTCTTCACAGAAAACTTTCAAAGTGTAAGAATTAACGAAAATATGCAAAAACCTCTCATAATCTTGCTCCACAGGAAGAAAACTGTTGAAATTATGGGATTTGTAGTTTACAAGGTCTTTAGCCTTCTCTGCCAAAGAGTGCTGGTGACTCACCAACTACAAATTCCAGGATTCCCATAGGAAGATGCCATGGGAAATAATTCAGTTTCAAACTGGATTATTTGTGTAGTATGGATGCACCCCCAGTTAAAAGTCCAACTGAACTGAACTGAACTGAACTGAACTGTGTATTTTATGGATTTGATCTGCCCGTACAAACTATTCACTGTAGCACTTGAAGGGGATATTGCTGTTATAATCCACCCTGCTTATAGAAGAAAGCCATACTGTGCTAGAACACTCTCCCTTTTCTTCCCAGCTTTCTACAAACAGCTGGCATGCTGTTAGTGGCATACACAAGCATAAGTCAACTTTAAATTTTCATATGTCTTGTAGGTTGATATGACGTTGGTATTGCCTTCCTTCTGCAATGATCAAGCCTCCTCCACCTGCATGTCCATTTCTGTAGCCAGATGCAAAATGATTACATCATCTACTGAGACTTTCAGAGGACCCCCCATCAGACCTCAGTAGATGATGTCACCATTTCACATCTGAGTACAGGGACATAGCCAGATGCTCCTCATTCCACCCTCACAGGTATGGAATGGCAATGAGGGAGTTGCACTTGCTCTACAATAAGTCCAGAGGTTGAAGAATGGTCGACTGTAGCATAGTTCTGCATGTAGAGCTACTATGCTACACCGAGCCATATAGAATGCCAGCCACAGGACGACTTGAGCATTGAGAAATGTTCAGAGTTATAGCCCTTTCAAGAATCTTTGAATGGTACAGACCTACTACATATTTATTTGAATTCTAGATAAGTCCTAAAATAAGAGAGGGGGATGTAAATATGGCTTCATTATATAATGACACTTACTGGAAGTTCATCTCAAGGATATCAGGAAATTAAAAGAGAAATTCAGTATATTCCTTATGAAAAAAATCACTGACACAGCCTGATATCCTTGGGTGTAAAACTGAGAATTAATTGTTTCAGAAGAAAGAAAGCAGTACAGACTGTAGAGTGCTTTAATCATTGAATGTATTGTATAAATGGCTGCAGTTGGACTAGCACTTCTTTGGTTGGTTCTGTTTGAAATTTGGCATGCAGAGTTGCAGCTGGTGTGGCTTTTCTGTAGAAAGTGTCACCTCCATGTGTCAGCTGATCCTAAAGCAAGGATAGGCAAAGTGTGTGTCATGGACTACATGCATTCCCCCACAAGCTCATTTTGAGCCTCCTCAAGAGGCCCCAGCCCCCTCAGAATGTTTTTGTTTTGTTTTGTTTTGATTTTTACTAAAATGCCCTCAAACCTCTTAGAGGACATGAGAGGCAATTTTGCCATGTGCCACCAGCTGTCTGAGGCCTAGGAGAGGCCTTTGTAAACCAGGAGGTAACTTAATGGAGAGGATTGGTTTTAACATTTTAAATCCAAATAGATAAATCATAAGGTTAGGTTGGGTGCAGTGGGGTATGTGCCCCCCCCCCAAAGTAGCAACCTTTTGTAATTGCCCGTCACATCTTAACAGACTGCAAGCAAAGCCAGTCAAGAGGAAGGTAGCAACCTCATCACCCCAACATCACAACTCACTACAGTCTACTGATAAAGATGGGGATGGACTGTAAAATTGTCTTTGCCTTGCAGTGTTATTGTTGGACAGCTGTGCACTGAACATAAGAGAGTAGATTAGTCTTGCATGATCATCATTGTTTGGAAAAAAAATACTGTCTCCTATCTTGGAAGAATGAAGAGTATATGAAGATTAGTGAAGCTACAAACTCATCATGCCTCAGACTTTAGCTGAAGATCTTAAAGTGGGAAGGAAAGCAAATACATTGGCTATAGGCCAAATGAGGACTCAGGCATGATTTTTTGAGGAAACCATACATTAAGTCTGAAACAAAGAATCTTCTGTACTTTCCAGACTCTAGCCCAACAATTTGAGTAAAACATATCTAGTTAGTCCTTACATGATATGAAGGAGGAGGAGGAGGAGGAGGAGGAGGAAAAAATCGCTACAATTTCCATGCAACCCCCCCCCCAACACTCTGCTGTTTTTGGAAACCGACATTGTTTTTGTGCAAAATTAGCTAACACACATTGGAAACTGCTTAATGCAGTGTAGATGAGTATGTTGCTATTGCTTAAAACAATTTGTAAGCTGCTCTGATAGCCTTGTGGCTGAAGAGCGGGGTATAAATAAATAAATAAATATCGCTGTTGAACAATAAAATAAAATAAGCAATTTACACACACACCCATTGGTATCAGCAATGTGGGGGGGGGGGGTGGCATGATTTTTTTTTTTTTTGCATAAAAGAGCATACTTTTCACATGACAAATCCATGTGCATGTCAATTTTCATGAAACACTTTAGGATGTGTGAATACTATGTGAGAACTGTGTAGAAATATTCATTTTCTCCCACAGCAGGGAGAAAACTGCAGACATTCTTTGTCCTCACATGCTAGAACCAATCAGCAGAATATTTCATCTCTGTCATGGAATCCCAACTCCATTTTTGCCTAGAATCTAGTGTCTTTTTAGAACCCGGCAAATATATTTTCCTTTTCATAGACTTTTACAATTTGTTATTTTAAAAAAATGCTGTACTATGCAATGCTTTAAAAAGGCTCTCTTACTCCTTGACATCATTTGTTGCTGAATATAATGGCATCATTTGTTGCTGAATATGATTTTAAAAAAGCTTTTTCCCTTTGGGGGGAAATAGACAGGTTCACCCATTTCTATAGAGATTATCTGACACAGTGGAATGTGGCAAAAAACATGTTCCAGACTGCATCAGAAGAATGCAACAGGAACATAAAGGACAACATTATTGGACGTCCGTGTCCTTCAGCCATTCTGGGGGCATAGTGCTGTCACAGACAAGACTTCCCTTTTGTATTGACAGGGACAAGCTGCTAATAAAAAGGGACACCTTATTCATAGCCACGCTACACCCCTGGGACGCTGAAGGACATTGTCTTCTGATAATCTCACCCGATCCTGTTCTTCTCATGATCTTCTGATGCAGTTTTTGCCACATCTGATAATCTCCAATGTGTCCCAATTTTTTTCTAAGCCCTGTATCTATTATTTCATTATTCCACATTGGTGGAAAAGCCTCCTTGCAGTGCCACCCCCTCTTTCTCCTGCCCACAGTATCCAGAGCTTCCCCTCCACTCTCCTGAGCATAGAGAGGACATTTCAGGCCATGACTGATGTTTCAGTGGTAGAAGAGGAATGGTAGACATGAGGGGCAAAGTATGCTAGCTAAGCATGGAAGCAACCCCCAGAGTATCCTATGCAACATCTGCTGTAGGCCTCTAGAATGATGTCACAATATCGTAACATCTTTCCTAAAACTTCTATCTTTCCTGCACTTCCATGCCCCCAAAACCAATGACTGCCCACAATGCTGGGGCTTGGGGGGAGAGGGAGATGTGGTGTCACTGACAGATTTGGCCTGCTTGATCAAAGGCATGTCTATGCTCACATAGCCACTTCTCCCCCTCACCCACATAGTGATTGATTATTGGAAAATAGCTAGTCAAGGAAGATAGATGTTCCTGGGTCCTCCTTCCTGCACTACCTGACCAACTGCAGCCACCACAGCCCATTATGGTGAACAGTGAGCTTTTTAAAAAAGCTATTTAATGGATCCAATATTCACCACAACAGAATCACAGCAGTAACCAAAACAGTTGCAACACACCATGCCATTGGTGCAAGGTGAAGGCAAGATAGGTAATTTATGAGAAATAATAGATACATTGTTCCCCAAAACCAGGAGAGAGATGAGGTTACGGGGGAAGAATGGGCACACCTATGGTCCACCACAACACCAAGGCAGGGGAATAAAGGATGACATAAGAAAGAAGAAGAGGAGATATTTTTTTGTGCATCATCTTAATACTGGGGGTGGGGAGATAGAGCTAGTAGGACTATGAATAATTCTGAGGAGACACCAATGCTTCTTCATAGTACTATGCATCTGTAGTGGAGGACTTAAATGAAGGAGACATAAAAGGAAGAACTGCTGGTAAAAGAAATGTCCGCCCTGTGGAGAAAGGAAAAATAGAGTTGGAAAACAGGAATCTGTTGCAGGAATCAAAATAGGCTTTACCTCTGAATTGTTGTAATATTTACCATATGTGGCTATAGTCAGATCATGCTGAATAATTAGACCATAATATTTACCATAGAAGGAAGAGTAACACATTGCTAACTGACTAAGCCCAATGTTACATTAAACCCCTGAATCTTATACCTGAACTTATAGCGTGAATCTCATATTATCTTATATTAACATATAAGATTAGATCTAGGACTTTGTCAGACCTATCCCCATAAATGTTGGGGGTTATAAAAAGAGCGTCCCCCACCTGGCTATCACAATCTCAACTGGAAGCATTTGTCCATTGATGCTGTATTCACATGAGCACAATGGCACAAGGATTCAAACGCCGGCAATGCTGGCAAAAAACCACCATTGCAGATCTATTGATGGTTTGGCCCATCAATAAAAAAGAATGGCTTTTGGACAATATATGATCTTGAAAGGACAACATTATCTCCTTTTGCAATCATTAGGCATTGTTATCATGCCATATTTGCCACATCTGATAAAGTCCCTAGATTTGGGCTACTGGCACACTGCCAGAAATAATACAGTTTGACACTGCTTTAACTATCATGGCTCCATCCTATAGGATCCTGGGATTTGTAGATTGTTGTGGCACGGGAGTTCTTTGACAAAGAAGGCTAAATATCTCACAAAACGACAAGTTCCAGAATTCCATAGCATTGAGCCATGGCAGTTAAAGCAGTGTCAGATTGCATTATTTCTTTAGTGTGGCAGTAGCTTTAGTCATACTTATTCAGCTTTGTTCCTTCATCCTTATTTGGTGAGCCTTATTCACTCATTTTGAAAGTGTGAATCCTCATACAAAAAGGGGATTGTGCTCATTCCTCCAGTTTTGTCACTTGCCTCATATTGAAAGCCTCCATGCATACCAGAAACTCCTATTTAAGTTTGTCACTCTCCATAAGAGGAGAGCATCAGAGCTGGAGATGGAGGAATGGGAGAAACATATTCCCCTCTTTGTGCACTTACTCAACACAGGTTCCAGAACTAGAGGAAAAGACTTCTGATTCAGTCATACTTAGTTCATGACTAATGAAGTCCCATTGATTTCAGCACGTCTGTTCTAACTTAAGTTTTATTTATTTCAGTGGGTCTCCTCCAAGTATAACTATGTCAGAATCCAATGCATAATATATTTTCAATGGTGTGTGTTGGTAATTGTACCATGTTTGAATCCTGAACATGTGACCATACATGTGGTTAGCAGTGATCAGAGACCTGTGAATATAAACAGGCCTTGGGGCAGGTGGCCTGCTGGAAGGGACAGGTGGAGGTGGCCTGGGCTTCCCATCCCAGTTATCCTTCAGAAAGCAAGCAGAGCAGTTCACCCACTTGTTTTTTTCTATTATATGTGACAGGCCATGCTGTTACAATGCTGGTTATTCTCTACTTCACAGCAGGGTATTTCCCCATCCAACACCAGTGCACAAATGTTTGTAGCTTGAGGAAAATCTTCCTGTAGTGATATTTTGAAATATCTATAATGACTGTAATGTGATATGAAAATATCTGTCATTTCTATTGGTGAAAAAGTCACAGGTACTCCTAATACCTATGTTCATAATAGAAGTAAATGCCAAACTTCAGCTAGAGAGGTTAATGAAAATAAGGATATTTTTTCCCCATCCAGGCTCATGGAATACCTAAAATCTCTCCATGGACTCCGGGGGGTGGGGGTCCTTGGACCCAGGTTCAGAGCCCCTAATCTAGAGCAACCATTGAGTGCTAGCCTGTCCACTTCCTTCCTGCTCTCCTTTGAAATACCTGCAGTTCCTAGTAGTTGTAGCCTAGTAGATTCCAGATATGCAATAGAGGTTGTGGGACAGGTCTGCTCCCAAGATGGGCTCATCTACAATGAGTTAGCCAGTCACAGTAAGTAAGTGCCTGAATAGGCACTTACTTTTCTAAAGGATCACATATAAGAATTGGATCAACCCCATCCTTTTAAGTGGAGAAAGGATTTTTTTTTAACCAAGAACAATGGGTAAAAAATGGATGTACCACAAAGATCCACAAACCTCAGCTCCCTTTTCTTGTGCAGTGCATGTTGCCACGTTCACTTTTATTAATTACAAAGTGCTTTCAGTGTGTCTCTCAAAATTCCCCATCTGACTTCCCATGTCAAGGGAAGATCTAATTGGATTTTTAATCCTTAGCCATTCATGCAACACACTTCATAGAACACTGAGATGAAAACTGAAAAGTTCTTTCGGCTGCCTCATTATACCACCACAATTTTTTTCCTGTAACCTGAATCAGTAGGAAAATAATAGAGTAATGTATAGATGTTACATGAAAACAATGTGTGCCTTTCTTTAAACCAAATCCAAGGCCTGAGCTTTGATGAGGCTCTCAAATAATGGAGTGCCATGGGCTATTTATTCCCCTAATTTCTATGGCTCAATACAGATCTTGTCTCTTCTGTTTGTTTCACCTAATTGCCTCAAGTCCTAATAAGTTAGTGATGATGTATGTTGAGCACAGGGACCTCTGCCAACAAAAATATTATGTCACACCAAAATTGGAGAGGTAAGTCTTTGGGGCGGTTAAAAAAAAATCTTCCTGCAAAAAGGTTCTGATTGTGAGATTCAGAATGCACTGGTTCCTTCAGTTGAATCTAGTAATTGAAAAGAGATCAGTGGAGAAGATAATGGATGGTTAAGTTACACACACAAATTTCCTGTTTAACTGGTGGAGAGTAGAATGCCTGGCCTATGTATTACAGTTACAAAAGGAACTGGCAGCTTAAGGCAAATTCTCCATATCCAGCCATAGTGTCTCCAAACTTTTACCAGGACTAAAACTTTAATTTATTTCATTTCATCTTCCTTTCTTTGCAGAATTTATATTCTGCTTTTCCTTGAGAGAAGAGAGAAGAGAGAGAGACAGAGAGAGAGAGAGAACATATCTTACAAAGCAAGTGGGGAAAAAAACCATTTAAACAATAACTATTCTTAATTTTTGTTTTTACCATAGGCTGAAAGTAGGACTAAACACAAAAGTAAAAGAGCACAGAGTAACAATGAATAACTAAAATCGGGTAACAACACAATCCAATACTTGTTTAAAGAAAAATGCCTTCAATTGCCAGTGGAACATAGATAAAGTGGAAAATGACTCAAACGTCTTGAAGTGGGGAGTTCCATAGCAGAGGATCCAGTACTATGAACGTTCTGTTAGGTATTGCCATCAATAGTGCTGCTCTGGCATATAATTGCTGTGGTCCAATGATTAGAGTGTTGGACTAAGATCAGGGAGGCCAAGGTTCTAATCCTCACTCAGTCATGAAGGATTGGGCCAGCCTCTTACTCTAACCAACATTACCTGGTGGTTGTGAAGATAAATGCAGGGTGGAAGAGAGCCACATATGCTGCCTTGTTAAAGAAATAAATATATGGCATGCAAAAGGGGAGCCTCTCCCAGGGCCTTTTTAGGATACGTGCTTAGAAGTTTGGACCAAGGCTTGGGAAAACATTCCCACTACATGATTATAGCACTATGATTCCACTTTTAATGTCATGGTTTCATCCCATGGAATCCTGGGGTTTGTAGTTTGGTGAGACAATAGAGGAGCTCTCTGGATGGGAATTATAAATGCCCCTCCCTACGCTGCCAATCCCAGGATTCTATAGAACAGAGCTGTGGCAATTAGAGTGGTATAATAGTGGTATAATTATGTAGTCCTACAGCCTTACCACACTCTGAATAAAAGTGGCAAAACAGCAGGAACATTCCATCTTTCCTGCATTGGCATTCTTTTAGCATTTTTTTGTTCTGGTCCCATGGGGGCCAGAGGTAAAACCACATCTTTTTGCAAATAGATTTTTCTGGTTAGCAAAAAGATGTGATTTTACCTCAGTCCCCCATGGGACCAGAACAAAAGAATGCCAACTGTCATGCAATAAGGCAGCAGGAAAGACAGAATGTTCCTGCTGCTTTGCAGCTTTTCTTCAGAGTGTGGTAAGGCCCCTAGACTTTGGAACTCCCTCCCTAGATAGGCCAGGATGGCCCGGTCTCTGCTGTCCTTTTGCCAACAAGTAAAAACAGTATTGTTCCATCAGGCATTTATAATCTAATGGGAGTTGGTCTTGTACATGCTGTACAATTTGGATGTTAAGGAAATATAAGGTATAATAAAATAATAAAATTGTATTCTATTATTTTTAATGTTTTAATTGTTTTAACGCTTTAAATTGTTTAATTTGTTTTTAAATTTCCTATTTTTAATGTTTGTATATTGTTTTAATTTGCATTGTTTTAAACTCATTGAGTCCCTATATTGGGATTGGGAGAAAGGTGGTAAATAAATAAATAAATAAATAAGCAAAGTGTGAATGGGCAGGGTTTCCAGAGTGAAAACTGGAGGGGGCTCCAGTATTTTTAATGATTATGTAGAAAGGGGAAGTTTAGCACCTGTTCTTTGTCATACAACCAGATCATATGCAGAACTTGCTGAAATTCCCTCTTCAACACAACGGTTAGAAGTACAGGGGCTCCAGTTTTCACTCTGGCAAACCTGGCCTCAGATTCTAATCCCCACACAGCCATGAAGCTCACTAGAGTGCTTTGGGACAGCCATTGATTTTCAACCTAACCTTAGTCACAGGGTTGTGGTGAAGACAAAAAGGAGAGAAGGTAGAAGAGGAGTATTGTGTAAGCCGCCCAGGGTTTTTGGAGGGGAAAATGATAGAAATATAATAACAGGAGATATCTGGCTATGGTGGACGTAGATTGCTACTATTAGCACTGCATGTAGTTACACCATTTTGATAATGCTGTCTTGAGGAAAGGCCATTGGCACCACTAGACTTTGTTTTGTGATTTTTCCCTCCATTTGGTTTATGGTAGTGAGGGGATAAAAGAAAGAAGCAGGTATCAGTTCAGCAATGCCAATGTTGATGTGACCTCTCCATATGTAAGGCCTGGGGCAACTACCCCCTGTTCCCCACCAAAAGGCCTGGATCTATCCTGGTGCCTGCTCTGTCTCAATGGAAGTTGTTAATATTGCATATCCCCCAACATTTCACAGGTAAAAACTGGGATACATTTGGCCAAGCAATATCAGAGTGTGGTCAAGATGGCAAAAGTTATTGATGAGGAAGAACACACAAGCTAGGAGAGAATGTAGCAATTTGCTTTTGTCTGAGCCTATTGGGAAATGTGAGATGCTGCCCTCTCCTGTCCTCTCTACCCACTGACTTAATTGAGTGCACTGTGAACTCACTTCGCAGCAACTGAAATAAGCTGAGCACAAAGGGGAAAAGTGGGAAGAGTACAGAGAAACTGGGATATTTTAAAAGAAGCTGAAAAAGTGGGACAACAGAGTTACAACAGGGTTAATTAGGACTGTCTCTGCCAAATCGGGACAGTTGGAGGATATGGATACTGGGATACTTGTGTGTACATTTGTCTGTGTACCTAACAAACTTTAATTTCTGTAATAAGTATGAGAGTTCAAATTCCTGCTCAGCCCTGGGAACTCACTGAGTAACCTTGGGCAAGTCATGCTCTCACAGCCTTAGAGAAAAAGAAATGACAAACCTATTCTGTATAAATCTTACCAAGAAAACTCTGAGATAAGGTCACCCTAAATTGGAGTTGACCATGTATGAAAATCCTATGAAATTCATGGGGCTTCTATAGGTTGACATGTGATCTGAAGGGACAGACACACATTATTGTCTCATAGAAATCACGTTGTTTAAGCAAATGGAAACGTACTGGTATGGAAACAATCACTTTCATACCTTCTCTCCAATAGCACTATGGGGCAGCTTCAATGATGTACATTCCCACAATCAGTCTTCCACACTGTCTCGCTTGACCCCGCCCTCCTCACCAGGTCTGCCCTATGTAGCGCATGTACACCATTTAATTTTTTTTACGCTACAATTGCACAGGTTTAATGCTTCATACAAATAGATGGTGCTGCTGTAATTGAGTAATTGTGGAATGCTGGTGACTCACCAGAGCAGCACAATTGTTAATTCCCACTCCCTCTGCTTTACCTAAGTCCAGGTATATAAAACTGACTCAGCAGATTTCACATATGTTGTACAGGCATCTCTTGTGAGAACAAAACTATTAGACTTTCAGACAACTGCTACTATTCTGGGTAGGAGTAAGGGAAGGAGGAATTTTTATTGATTGAGAAAAAACAACAACTTTCTGAATCTACCATATAGTATTCTAGTATTGGTATTTTCTTACATGTTCAAGTTCGCTATATACCTCTATTCCCTATATGCCTCCATCATGAGATAAGATGGGAATAAATATAGTGGAAAATAAAGTTGTTTTGTTTTGTTTTTAATGTATATTATGAGGGTGCTGCTATAATTGCACAATTATGGCATGCTGGTGACCTGGCATAGCAACACATTTGTGCAATTATGGCCAAACAAATTAACAAATAAAAATAAAATTAAAACCAGGGAATGGAATAATAGCAATGCTGCTCCTGTGCACCATGATGTCCTCTTTGTCTGGACACCAAAAGTGGGGTGACTTCACCCTGCTTGGGGATAGGGAGGGACAGAAGAGGAGAACCAGGCCCACACACTCCAAATGACTGCCAGACTATCAGCACCACAGCAGAACAGAATGATCACACCAGAAACAATAGTTGAGCAGCAGTGATATTGGAACCATTAGCAGGTTTTTCCTGTCAATGAAAAGATATGATCCAATAACAATGGAAATCATAGAATCATAGAACCATAGAGTTGGAAGAGACCTCAAGGCCATCCAGTCCAACCCCCTGCCATGCAGGAATATACAATCAAATCATTCCCTGGTCAACTCCTTCTTATACTTGGCATTTAGTCAGGTTTGATGATCCTTACTGGTACTGCAAGGGTGAATTGTAGTAAGATTCTGGATCATCATGACATCATGTGATAAGATCAAACACAGAACTAAGCTAGTGCAATTGTGCAACAATCCTACCATGTGATAAAATCCTTAAAGGCACAGAACAAAAAGTAATTATTTGTGGGCTCTCTGAGCCCTCACTTATTCTCCCTTGTTCACATATGACATGTGGGTAGAGAAGCATACAGAATTACCTTTCTTTCATTTTAGAATTTATTATTAATAAAAAAAATCACTATGGTATCTAAATAGCTGTGCAGCATGCAAACACTTTGCAATTGTTATTTAATTACTATTTCATTGAGCTAGTAACCATGGCATAGCTGCAGGGAGACACAGGTCTCTGCATTGCATTGGCAGGCAGGGGGTGGAATGGGGGGGGTTCCTACATGACAAAGATTATGGGAAATTTTTATCCACTTGGAAATCTTGGTTCATGAGCCCCTTTTAATCAATGGGAACTGAACAGGAGCACTGTTGTACTCTTCTGCAACTCCCATACATGTAGGAGGACCTCCTAGTGGATCAGGCACTGGATTTATCCTCCAACAAAACATTATGTAGATATTTCCCTGCTATGTCACTTTCTCCTGTTTCACAAGAGATATGTGGTATTTATTTCTTTCATTATTTTTATAGCATTCTGTTCACTATGTACTGCACAAGCTTAAGGATAAGTTGGCAGTATAATATGCTACCAAGATAGATATTTTAAAAAGAGGAAGAAATACAGACTAATATACAAAAACCTCAGGTGCCAGAGATGTTGTACTCTCTCTGGGTTTTGGATTATAATTTAACCCATTCAATGGGTTGTACTTTTATTCTTTGTTTCAGCTATGTAGAAGCATTTTATTTCTCCTGAAAAAATAAATGATGAATTATTTATATGCAGCAATTATTTATTATCATTTATGCAAAGCATGTAATATTATGCATGCATAGGGGAATTTAATCACTCTTAACCCACAATGCCTTTAGGGGCCTTCTGTGATAGGCAAAAGGTTACTTATATTTACCATTGTAGACAAATACATAAGTACTAAGAACTTTCATATTGGATTTGCAAACTGACCTGCCATTGGTTTAGGTAAGGCAAAATATAGCAACTATTTCAATGTGTGGTGCTCAGCAAAAGTATTTAACATGCAGCCAATGTGATCTGGCTGAGAGGACATTAGCAAAAATATCATTCATGCTTGTCATTGTATTTCAAGTTATTGCTCCAAGCCACTTTAAGGAGCTTGCGTAGTATATTTTAAATAGCCAAATGGGGGGGAAATATGGTAGAAAATATTGCTCTTCTTTTACAAGATGGAGTCTTTTAGATTCACGTTCCAGGAAATGGCTTTTCCATTGAGAGATTGGCAGCCAATAAGAGCAGCCTTCTCCTTTTGGCCATTCAGCTAGTTGCATGTTTGAAAATGGCACATTGAACATCTCTTCTCTTTCTCTGTAATTACTAGTGAAGACATTCTGAATTTTTCAAGTGCTGACACTTATATAGCCATAGTGGCGCCACCTAAGCAAAAGAGAAAAGTATCAGCAGGCTTGAGAGCCAGTGAGGTGTAGTGGTTTGAGTGCTGGAATATGACTATGGAGGGCAGAGTTCGAATCCCTACTCAGCCATGAAAACCCAATGGGTGACCTTGGGTAAGTCACACTCTCTCAGCTTCAGAAGAAGGCAAAGGCAATCCCCCTCTGAACAAACCTTGCCGAAAGAAGCCCATGTTAGATTCTCCTTAGGATTGCCATAAGAAATGACTTGAAGCCACATAACAACAGCACAACATTCAGCAGGAGCTGGCCTGTTCTGCCCATATTACCTTGATGAAACAAGCCAACCTGTCATTGAAGCTGCCATTTTCCTTGCTCTGCTGGGTCCAGGAAGCTATCTGCACCATGTGACACAGCTGGTCACATGCTGCAGGCCTGCTGCCTGGACCAGGAAGAGTAATGGTGACCGGCAGATAAAGTGATGGGCTGTCTTGCAGGGACGTGCTCCTGTGGGCATGCAGGGCCCGATCTGTTTCCTGCCAGTAGAAACATAGTAAACTTGGCATTATTTCAAAACAGTTGATCAGGCCCTACCTTAGCTTGCCCCTGCCTGAGCCCTGTTTCTGCCCCAAGGATGGTGAGGACTGCCCAGGGCCAGATCAGGGCAAATATTCTGTGTTGTATGCATTGCAGGGCTCTCAGATGGGGACAAACTGGATTAGATTGTCCATGTAGATAAGGCGTCAGTGAGGTGCATGCTCAGTTTCCATGAAATATTGAGTGCTGGAAGGGGGACAACTAGATTGGGGAGCAATATTCTGGAAAAGGGCAGTGCTGACTGGAAGAGGGAACAAGAACACTGTTCTCCAAACCACTTCAAATCCCAGTGCTCTAAATCTAGAGTTCCTTATGAAATCTTCTGAATGATGGAATAAATTATTAGGAAAATCAGAAAGCAGGACACTCCATGTCTGTCTCATGAGGTCTAATATCATTCTGGCCACCAGAATCATCATAAACATGAAATGGAATATGGGACTGGAAGTTTCTTCTTCATACACTTCATCAGCTCCCAGTGGAGATGGAAGATTTTCTGTGGTAGCCAAAAATCTGTCTTAAGGCAGGAAGAACCTAAACATGGAGGACAAAATTAGTCTC
The DNA here is from genome assembly GCA_030847615.1 of Gambelia wislizenii. Lineage (NCBI taxonomy): Eukaryota > Metazoa > Chordata > Lepidosauria > Squamata > Crotaphytidae > Gambelia > Gambelia wislizenii. Next base: position 189,520,859 of record JAUMIR010000004.1, on the reverse strand, counting down.
ACAGGTAAGAAATAAGCTGGGAGAGGAGGGAAGAGGAATTAATTTTTCCCCAGTACCAGGATTCAAGGCAGCTTACAGAAATTAAAACAAATACAGTTAAAAGTAGTTAAAATCACTTACAAAGACATAAGTGAAAACATAAAATTACATATCCCTACTAGTGTTCTCATACATCAAATGATTTTTTTCTTTCTTTCACTGAATCTACATCACACCAAAACTTCCACGTTAAGGTCTATTCAGGTCTTCCTGCTCAGTTGTTTTGGTTTTTTTTAAGGGGGATACACATAAAATAATAAAATCCATAAAAATAGCAGTCTTAAAGAATAGTTAGTGATTGTATTTGTACACTGTTTTGGTATCTGTATGGATGGGGGACAGTTTAAAAATGTATTAAACAACAAAAAAATCATTTAATATATTATATTTTCTAACATGGAAGTGGTTCTGAATTTGCAATCAACATGAATTTTCAATAAACAACTTTCCTCACAACATCTCCTCATACTTTCTGACACTTCTTTTAAATAAGAACACAAATGATTCTGTCCAGTGTGCTTTTTCATCATTCATCTGACCTAATATTTGTTTAAATTCAGGTGTGGGCAGCATTTTAGATATGACACAAAGCTTAAACAGGTTGCCATCTATGAAAAGACAATTTCTTCTTGTAATCATACAGACACAGAGTGTGACTCAGTCCTTGAATCTCAAAGTAATTTAAAAGGATAATAACCGTACAGAGCCTCAGTTGGTTCCTCAGAGGGTTAGTGTCCGTCTTGTTTGTCACTGTTTCCTGCCTAATCCTACCTAATGAGGGTTTATGTTAACATGGCTAAGCACTTGCAGTTATGTGCTACCAAGCCAGCTAAGCTTAGAAAGGACATGCCATCCAAATGTCACTGCCACTGACTGTCCACCTCCAAGACATTAAAGACTGTGAGGGATGAGCAAAAACTTTCTTTTTCTTCCTGCTGATATTTCTGTCTTATTGAAAACTAGTGCTACCTAGTTGGGACACTTATCTCTAATAAGTAATATGTGGCTTTCACAGTTAAGAATCACTGTTGTGCCTTGGATGACAATTAATATCTGCAGTTAGCTCAACTGCACAACATAACTCTCCAGCTCAGAAACATAGACATGTCTCATTGTACTCTATTGAACTGTTATGTTTTACATCTCAACTTTCCATTAGGTTGCTCAAGGCAGTGTACACATATGGCCTTTCTCCCGTTTTTACCCTGTGAGGTACATAGTTCTAGAGATAGTGACTGGCTGAAATAGACTGGTAAACCTCATGGTCAATCTGAACCTGAGTTTCTCCAGTCATAATCTAAAACTCTAACCAATGTGAGAATAGTATAGTGCATTAAAACAACATTAAAATCATTGTTAAAACCCAACTGATTTATGGTGAGAACATCTTTTAAAAGAAAGCCAGTAAAATAAGGTAATTGCCTGACACACACAAAAAAGAGAACAGCAACTTAGGTGACTATCTGAGCCTTTCCGGGGAGAGCATTTCAGTCAGAGTATCACTATAGGCTCTCCCTTCAGCATCCACTTGTCTGCCTTCAAGTCAATTTTGACATATGGAGACCCCATGAATGAGAGACCTCCAAGTCTTCCCTATCATCAACAGCCTTGCTCAGGTCCTGCAGACTCAGAGCTTTGGCTTCCTTGATTCAATCTAGCCTCTTTCCCTATTGCCTTCTACCTTACCAAGGATTATTGTCTTTTTATTGTGAGAAATATCTTCTCTTGATATGGGCAAAGTATGACAGTCCCAGTTAAGCAATCTTGCCTTCTAGGGAGAGTTCAGGCTTAATTTGCTCTAAGACCCATTCATTTTTCTTTTTTTAGCAGTCCATGGTATCCATAGAACTTTTCTCCAGGACCACATTTCAAATGAGTTGATTGTCTTCCTATCAGCTTTCTTCACTGTGCAGCTTTCACAGCTATACATAGAACTAGGAAATATGATGGCATGGACAATCCTAATTTTAGTATTCAATGATATCTCCTCCCCCTCCCCCTCCCCCTCCCCCTTTTTCTTCCAAGTCTGCTATTTTCATGGTAGTAGTATGATGTCATTTGCATTTCATAAATTGTTGATGTTTCTTCCTCCAATTTTCATGCTTCCTCCCTCCGAGTCTAATCCTGCTTTACATATGTCATGTTCAGCATAGAAGTTAAAGAGATAGGGTGATAAAATGCACCCTTGCCAGACCCCCTTGCCAATTGGAAACCATTCCATTTCTCCATATTCTGTCCTAACTGCAGGCTCTCGTCCTTGCTACAGGTTACACATCAGAACAATCAAATGTTGTGGCACACTCATTTCTTTAAGAGCAATCCATAGTTCATCATTTATACAACCAAAGGCTTTGCTATAATCTATAAAGCACAGGTGAAACCCAAATTGTGTGGGGTTCATAGGATCCACTCGTGACCTCTGAGTTATGATATTATATTGGAGAATTATGACCACAAGAGGTCAGATAACTTCGAGATCCTTACGTCTGTGTATATCAGTACTCACTGAGGAGAGTCCAAGCCAAAATGAAAAAAAAATGTTTTTTACTTTAAAATAATCATGGAAGCATTCACACATGTACTCATGCTCACAAGCAATCACACAAGTCTAGCGAAAATTTAGGAGGAAGAATTTGGATAGAGGAATAGATTTGGGGAATGGGCTATAATTACCTGTCTGGAGAGGAGATATTTGTGCAGCAGAGAAAGATTCAGATTTGGATCTGAGGTTGTGACAGCATACCAGCAGAGTAACTGCATCTGAAGAATTGTGCACACATTGGTTATGTTTTGGGATAACATTTACACACAATATTGTACCCTTAAGGTATGTTTTGAGTGTAGAACAATGCTTGAGCAAGTTTCCTAGAATTAAACAATAGTTAAACGATAGAAGTTCCAGCTTCGTTGATTGCTGCTAATGGTTGGAATATTAAGACTGATGGGTTTTAAGGCAACCATCACATTGTGGGCAGGCAGAGGTGTGAAGGAAGACCTTGGCAGGATAATGGGTGTTCCAGTCACTTGTTTGTCTTTGGAGAGTGACTCACTGCCAGGGATATTAGCACATTCCTCCCTAACAACTGTTTGAGGGGGCTTCACTAAATCACATCCCAGGCATGTCTGTTTTGGGAGAAATTCCAAGACCTCTTCATAGGCTTCAAGTAACCTTCACTAGTCCTGATGTTTGGGTTGCCGTGGTCTACTGAAAATCATGTGAAGCATCTAATAAGCCGAATTATGAATTATTGGAGGGAAGAAGTGTAAGGCTAGGTAACAATCCCCCAAAATGGAATTCATGTGCAGTATGAATTTCATTTTTGAACAACTGAGTGACCACCACCCAATGTCCTCCATGTATTTTGTTGCCCTGATCCTAATATCTGCATATGAGACAGCTTGAGTTTCATGTGCCCTGTTTTTTAAAAAAAATGTCACACCAACCAGCTGTTTCATGAGGAGCCCACATTGAATTCCAATATCAGAAGCTGATGAATCTGAAGACTGTACAAAATATGTTAGGAAACATAAGCAACAAGGGGCATCAAACAGTTAATGACAGAGAAGAAACAAAAGGTGACAGAAATAGAATCAGAACCCTGAATGCAACTATTCAATGATTTGTACATAGAGGCAAGGAGAACTACTGTAATAATCAATGCAGAGAAATTGAAGATCACAATAACAGAAAGGAAGAACAAGATACCTCTTCCACAAGGTCTATGGAAATTTAAACCAAGAGTGGGGATGCTATATGACCAGCAGGGAGCACATTATATGGCCAAGTAGAAATAAAAAGACAAGGGAAATAATACACTGAAAAACTATATAAGAGATAAAAAGGTGATAGATTAATTCAAGGAAGAACCTTTATGAAGATGAACCTCCAATTTTAGAAAGTGAAGTGGAAGCTGCACTCAGAGCATTTGAGGGAACTAAATCACCAGGAACAGATGACATACTAATACAGTTGTGTCAATCCACAGAGACAGAATCTACTCTACTCTAATCTATTTATCTAATCTACTCTAGTTGTAACTAAAATCTGTCAACAAATATGGAAAACAAAGAATGGCCCACAGATTGGAAATACTCAATGCATTCCAGTCCCCAAGAAAGGGGATACCAGGGATTGCAATAACCACAGGACCATTAATTTCCCATGCAAGCAAAGTGGTGTTCAAAATTCTACAACCAAGACTTTTACCATAAGTAGAACAAAAAATCCCAGCTATCAAAACTGGGTTCTGGAAAAGAAGAGGCACTAGGGATCATATTACTAACACACTTTGTATAATGGAGTGCACCAAAGAATTTCAAAAGAAACTCAGCCTGTTTTAGAATGGTCAAAATGTTTGAGAGTAACCCCCAAATGGACACATTAGAGAAGTGGATTGCTGGTCAGGGAAAGAACCTGTGGGAAGAGGGATCTTTAAATACCACTGACCCATTTGAGACCCTGTGTGAGGCTTTCCGCATGCAGTGTGAGGAGCGGTCACTTTTCATCCACTCCAAAGAGGCGATGGAAGCTTAGGGATTTTGAATGGCTCTAAGCGATGCTACAAGCACCATCCAGGGATTAAAGAGCAAAACTGAAAGGCAGGAGAAGGAATTAGAGCATCTTAAAGCTCAAAACAACTCCTTGATCATGGAAAAATCAGCTTTTTCATCCACAGTGCAAGAAGCCCATGCAAAGTTAGATACAGCCACCCTTCAAGTTCATGCACTACAGTGCAAGGTGGCCACTTTGGAAGAGGAACATGCAAAAGTGCAGCACACTGTCTAGTACTTAGTGGGCCAAGCAAAAGTCCAGCATGCAAATGTAAGCCACAAGGCATGCAATTGAAAGATAGCAGAACTTACAAAGAGGTTAACCACAAACAAGGCAATTATTTTGACAGTATGCCCTGAGACACTTCCCTCTTCCCCCACTACCTGTGTATATGCCAGAGAAGTTACTACTGGAGGATGCTATGCCCCACATGCTCTATAATCTGGATTAGAAAGAGCCAGTTCCACTCAACCCCATCCGAACCAAGACAGTAGTCAGACAACCAGTGACAGGGTAGAGAATCAGATAGTAGAAGAGAGTTTCATGGACTGCTGTTGACCATAGCAGACCAATTAAGACACCTGAATAGAGAGACCGGGATCATGTGGCTGAATGCCGAGGCACACACACATCCCACTGCCAATGGTTTGGATTTAATACAGCTGTCAAGGCTATGCATATCCTCAATCGATCTGCCTACTTTAGAATCCACTTTAGCTGCCCAAGGCCTAGCTGGGCTCAACATGTATGAATGGATAAGGGAAGTCAATAAGTTAATGTAGCCAGGAGAGAACATGAATGTTTTCTATGTCATGGAGAAGCAGGCTCCTGGAAAGAACCCTGAGATTTTCATAGCCTGTAAGAAGCTGCTGGCAATATTGGCACAGAAGGTAGATTACAATCATGTGCTGAACACCTATAACTTCAGCGATAATGAATTCAAGGCACTCCTTTATGGAAGCTTGAATTAACAGACACAGATGGCATTAGGGCCCATAGAAACAGATCTGATAGCATGGGCTGTTAGATAAGCTTAGGAAAGTGGCAGATCTCCTTAGGGAATCTGGACCCATCTGAAGCATTAAGGGCCGCCCAGAAAAACATGGACTTTAAGTCCTGAGAGCTAGTTCAGCCAGTTACCTATAGTAATCATGGTGTCGAGAAGCCAACTCAATAGCTGATAAGGAGCCCGGCTCGGCAACAACCCAGTTGAAAAGCACAGTACCTGGTGTTGTCAGTAGCAGTCCTACAGGATCAGAAGTACACACAGAGAGAGAGTGCAGAACGAAGAGGCAGTCCAAGGTCAAAAGGGTTCCGGCAGGTGGGTCAACGAAGGCAGTCCTAGGTCAAGATATCCAAAGTCTCAAAATAGCAAGGTTCCAGAAGAGTCACAGGCAGAGGCTTCCTCCAGGTAACACAGACTGCTTGAAACAAGGAACTCAGCCTCCCCCAGCTGCTTATGTTGGCCCAGCTCCCACTCCCAGCTGCGGGAGTGGGAGCTCCAGGAACGATGAAGCCACGCCTTCTCTGCTCTCCTTTGGCTAAAGGTAGGTACCTGCTCTTCTACCTCTTGCTCTTGCTCTACTATGTCTCCCAGGCTTGGACCCTGAGCTGGGGGAGGGCTAGGCTGCTGAGCCCTGGGTTCTTCAGGGCTAGACTCAGACTCAGCCAGCTCTTCTGCTACTGGCTCAGCCTCCTCGCCTTCTGAGTCCCCAGAGTCCTGACTGACCATGACATCATTCCCCCCCCCCCATTATCCTCCCCCGCACCCGGAGGAGAACAAGGCCGGTCTGGGAAAAGGCAGTGAAACGCCCGAACCAGGCGGGGAGCATGTACATCAGAGGCATCTTCCCAGGAGCGGTCCTCTGACCCATAGCCTACCCAGTCGACCAGATACTGAAGGCGGCCCCAATGGCGACGAGAGTCCAAGATCTGGTCCACCTCAAATTCCTGTTCACCATCCACCAAAACCGGATCGGGTGGGGTGCAGGACCAGCATCGGGACGAACCCCGAAGCCGGAAGCAGTAGGGAACGATGGAAGACTGGGTGGATCTGCCATGTCCACGGAAGCTGGAGCCGAAAAGCCACGGGATTCACCTGCGCCACGATCTTGTAGGGCCCTGCAAAGCGAGCATCCAACTTCCAACACGGCCGCTGGAGCGGGAGATGGCGCGTGGACAGCCAGACCGAATCCCCCACCTGCAAAGGAGGACCTTCCTGACGACGACGATCCGCGCCCCGCTTATATGCCTCCTTGGCCACCTCAAGCTGTTCTTGTAGCAAGGACTGAGCGGCCTGGAGTTCCTGGAGCCACTGGTCTGCCGCAGGGACTGCCAAGCCAGGGGCCACAGCTGGAAATCCCCGTGGATGGTAGCCGCCGGTGGCAAACAAGGGCGTCTGCTGGGTTGAGGCATGCACAGAGTTGTTGTAGGCGAACTCGGCCAACGGCAGCAGGTCGACCCAGTTCTCCTGGCGGTAACTGGAGTAACAGCGGAGGTACTGCTCCAGCGTCCCATTCATGCGTTCTGACTGGCCATCGGACTCAGGATGGTGCGCTGAGGACAGGTGCGGCGCGATGTCCAGGAGCCGGAGCAGACTAGTCCAGAACCGGTCTGTAAACTGGGCTCCTTGATCAGAGACTACTCACTCAGGAAGGCCATGGAGCCGGAAGATGTGCTGTACAAACATCCGGGCCGTCTCCTTCGCCATGGGGAGGCCAGTGCAAGGTACGAAGTGAGCCATCTTGGAGAACAGGTCCACCACCACCCAAATGGTAGTACAGCCTGCAGAAGGGGGAAGGTCCATGATAAAGTCCATTGAGATGAGTTTCCAGGGCCCCGAAGGCGTTGGCAGAGGCAGCAGTAAGCCTGCAGGTCGCCCCGGATGATCCTTAGCATGGCAACGCACAGGGCAAGTGTCCACATACTGGGCCACCTCCGCACAGACCCGAGGCCACCAAAACTCCCAGGTGAGGAGGTGCAGGGTCTTGCAAAATCCAAAGTGCCCCGCCGTTTTGGCATCATGGCACAACCGTAGGACCACCTCCCGACATGGGCCTACTGGTACATAAAGGCGGCCCTGGTGGTAGAGCAGGCCGTCTCGGAACTCAAAAGGAGAGGCATCCCCCTCCACCGAATGCTGGGTCACGAATGGGTCCTGGCTCTGGAGGTCACGAATCTGGTCCAGCAGGGTAGCCTCTCTCGGAGCAGCAGCAAAATTTTCTGGGCGCAGAATGGTGGACCGAAGCTCCCCCTCTGGTTCCGTGGCATACTTTGGCTTCCGGGAGAGAGCATCGGCCTGCCAGTTCTAGGCCCAAGGAACATACTGGAGCTGGAAATTGAAGCGCCCCCCCAAAAAAAGGGACCACCACTTCTGCCTCTGGGACAACTTCCTGGCCGTCTGGAGATGCTCCAAGTTCCTGTGGTCGGTGTGTGCCCGGATGGGATGAGCTGCCCCCTCCAACAGATGCCGCCACGTGTCAAAGGCGGCCTTAATTGCCAACAGCTCTTTCTCCCAAATGGTGTAGTTGCGTTCAGGAGAAGATAGCTGACGGGAGTAAAAGGCGCAAGGCAACAGGTGATCCTCGGGCCCCACGGGCTGAAGCAGCACAGCCCCAATCGCCACGTCCGAGGCATCTGCTTCCACCACAAATGATGTCCGTGGATCAGGGTGCTGCAAGATTGGGGCCGACGTGAACTTCTCCTTTAGGATCTCAAACAACTTCTGGGCCACAGGTGTCCACTGAAAGCGGGTCTTCCCCCGCAGCAGTTGGGAAAGAGGGCTCGCCAGGGCTGCATAATCCGCGATGAATTTTCTGTAGAAGTTGGTGAACTCCAGGAACCGCTGGACATCCCTCCGGCAGCGAGGAGTTTGCCATGATAACACCACCTCCACCTTGGAGTTGTCCATGGCCACCCCCTGAGCGGAGACTCGGTAGCCCAGGAAGTCCACCTCCCGGAGGTCAAAGGCACACTTTTCCAACTTGGCATAGAGGTGGTGTTCCCGAAGACGCTGAAGGACGGCCCGAACATGGGCGTCATGGGCAGCCTGGCTGGGAGAATAAATCAAAAAGTCATCCAGGTAGATGATCACAAAGCGATCTAGATAGTCCCGGAAGACATTGTTTACGAAGTGCTGGAAGACGGCTGGGGCATTACAGAGGCCAAATGGCATGGCGGTGTACTCATAATGTCCATACCTCATCTGGAAGGCCGTCTTCAACTCGTCCCCGTCCCTGATCCTCACCAAGTTGTAGGCCCCTCTGAGGTCCAACTTAGTGAAGACCTTGGCATAGCGGAGCCGCTCCAGCAGTTCTGGGATCAGCGGCAAGGGGTACCGGTTCCTGATGGTGATCCGGTTAAGGGTGCGGTAGTCATTGCAGAGACGTAACTCCCCACACTTTTTCTGCACAAACAACACAGGGGCGCCTGCAGGAGACTTTGAAGGGCGGATAAACCCCCTCTTGAGGTTCTTTTCCAAGAAATCCCTCAGAGCCGCCAGTTCAGGCTCTGAGAGGGAGTAGAGGCGTCCCACTGGGATTGGGGCTCCGGGTATTAAGTCAATGGCACAGTCATACGATCTGTGTGGCAGGAGCCGATCCGCCTCCTTCTTGTCAAAAACATCAGCAAAATCCTGGTATTTCTCGGGCAGCATCACTGAGCACTCCTTGGCGTCTGTTGCTATGGCCGCCAGGATCCGCTCTGGCCAACAGTGCTCCTGGCAAAACTCGGAGGCGAACAAAACCTCCCGCTGGGCCCACGAGATGTGTGGATCATGCTTGGAGAGCCAGGGCATCCCTAGGACCAAAGGGAAGTGAGGCACCTCGGCCAACAGGATGTGGATCTCCTCAACATGGCCCTGGATGTCCAAGTGGAGCAACGGGGTCTGGTGAGTTACAGGACCGGACCACAGGAGCCGCCCATCAATAGTCTCTACGGGTCTAGGCTCAGCTAGGACCTCCAGTGGTATCTGATGACTGGTGGCAAATCCTAAGTCCATGAAATTGTTGAAGGCTCCCGAGTCTATAATGGCTCCCAGGGGGACAAGCTCCATGGAAGGCAGTCTAAGGTTAGCCGCCACCAACAACGGGTCTTTGCTGCAGGTCATGCTGGGGTTAACAGGTTCCGAGGACGTTCCCAGGTGGTGAAGCTGCTGTACACCTGGGACTGCCGGTTTCCCGGCAGCGGTGCTCGGTGTCCCTTGGCTGGGCACTTTCTGGCAAAATGCCCTGAGAGACCACAGTACATGCAGAGCCCCTCTCTCCTCCTTCATTCCTTCTCAGCCGCAGAGAGCCGTGGCCGCGTCCCTCCCAGCTGCATGGGTGCTTCTGCAGGTGGGGCAGCCATAGGGGTAGTTGCCAGTGTCTGGGGTACAATCACTGGGGAAGAGGGCGGGTTGGAACACCTGGCCTGCCTGCGAGCTGAGAGGCGGCAGTCTATGCGTGTTCCTTGGGTTATCAAGGCAGTTAAGGTGTCTGGAGGCTCTGAGCGGGCCAGCTCATCCAAAATGGGGTCTGCCAACCCCCAGCAAAACTGAGCCTGCAAGGCACTCTGGTTCCAGGTCAGGTCCTGGGCTGTGAGACGGAAGGCGGTGGCATATTCAACCACAGAGCCTTTGCCTTGCTGGAGGGTCTTAATCTGGTGCTCAGCAGTTTCAGTTTTTACAGGATCACCCCAGGTAACTCTCATTTCTTGCAGGAAATCCTGCAAGCTGTTAAGGACTGGACTATCCTCATTCAGATAGGGAGTAGCCCATTTACTTGCAGGACCAGCTAACAGACTGATAATGAAGGCCACTTTGTGAGTGTCCGTGGGGAAATCAGCCCCTCTGATTTTGAAGTGCAGCTTGCAGTTTGCTATAAAACTGTTCAATAATGCTCTCTCACCAGAAAACTTTTCAGGTAAAGCAATGACAGATTTCCCCCGTGGCTGGGGTGGGGGTTGGTTCTGTAGTGCAGCCAAGCCTTGAGTTAATTGTGCCAGCTGGGCTGCTAATTGCTGGTTTTGGGATAACAGTTCCTGAATCACAGCAGACTCGGCCATCTTATCAGCTTAATTAAGGGGTTTCAAGCAGTTCTGTCGAGAAGCCAACTCAATAGCTGATAAGGAGCCCGGCTCGGCAACAACCCAGTTGAAAAGCACAGTACCTGGTGTTGTCAGTAACAGTCCTACAGGGCCAGAAGTACACACAGAGAGAGAGTGCAGAACGAAGAGGCAGTCCAAGGTCAAAAGGGTTCCGGCAGGTGGGTCAATGAAGGCAGTCCTAGGTCAAGATATCCAAAGTCTCAAAATAGCAAGGTTCCAGAAGAGTCACAGGCAGAGGCTTCCTCCAGGTAACACAGACTGCTTGAAACAAGGAACTCAGCCTCCCCCAGCTGCTTATGTTGGCCCAGCTCCCACTCCCAGCTGCGGGGTGATTGATGAGCTTCTGTCTCTTAATCTCTGGGAACGACAAAGCCACGCCTTCTCTGCTCTCCTTTGGCTAAAGGTAGGTACCTGCTCTTCTACCTCTTGCTCTTGCTCTACTATGTCTCCCAGGCTTGGACCCTGAGCTGCGGGAGGGCTAGGCTGCTGAGCCCTGGGTTCTTCAGGGCTAGACTCAGACTCAGACAGCTCTTCTGCTACTGGCTCAGCCTCCTCACCTTCTGAGTCCTCAGAGTCCTGACTGGCCATGACACATGGGCCCCTCTCTCTCTGGCTTTTCTTCACAAACAAAGATTCAGGAAGGACTCATCCCGCACTTTCTGCAAGCACGCTGATGACTAAAAAGGCCAATCCGAGATAAACAAGTCCAGTTGCAGAAAGCACAGCAGCAGGTCTACTTGGGTGATGTTTCTGGGTTGTGATTCTTTCTGCGTTGTCATTTCTCTTCAAGACTTGTTTGGCATGAGTTCTCAAATAAGGCTGCAGCATTGTGGATAGTGCATTTCCATGCCTCTCGATGTGAAGCCAGGGTGGACCATTGTTGGTGATCAGTTTGGCTGAGCCTGAGATGTTGTTTCAGGGAGTCCTTATATCGCTTTTTTTGGAGCACCCCTCTTACGCTGACCCGTGATGAGTTCACCGTAGAGTACTATTTTGGTGAGGTGATGGTCCTCCATCCTAGAAACGTGCCCTGCCCAGTGCAGCTGTGTTCTCAATATCATGGCCTCAATGCTGGTGATCCCTGCTTGCTCAAGGACAGCAACATTTGTCACATAGTCAGTCCAGTGTATATTTAGGATTGTGTGTATACAGCCCTGATGAAAGCGTTTAAGGAGTCGTAAGTGGTGGCGATAGGTGACCCATGTTTCTGACCCATAAAGGAGAATAGACAGTACAATGGCTCTATACACACTGATTTTTGTGGTTCGCCTCAGGTGTTTATTACTCCAGGCTCTTTTGTAAAGTCTTCCAAATGCGCTATATGCCTTTGCTAATCTGTCTGAAGTGTTAACCCCCCCTGAACAACATGGATTTTATGTCCTGAGATCTAGTTCAGCCAGTTACCTATAGGAATCATGGGCCACATACACAGTATAAAAAGTTTGGAGAGCCAGGAAACCAGGGACCCCACAACAGTTGAGGAGGTCATGAAGGAAATGGAGGAAATAACACAGGGTATCAAAATTGGAGGAACCAGAGTGGAGACACCCTCCCTAGTTCCAGTTACAATAAGGCAGAAATACAACCAGTCCCCACTCCTTGATAGCGTGCAGGAACATTAAATAGAACCCAGTACAACCAGCCTGGAGGATACGATCTGCATACAGTGCAGATCGGTCTGCATACAGTGAGAAGCAAAGGCATGTACGGAAGTTATTGAGGTGAGCTGGAGTTGACATGAATTAATTCCACCAATGTCCCACCACAGAACTTATCGATGCCCTATTCAAGGTCCAGGGCAATCAAATTCAGGGATCCCAGCCGGACAACTTGATGATGTCAGGGAACTCCCCAAAACTCCTGTGGCCTGAGCCTTGATGATTTGCAATAGGAGTTCCCATGGTCCAGAGCTTTCCCTCCCACAGTCACAGCCCAAATGGAACCTGATGAAGGAGGGAAGTCTATGGCAGAGGCAGATATAGGGACCATATGGGCAGAAATCTCCAACAAACCCCTAGCTAAACCACAAACAAAGCCACCAAAGCCTGAAATACATCCCCTGATCTGGAGCTACAGTTCCAAGAGCGAGAGGAGGTCTTAAACCTCCTCCAGACTATAGCGGGACTACCATAGCCAGAGGTCCCCAATCTACCCGTGTTGCCCTTAGAGCCACAAGAGCATCCAAACAGACCCCTACTGTGAGTCCGTTGCCAAGAGGTCATCATTCTTCCAGTGTGCTGCTGTTGTGGTCCCATGGGAGACTGAAGTAAAACCACATCTTTTTGCTAATAGGTTTTTCTGGAATGGAAGAATGACAACGTTGTGCAGTAAGGCAGCACAGAACATAGAACCTTCCTGCTGCACTGCCACTTTAATTTGGCATGCGGTAAATCTCTCAGTCTTCTCTTCTCCAAGCTAAACACATCCAGCTCCCTATGTTGTTCCTCACAAGGCTTGGTTTTCAGAACTTTGATAATCTTGGTTGCTCTTCTCTGGATACATTCCAGTTTGTTGATGTTCTTATTGGACTGTGTTGCCCAGAACTGGACACAGAATTCCAGGTGAGTTCTGACCAAAGCAGAAAAGAGTGGCACTACTACTTCCTTCAGTCTGGACACTATATCCCTGTTGATGCAGCCCTGAATTATATTAGCTTTTGGGGCGGCTGCATCAGACTGTTGACTCATGTTTACCCTGTGATCTACTTAGACTGCTAGATCCTTTTCAAATGTACTGCTTTCAAGCCAAACATCATCCATCCTATATATCTACATTTCATTTTTTCTGCCTAAATGTAGTACCCTACATTTCTCCCTGTTGAAATTCATTTTGCTAGTTGTGGCCCAGATCTCCAATCTATTAAGGTCATTTTGAATTCTGTTCCTGTCCTCTGGGGTATTTAGCTACCCCCGCCCCCATCTGGTTTCATCTTCATATTTGATAAGCCTGCCTTCTATTCTATTATCTAAAGCTGTTAAACAACACCAGACCCAGGACAGAACCTGAAGCACCTCACTAGTCACCTCTTTCCAGGATGAAGAGCAACCACTGGTGAACGCTCTATGGGTTGAGTTAGCCAATTACTAATCCATCTAATGGTAACACTGTCTAACTAACAATTCACCTGGTTGTCTGCAAGAATGTCATGGAGGATCTTGTCAAAACTCTTACTGAAATCAAGATATACCACATCCACACCGCTCCCTGATCTACCAAGCTTATAACTCTATCAAAAAAGAGAGATAAGGTTAGTTTGATGTGATTTATGTTTGAGAAACCCACACTGACTCTTAGTAATCACATTACTTTCTAAATGTGCACTAAGAGACTGTTTAATTACTTGTTCTTGAACCTTTTCTGTATTAACATCAAGCTGACTGGTAGTTGCTCAGGTCCTCCTTTTAGCCCTTTCTGAAAATGTGGATATTTGCCCTCCTCCAATCTGCTGGGACCTCTCCTGTGCTCCAAGAATTCTCAAAGATCATATTGACAGTGGACTTTTTCAAACGGTTGAAAAAATGCTGCCTGTGCCAATTTTTGCTAACAGAAAACCTCAGTGAATAAAAAGCAGCATTGTCTGAAACAGGGCTGTGTAAGCACGACAGCCCCATTCTTCTCCCGATCTCCTCGTGGTTTTTTTCCGTCCCTTTGAAAAAGTCCAGTGTGTCTGAGATTACACCTGCAAGTTTCTTTAGCACTCTTAGATGCAGCTCATCCAGCCCTGGAGACTTGAATTCATTTAAAGTACCTAGGTCCTCCTTTACTACCTCTTTATCTAGTCTGGGCTGTAGCCCACACCCACCACCTGCATACATTTATTCTATTTTCACCAGTTAGAGAACTGTGTTCCTTTTGGGAGAAGACTGAGGCAAGGAAAGTACAGTCGTCCCTTCACATTCATGGGGGTTAGGTTCCACAGACCCCCGCAAATGTGAAAAATCTGCTAATATTGATTTCCCCCCTCCCCCGCCAAAGCGACCACAGGGCCTCCGGAGGCCTTATAGTCGCTTTCCCCTGCCTCCCCACTCCCTTCCTAGGCCTTCCCGGGGCCTCCAGAGACCCTCCCAAGGCCCCGTGGATGCCTCCCCAGCCCTCCCCCTCCCTCCCAAGGCCTTCGCGGGGCCTTGCAGGGCCCCACGGAGGCCTCCCCAGCTACCCCCTCCCTCCCAAGGCCTTTGCGGGGCCTCGTAGGGCCCCACGGAGGCCTCCCCAGTCCTCCCCAAGGCTTTTGCAGGGCCTCGCAACACCCCGTGGAGGCCTCCCCAGCCAACCCCCTCCCTCCAAAGGCGTTTGCAGGGCCTCCGGAGGGTCTCCGAAGGCCCCGTGGAGGCCTCCTCGGCCCTCCCCGCTCCCTACCAGGGCCTTCACGGGGCCTCCGGAGGCCCCGTGTCGCGGTTTTGGGAGAGTGGGGGGCCCTCCCAAAACCATGAATAATCAAAACCACGAATGTCGAGTTCGCGAATGTGGAGGGGCAACTGTATTAAACAATTCAGTTTTCTCTCTGTCCCCTGTTAGTATTTCACCATCTTCTTTACACCATGGCCCTAACATTTGTCTCTCTCCCATTCCTAGAACTCCTTATTAAACATCTTGTTAAATACTTAAACATCTTGTTCCCCCCATGGAGGGACAGAATCAGGGTTGTGGGGAGGTCTCAAAATAAACATAGGGCCTGTATGTTTACCTCTGAACTAGAGCTACAAACTTGTTTCCTCATGTCAAGACATTGTTCCATGGAGAGATTTCATGGGTAGAAGATCATACCTGGAAATTGTAAGGTCCAGGAACCAGGTCCACAACACATGCTACTCATTATAGAAAGATGTTAATGAACTGCCATTACATTGATGACACTACCAGCACTTTTTGGATCTTCGGGGGGGGGGATTGGGCTGGTGATTATATTCCTTTAAATTTATCCTTTTAATGAACAGAACAATGTGGCTGCGCAACTGTGGGTTGGGCCATTTCTTAACATTCATGCAGCCCCGCCCCCATAGACCATCCAACACTGCAGAATATTTCATGTGTCTACAACAAGACAGTTGCATTACTCTCCCACTGATTTTTCTTTTTGGCACTTAAATGCACAGGCAATTTGCATCCTTTCTCTCACTTCTCATCAGTGTGGAATTCTAACACCTTATTTATTTATTTATTAGATTCCTTTTGAGCTCTGCTTTAATGGTGCCCTTGGGTTCGAAAGCACAAACTTTTTATGCTCTCTTAGAACCTATTTGTATATATTGTAGAAATGTCAAGGGTATAAGGCATACCTACCCTTTTTGTACTGGGGTCTCTTTTATTTTGTCAGACCATACTTGGTATAAATTTTTCATTGTTCCCAGTGGAACAGGGTTGCTTCTGACTAAACAAACAAAACCTTGATGTACATCATTCTGGTGTTCTGACTGGTTTGACACTCTCTTTCCCAATTGTGCTTAAGCAGCTGCTGACAATTTTCTGATGCTGAATCACTTTCTCCCCCTTCCCCCCCCCCACACTCACAGGAACTTCAGTCTCTGTTCACTTGGCTGCCATTATTGTTCCTTCTATTTCACCACATTTCTTTTACTTATCACCTACCTTTGGGAGCTAGGAAAGATTCCCAGTGCATTGACCCAGAGGGCACAACATCTGACTCCTTACCAAGTTTGTTTTTTAATAACAGGGACCCACTCTCCTAACTGCTCTTTTCCTCTGTCTTGGAGTGGCATTCCCAAAGGGTCTATTTCCATCCTCTGACTTGATTCTTCTTCCTCAGTCCTGATTAAACACAAGTCCCTTTAGGCCAGTGGATGGCCCCTTCTCCTTGTCAGGGCTCCTCAGTTGCCCACTCACCAAAAAAAGAACATAATAACAATGGATGCATCAGGCCAAAGGCCTATAAAGTCCACTGTCTTGTCCTCACAGTCGCCAAGCAAATGTGCATTGGAAGGTCACAAACAGGATATGAGGGCAATAGACTTCTGCTTTTGCTTCTAAATCTTGAAGTACTCTATAGCCATCATAACTTGTAGCCTTTGATAGCTTTACCTTCCATTAATTCACCTAGCTTTTTAAAGTGTCTGAACAGGCACTCATCACTATATATAGTGGAAGTGAATCGCACAATTTAACCACATGCTTTGGGAAGAAGTGCCACATGCTTATTTGTGGGTCATTGACCCCCCCCACACACACACACATGAGAATTCTGTCCCTCCAAATGAAAAGTTCCTTCACTGAACAAATTTCTGGCATTACAGTATCTTGAAAATTCAGTTGAACATTTAGGACTTCATCAGATGCAGCAAATATGGTGTCATAACAATGCCTAATGACCACGAAAGGGCACCTATACTGCATGACATCATGTTTTGCCATTTTTAAGTAGTTAATAAGGTGTTCCTTTTTATTGACAGCCCAAAATGTCAATAGAGCAGCTGTAGCATTTTGTTAGCAGTTTTGCTGGCATTTGAAACTTAGTGCCATTGAGCTCTCATGATTATAGCATAAATGTCATGCCCTGTGAGTCTGATGAGGGTATGGAATCAGAGAAAGAGGAAGAAATGGCAGAAAATGGCCCTAGGGACCCTGGCACAGGTTTATCTACACCTATGCCAGCAGGGAACCCTGCCAACCTGGAGGCTCAAGCAGAGGAAGAGCCTCGCCCGAATGGGTTGCACCAGTCCCAGCAGAGAGTCCTGCCAATTCAGATAAGGATGAAGAAGAAAAGACAAACTTACCTCCACCATCATACAGCCAGCAGCGATCTCAAAAGAAAGCTCAAAGAAAATCGCTGAGACTTTAATAAGAAACACCTGCTCATCAAGAAGCACCTGGCAAGGCCTTGATTGATATATATATGCTTTGGGGAAATGCAGAGGCTTTGTCAGAGATCCACTGATCTTCCTGGAGAAAGCTTCCTGCTGACTTCTGTTACCTTGATTCCTGTTGCTTTGACTCATGTTTAGACTCGTGTTTAGTTCCTGACTACACTGTTGTCTGACCCATGGACCTACTTCTGGACTATGCTGCCTTCCATAAGCTTTGACCCTTGGACTGTATTCTTGACTTTTATCGGTGTGCCTTCCTGCTTGTTTTGCTGCTACTCAAGAAACTGAATCTTGCTTGTTTCAAACCTTATCTGACTCCATGTAATTGATTATGTTATCACAGAGGGTTTGGCCACTTTCCCGGTCTTTTGAGCTTCATCTTGGTCAAACTCCCAAACTGTGTATCAATTGCCAGTAACTGGCTGGTTTCTTCAAAAGTTAATTGTCAGAACACTTCCAGGTGAAATTATAAAAACCAGGTGGGGACACTCTTTTTATGAACCTCCCCAGTTCATTTTTAATATTAAAAGTGTGTTTTTTGTGGAGATTTTCACACAGCACTGTTATAGTGTTACTATTCCACTTTAACTGCTTTGGCTTCCTCCTGTGGAATTCTGGGGTTTGTAGTTTAGTGAGGCCTAAGATCTCTCTGGCTGAGAGTTGTAAATGCTTCTCCCTAGACTGCAAATCCCAGGATTCCACAGGAGGCAACCACAGCAAATAAAGTGGAATAGTAACACTATAACAGTGTAGTGTGAAAATCTCCTAAGTCTACATTTTGTGTCCTGGTTTTGATTTTTTTTTTTAATTACTGCACTTACATCTTCTTGAGAGAATTGATGAGATTTGGATCCAAGAAGTAAACAGAGCTCCATTTGTGCTCTGCCAATGCTGGGGATACCTTTGAATGTTGTTCAAGGTAAGCAAAGGGTAAGCAAAAGAACATTTGAGGAGGCTTGTCTGATAAAGTCCTTAGAAATAAAGTTTAGGTGTCCAAAAAAAAGGGGGGGCAGGCAAAGATACCAAGGGAATGCAAACTCGACAAATATAAGAGTTCTAGGTGCAAATAATTTTCAGTAACTCATACTCTGCAATGCTAGAGATCTGGATACTGAAGGAAAATGTCATTTGGAGGGACAGAAATCTAATGGAGGGGGGCAATGCTCTCATTCCACCCCAGCCCACCCGACAGCTACATCCCTGGATTTACTCCCAGGCAAGTGGGGATTGACTTGCAGTTTGATAATCAGTTCCAATCTGTGC
The DNA here is from genome assembly GCA_030847615.1 of Gambelia wislizenii. NCBI lineage: Eukaryota > Metazoa > Chordata > Lepidosauria > Squamata > Crotaphytidae > Gambelia > Gambelia wislizenii. The sequence goes on along the minus strand of JAUMIR010000004.1, from coordinate 189,502,103 downwards.
TTGATCATCAGTTCCAATCTTCCTTCATTTCTTTCAGAAATTCACTGTTTAACTGATGTGTGAACTAACTTCCTGTGCTCAAGGAAGAACATGGCAGCTTGATTTTGATGGCTCATTCACACGTGCCAGTCATCTCTGATGCTGCATTTTCAAATGCATGTTTGAACCAGCCCTCAGTGGTTCAAAGCTGTATTACAGCCAAGTGTCATTCTGTCAAAATTTGAGGTTTGGAATTGGTCTGTAACTTATTAGGGCTCCTTCTGCTTCTTAAAAATATTTTGCATTTATACTTTTGGCCTACTTGAATAGTAATGGCTGTCTCCAAGTTCATGATATTAATGGCTGAGGTAATGTGCCACTGACCAAATCTGTGACTGTCCAGTTCATGTTCTGTTTATCCAGGTGAGCAAATCTCCAAGGAAGAGCAGGTTTCACTTATAGAAGCAAAAACAAGAAATGAAACTTCATGTGTAATATGGGGCTACAGATTCTGTGGACTGCGTAGGAATTATGTATATGAATTCACTACATAGTCTTGTTTTAAATTATACAACATAGGAAAGTAGCCTTACTTGTCAATGTAACACTGTTGGCCACTGAAATGTAGGGTAGAGAATGGCATTATTTTACTTTTTGCTTTACATAATCCCAGAGCTACAATGAAGCAGCAGGCAAAGGATCAGAAGGTGATTAGTCAGACTCACAGTAGGTGCACATCAGGAAATATTTGTTATGTGAGTCTTCTAAAGTCAGTGGTGTTTCCCCATTTTCTATGGAGTTTGCGTTTAAGTGGCATTAGCTATAATAACCTTTTTGATGTTACACAGAGCTTCCTTCTAAAATCTTCCTGCCTCTTTCTCCATCGGATAATGAATATTAAAATAAGAATAGGCTAAGAAAGTGCTCTACATGACCTAACTTTAATTGCTTTCATTTATGAAATGTGATCAGGAGACGCTGGAATTGAATTCCTTAAAAAAGAAGGTGCTACTGTGTCAGCTTGCAAGCCAGGATTTCAATCTGCTTAAAGTCCTCATGACCCACAGGCTCTGTCTCCTCACTTCAGTGACAGAAGGCCATTTGTTTATTTTGTGGCAAGGGAATTGCATACTGCACATGCTCAGAAGCACTACCCAGGCACTATGGACTTTATCAGATGTGGAAGAAATCACACAATTACAGCATCATGGTAGCGCGAACTGGTCCCACAATTGCACAACATTGTCATGTTTGTGTGGTCAAACTGTGTTCCAGCTGTGAATAAGGTGTCACTTTTAATTGATGAGACAAGTCATCAATAGCTCTCAATATTGCTTTTATCATGGTATTGAAGAGCATACGAAAATACACCCCTCTGCAATTGAGAGATTACAGTGAGAATGGGTGGTCCTCTTTCCCCCCTGCCCTGTTACCAGGAAGAAAACACCTGGGTGAGAATGGGAGAACTATCCACAGGATGCTATTTTTATGAACTGTCCCAGTTTGTTTGCACATTTTAAATTTAAGTGTTTGTGTATTCATTTACTTTGCAAATTAAGGGGGTTGTGGTATTTTTAAGCATGCTCATGTCGTCTTGTGAGAACAACCAAAATCTCACCTATGCTAAATCACTGAAGTAAAGTCCCATTCCGAAAGTGCTAGTGGTGGTTGTGTGATAATTCTGTGGTGGTTCTTTTGCACGATTACAACAACGTGCAGTAATAAGTGTAATAATGCCATTATGTTTCTGCTTTCCTCATTTGCAGAACTGCAGCATTTTTAGATGCTAGTCTGATAAAGTCCTATGTCTTTTGACTATCATCTCTTTGTTAAACATATTGGGTTGGAACCAGACAAAAAAAATGCTGAAGAACTCTAATGCAGTCACCTGAACTACAACAGAGAATTCTAAGTAGTTCACCAAACCATTACAGTTAAAGTGATATCGATCTGCTGTAACTATGCAGTGTAGACACACACTTAAGTATGAGCAAGGCTGCAGTTCTATAGCCACTTACTTGGAAGTAAGGTCAATAAGTCTTACTTTTCAGTAGCTCAGTAGGACTAATGAATTGTAGGTATGCATTCTTTAAGATTGCATTATAAGTGTGGATCCTACCCACAAATTAGAAAGATGTTTAAATACTCAGTATATGACGAATGTTGCTGTCCTTGAGCAAGCAGGGATCACCAGCATTGAGGCCATGATACTGAGAACACAGCTGCACTGGGCATGTTACTAGGATGGAGGACCACAGCCTCCCCAAAATAGTACTCTATGGTGAACTCACCGTGGGTCAGCGTAAGAGGGGCACTCCAAAAAAGCGATACAAGGACTCCCTGAAACAACATCTCAGGCTCAGCCAAATTGATCACCAACAATGGTCCACCCTGGCCTCACATCGGGAGGCATGGAGACACACTATCCACAATGCTGCAGCCTTATTTGAGAACACACGCCGAGCAAGTCTTGAAGAGAAACGACAATGCAGAAAGAATCACAACCTGGAAACTTCACCCAAGGAGACCTTCTGCTGTGCTTTCTGCAACCGGACTTGTTTGTCTCGGATTGGTCTTTTTAGTCATCAGTATGCTTGCAGAAAGCGCAGGATGAGTCCTTCCTGAATCTTTGGGTGTGGCTATACGGTCATAAAAAATTCCGTATGGGGGGCAAAAAATACGAACAGCCTATCGTTCGTATGCATACGAACCAGCTATACGATTTTTAAGCCCCCTAAGCTCTGTATGACTCCCTCTTCCCGAAGCTGGCTGGAGCGAGCAAGCCAAGCAGCAGTTTTAAATCTCCCGCTGCTTTTTTTTTTTTAAAGGTTCCTGGTTTGCGGACAGTCGGTTTTCTGTATTTACTATATGAAATAAAAATAAATAAACATATAAATTCACGGACTTACCGGACACTCGCTAGCCGGGAAACCAATATGGCGGCCACTCCCAATTCCCCTCCGTGCTAGCCCCACCCCCTCTACTCGGCCAGCCAATCAGATTACCCTGCCTGTTTGTATGTGTGCGAACGGACCATACAGACCCGTCAGCCATCCGAACGGCGTACGGATTTCTCTTCGCGCTCCGCTCTCCCTCCCGAATGCTGCATGTGCGTATTTCAGGGTGGAAAACCGCCCCCCCTCTTTTGCATTCGTGTGCATCCGAACGGCCGTTTGTACCGAAGCGCGAACTTCCGCATGCTGTACATATTATTTAAATCATGTAGACGGGACCTTTGTTTACGAAGAAAAGCCAGAGAGAGAGAGAGAGAGATTGGGAGGGAGGGAGGGAGGGATTTATTATATATAGTATTCAGTTAGACTGAAGAAAAGACACGAAACAGTGAATAAGATCAAATACTTTTATGTTGATAGAACAAATTTCTCATCTATGGAATAATTTGATTAAAATATATTTAGAGAACAACAAATCTGAACCGGTGATTTATTGTCTTCTTTTTCTAGGGAAATGTACATGAGATGGTATTATGTTGTATTATATTATCTATATTATGCATTTTGACATATTAATATGTTTCAAAACTCTATTAAGACATATTTTTCTATTTCATATTTAAATATGTAAAAAATAAAACCAGCTCTTAAGCAATGCCTTCCATGTTTCATGAGTTCTAGAAATATTTTTGTGAGTATTATTATACATTAAACACAAAGAATTTGCTTTTTTGTTCGTTTGTTTTTTTACAAGTTGTTAAAGCTGTTATTTTATCCTGGAGAGAACCTATAAAGTTATTCAGCACTCTCATCGTTTAAAAACCAGTGGACATAACAGCAGTTAGAAGCCATGTAACTGCTGCTTCTTTATGGTTTCATGTTGTCTCCACTGTGCAATTATATTGTCTTAATATTTGACTGTACTGTATTTTTAAAAAACCCTCCCTTTTCCAATCACACACATACATACTCAGAAATCTTCCATTGGGGCCATTCCTACATGGGGCCAGTTGGCTTCTGGTTTAAACAGCATATTGTAAGAATGGAATAACAGGGATTTTATTTCCATGTGTTATTACCTTGGCTACAAAAATCTTTGTGTTAAATTCCTTTAAAAAACAAAACAAAACTGTAAACAGTGCCAATAAGGAACTTTCTTATTCAAGAAGAATAACTTCATTGAACACCCCCCACTCCGTGTGTGTGTAACATTCTCTCCCTCCCTCCCTCCCTCCCTCCCTCTCTCTTTTTGTAGCTGCATTACTTTATTCAGAAGGCATCCAAAATATGTTCCCTGTTCTTACATAAACTTTTATTTTAAAGGCTGCATGGAACACACAAGGTCTGGCATCCTGTTAGTGACATATACAGGTGTAAGTTGCACTATGGTGTTGAGTGTTTTTGGGGGGTGAGAAACAGTCATATCCAGTTGATAGTGGTATAAGCAGAGTTGAGCATTTGAGACCATTGTGAATTTGTTACTATTGTGCATACAGTTGCGCATTAAAGTATACAGAGTAACATGTGAATGTGTCTTACCTCTATGCATTGCCATTGCAGTTGCACAATGAGCTGTCAGCTGTGAGCATTAACCATTGATCCACACATAGAATCATAGAATTGTAGAGTTGGAAGAGACCACGAGGGCCATCCAGTCCAACCCCCTGCCACGCAGGAAATCTTGATCAAAGCATCCCTGACAGATGGCAATCCAGCCTCTGTTTAAAGACCTCCAAGGAAGGAGACCACACCACGCTCCGAGGGAGTGTGTTCCACTGCCGAACAGCTCTTACTGTCAAAAAGTTACTCCTAATGTTGAGGTGGAATATCTGTTCCTGGAGCTTGCACCCATTGCTCCGTGTTCCAGTCTCTGGAGCAGCAGAAAACAGGCCTGCTCCATCCTTAGCGTGACATCCCTTCAAATACTTAAACAGGGCTATCATATCGCCTCTTAACCGTCTTTTTTTCCAGGCTAAACATACCCAGCTCCCTAAGTCTCTCCTCATAAGGCATGGTTTCCAGACCTTTCACCATTATAGTTGCCCTTCTCTGGACATGCTCCAATTTGTCAATATCCTTTTTGAATTGTGGTGCCCAGAACTGGACACAGTATTCTAGGTGAGGTCTGACCAAGGCAGAATAGAGTGGTACTATTACTTCCCTTGATCTAGACACTATACTTCTATTGATACAGCCCAAAATCGCATTGGCCTTTTTAGCTGCCGCATCACACTGTTGACTCATGTTCAACTTGTGGTGTACAAGTCTACTCCTAGATCCCTTTCGCACGTAGTCTCGTTCAGCCAGGTCACTCCCATCCTATATTTATGCATTTCATTTTTCTGCCCTAAATGCAGTACTTTACATTTCTCCATATTGAATTTCATTTTGTTAGCTTTGGCCCTGCTCTCCAGTCTATCCAGGTCATTCTGAATTTTGATCCTGTCCTCTAGGGCATAATTACTCCTCCTAATTTGGTGTCATCTGCAAATTTGATAAGTACGCCCCTAATTCCCTCATCCAAGTCATTGATAAAGATGTTGAATAGCACTGGGCCCAGGACAGAACCCTGTGGCACCCCACTGGTCACATCTTTCCAAGACGAAGAGGAACCACTGCTGAGCACCCTTTGGGTTCGGCTGGTCAACCAATTACAAATCCATTGAACAGTTAACTTGTCTAGCCCACATTTTACAAGCTTGTTTGCAAGAACATCATGGGGGACCTTGTCAAAGGCCTTACTGAAATCAAGGTGTGCGATGTCCACAGCGTTCCTTTCATCTACCTAGCTGCTAACTTTATCAAAAAAAGAGATCAGATTAGTCTGGCATGACTTGTTTCTCTGAAACCCATGTTGACTTTTTGTGATTATGGCATTGCCTTCTAAATGTTCACAGACTCTTTGTTTAATGATCTGCTCTAGAATCTTCCCTGGTATTGATGTCAGACTAACTGGATGATAATTGTTGGGATCCTCTTTTTCCCCCTTTTTGAAGATGGGGACAATGTTTGCCCTCCTCCAGTCTGCTGGGACTTCTCCTGTTATCCAAGAGTTCTCAAAGATTATTGCCAATGGCTCTGAGATCACATTTGCCAGCTCTTTTAATACTCTTGGATATAGTTCATCTAGTCCTAGAGATTTAAATTCATTTAGATTATGAAGGTATTCCTGTACTACCTCTTTGCTTATTCTGAGCTGGATTTCCCCTATTGTGTCCTCTGTTCCATTATCCTCAGGTTGGTCCTCCTTTTCCTTTTCTGAAAACACTGAGACAAAGAAGATGTTGAGTAATTCTGCCTTTTCTCTGTCCCCTGTTAGCATTTTGCCATCTTCTCCACGTAGTGGCCCTATCATTTCCTTCTTCCTCCTTTTGCTGCGGACATACCCAAAAAAACCCTTTTTATTGTTCTTAACCTCCCTAGCAAGCATGAGCTCATTCTCTAGACATTTTCTAGGTCTTCAAGCATGATTCTGTGGTCAACCTCTGGTGAAAGCATACAATATAATCATACTGGAGGATCTAGAAATTCCTATAGAGTCCATATTTCTTTCAGATGAGCATAAGTGAAATGGTGGATATGGGTACCATGGATATGTGAGTTGTACTGTACTTAAAGGCTAGGGGAATTCTTGAACATCATAGGTAGTTTGCTGTTACGTAATACAAAGTGTACAAAATGGGTTTATTATTTTTCTCTGGCTTTTCTTTGCAAACAAAGATTCAGGAAGGACTAATCCCGTGCTTTCTGCAAGCGTGTTGATGACTGAAAAAGGCCAATCTGAGATAAACATGTCTGGTTGCAGACAGCACAGTAGAAGGTCTCCTTGGGTGATGTTTCCAGGTTGTGATTCTTTCTGCGTTGTCGTTTCTCTTCAATACTTGTTCGGCATGAGCTCTCAAATAAGGCTACAACATTGTAGATAGTGCGTCTCCAAGTCTGAAGCATTGGTGGACCATGGTTGGTGATCAATTTGGCCGAGCCTGAGATGTTGTTTCAGGGAGTCCTTGTATCACTTTTTTGGAGTGCCCCTCTTATGCTGACTCGTGGCGAGTTCACCATAGAGTACTATTTTTGGGAGGCGATGGTCCTCCATCCTAGAAACATGCCCTGCACAGCGCAGCTGTGTTCTCAATATCATGGCCTCAATGCTGGTGATCCCTGCTTGAGAGTCACAATATTTAAACATTCTTGAAATGTAAAACATCTATTTAAATACAATGTTTGAAATGACAACATGTCATTAAGAATGGGCTGATGCAGAAATAATAAAATATACCTTTAATCATTTCACAAACTCATGTTGGTAAAATTGTCAATGTGAATCTCCCATCTCCAACATGTTTGTGCAAAGAAACTTGGCCTGCCAATGCATTTCACCCTGCTAGTCTTTGTCAGAGCATAAAATTAGAAGTGTGTCTGAAATGAATCCAAGTTGACAAGGGTTTATTTTCCTGTGATATTTTTATTGCAGTTTTAAACAAGAAATAAATAAAAAGGGTCCTTGCTATATTATTATGCATCAAGGGTAGCATTGCTACTCTACAACAGAATTTGCAACAGACTGGTTGTCTAAATCTTGAAAAGTGAGGAAACACAACCATCAAGGGAGCTGGGCAAGTGCCAATGAGTTTGATCTTTCTGTGTGGTGAAATACAGGCTATTTTGAAGCCTGTTGGTTTCCCCAAAATGTAGTCTGGACAAGTAAAATTACAGCTAAAGGAAGAACCTGTCACCTGTACTCTCAAACAGAGGACAGCTTTGGACTCACAGACACAGGTAATAGGCAGCAGCATTTCTTGAAGATTTATTGCAAACAGGAAATTTTAAAAATTTAGATAGACAAGGCCTCAACAAGTAACAAGAACAATATAATAATAATAATAAGAAGAATAAGAATAATATAGCAGTGTACACATGCACGTGTCTTCTAAGAAGAAACAATGAACTAAGCATTCAAACAGGTTTTATACCTTTCGAGGTACCATTTGCTTCTGTAGATGACATATCAATGACTATCTGTGCCAATTCCTAATTAGGCGTTTTTGGCAGCAAAAGCAAAACATATATGAAGAACAACAAAGCATACATGAAATACAACAGTTTCCTGACTTTCTTGGCAACTCTAGTCAGGACATCGAGATAGCTACAGGGTGACTCCCTTTCAGCAGGCATCCTTCATGATGGATAAAAAAATCCATACAGGGGATTAAAAATCCGAAAAGGCCTGCCTACACAATTTTTAGACCCCCTAAACTTCGTACAGCTGCTTAGCCAACTGGCTGCAGTGAGCGATCTACCCAGTGGGTTTAAATCTCCCACCACTTTTTTTTTTTTAATTTAAAAAGTGCCTTGTGATGTGGACAGTCATTTTTCCATCTTTACAACTTGAAATAAAAATGAGTAAATGTAAAAATCTCCATTTTATGGACTTACTGGACTCTCGCTTAGCTGGGAATCCAACATGGCGTTCGTTCCCAATCCCCCTCTTTGCTAGCCCCACCCCCTCTGCTCAGCCAGCCAATCAGATTACACTGCCTGTTCATATGTGTGCGAATGGGGGTGAACAAACAATCAAATATTCGAATGACTGTATAGATTTTTTCCAGAATCTGGCAAATTTATCAAATGCCAGAATGCAAGACTTTACAGGGGAATTTGCAGTCCTCCTCCCGAATGCTACGTTTACATTCAAACGATCATCTGTACAAATGATCAATCTTTCGAATGCCATACGGATTTTTTTCATCGTGTAGACGGGACGTTAGTATCTCTGTAAAAAAAGAGAGAGAATATCTAGATGCAGGGTTGAAGGACAAGGCTTCAAGAGGTCTTTATTGTGTGTGTGGCTATTTCATAAAACGGTTGCTGGACTCCATTGGGAGGAGCTTTTCAGTAGGTTGTCTTTCTGTTGACGTGGCCATTTCTCTTACAGTAAATGGCTGCAAAACTCCATTTTGTACAGGCCTCTGGTTCATGCTCTCAAACCCATCACAAGATGTAAAGCCATTTAACCCTAAATGATGTCAGTTATTCATCTAGCTTTGTCTACAGCATAGTCTTCAGTCCACTCCAATAGGGAAGAACTGTTCTTGGGTTCAAGGCCAATTAATACATGTGGGTCTGCACAAATCACACATAAAAGGGAGAGTGGGTGCTACCTCCCACTCTTCACTTGTCTCCTTGTAACCTGTTCCGTATAATGTCCTAAGCACATGCGGGAGCCCACAGGAAGCACCAGAGCGCTTGCAGGCCTGCAGACTGCCCCAACAAGACAACTTGCTATAATGTGGGTGGAAGCTAAAATGAGGGTTTTTATCAGGCTTAGGTCAATTCTTCTAAGCCTCACCTCCTTCTTGGAGACTGCCTTCAAGGCACACTCTAGTAATATGTAGCCATTCTGTCAGTGTGGAGGGGTATTTTTTTTAAACAACAACAACAACAACAAAATACTTGCAAATGTAAGTATTCATTCTGATCCACACCTCCAAGACTAATTTGTATTTGGAACATAGCTATCCATCAGACTTCTCCAAATGATTTGATGCAGTTCATGGTTCAAATAAATAAATAAGTAAATAAATAAGTTTAAAATGCCAAGAGGTCCCTATCATCTGTTTTTAAAGGATTTTTCTACAGATTTTTCAACTGTATTTTAAAATAATAAAATATGTAGTTTTACTGATTTGGAGGTACATATTTTACTCTGGCTCTGTTTTAATATTTTGTAAGCCACTTTAAATCCTAGTACTGGGGAAAACATGGGACTATAAATCCCAGAATACCAGACTATTGATCATGTTGGCTGGGGATTCTGGGAGCTGTGGTCCAACACCATCCAGTCACCCAGGTTTGGGAAAGACAGGCACTCAAGCTGCCTTCTGCTTGCACCTGTTTTAGGACATGACTATTTTAAAACATTATGTTGCTGTGCACTATGTACTTATTTTGTGACATCCGTGCACTTGGTGCTATGCAATGTAAAAGAGAAAAAGACCTTCCAACTCCCAAAGAAATTACAACCCAAAGCCACATAGGCTCCTCCACTAAAAAATTGCACATATTTTAATTAACTTTTAAGAATGTTGCATAGCAGTTAGACAAAATTAGAGATTATTTTTGACCAATCAGTACGGGGATTAAGATATTGGGTTACAAATTAAGAAAAGTAGACTGTTACATTTTCTTTGCGTTAAGGTATTCCCATTGTCAGCAGTATGACCTTTGCCAGCTAGGGAGAAAAACGCTGAGTCCCATCCAACAAACAGTTGATGAGAAAGTAGAATCTTCCGTTCTGCCAATTACAGATAGTAATTGCTATGTAATGAAGTTAATGTTTTGTAGAATTTATAACCTGATATTAATGGAGGCTCTGTTCTATCCCCTGCCTTTCTACTTCATTTTCACCCAGCTTTTTCACAACAAAAGAAACAGGACAATATGTGAAGGCTCATTAATTCTATTTCGTTTTGATTTCCCATCCCCTTCTCTGCCTCCACCCACCCAAACCCCCCTCCCCATCCTAGTTCTCTCAGAGGTTAAACAAGAGCATGTCATCAGGTCTTTCCATAAACTCTGGTTCACGTGAGGGTGAAAGTTGCCTCTACAGAGAATCCACCACTGTATAAAATACTCTCCTTTCAGCTTCAATTCAAGCTGTTTTAATAGCTGGGCTGTTTTTATGGCTTTCTTGATCACCAATTACACCCCCAAGAACAATAGGCCTTGAGTTGAAATAAGCGGGCCTCAAATTTGCCAATGTGTTTCGTAGCAACACTTTCTTTGAAAGTAAGAATAGCCTCATTACAAGGATGAAGATGGATTGGGGCTTCAGAAAAGCCCTTAACCCCAGGACAATATGCTAACCTAACTGCATCCATCCACCCCACTCCTCACCCTCCCCTCCCACCAAGTCCTACTGTATTATTCTGACCCCAGGCTGCCCTCTTAACACTATGTCTGACCTTTGCTTTCTAAAAGGAAACCAAACAGGCCTCTGCTATTTTTAATGTCACTGCAGAATTTGGGAGGGTGTTTTTTGACAGAGTTGACAATGGGATCTAGGAAAAATAAATCATAAGGCAGCGGATGCAACACACTGAAGAACTCCAGAGTAACTAAAAAGCATTTCCCCATTAATCTGTTTCTTCCTTAATGGACGAAAGCATATAAATCAGAATGTGCTACTTCCTATCTTTTGCTTTAGGAAACACTAGCTGGATGGGGATTCTCCACAAAGCTGATAAGATATCAGTTCTTACCAGTGGAAGAGAGAAAAGTGTCCTCTTAGTTAGTGAAAGCATAGTTCTATCCAGATTAGTCTAAGTATATAGAATATTTTTTAACAAGAATGTGTATGTATTTACTCACTAATTGGTTGCATTACATGAAGTGTATTCATTTATTTGAGACTATAACTATATTTCTTTTCACTTTTTTAAAAATCTCAAAGCCCTTTACAATAAAATGTGATAAAATGAAACCTGTTGCTGAAAATAATTTTGAAGAAAGAAGGTAAGATGGAAAACAATTCCATAAAACAATTCATTTAAACCCAGAGGTAACTGGTGATATTAACAATCATAGAAATAATCAGAAAAAAATGTAACTCATAAGACTGAGAGCCAGCCTAAAATAAAGGAGGGAGATTGTCCAATGTACTTGACTTTACAAGAGGGAAACTTCCCTTCACATCAGAACCAAAATTACCTTCCCTAGGCTACAGTATGGTAAGCAAAGCATGAAGACCCCTTGAATCCACATGTCCTGCTGATCTGTAGCATTACTAAGGCTGGTGCCACCCCTTCCTTCAATGGTGTCACCTCATGCAGTTGGGCTTCTCCCCTAATGCTGCCACTGCTGCTGATACCCAATTTAGTGCTGTATTCATGAGTGTCTAAAGAATACTTAAATAGCAATAAAACAAACCATTAATTTGGAGAAGGACTTTCTACTTGAATTACTGGGACTTCACCTCCAGAGGCTAAAGGCTTATTCACACATGAACAGTTGTTACTTGATGATTGGCAGTTGAAAACATGAACTGGCTTTGCTGAGAAGCTGTGTATTTTCAATGTGAACATTCTTAATACATCTGTGTTAAGTTGTTCATAAATGCTAGCATGCTCATGTTGATTATTTATTTATTTAGTCAAGTGACCAACCTCTCAAGAGTCAACTGAGAAGTCTTCATGACTTGTAGATAGAGCAGTTCACGGTAGGACCATTCCTAGCACTGAGATTTCAGAGCTAAAACCAGAGGCTAGGGACATCCTTGTCGATGTCAGGGCCCTGGTGGTATCACAAAGCATAATATATTAAGGCTCAAACACAGTTGCTCAGAGCATTTATTCTAACAAATGAAAACAATATATTTCTCTGTGGACCTCTGTACTGAACAGGGGGGAAATCATACTTATCCAAGCTCTGTAAGTACTGCTTTTTCTTAAACATGGGTCTTGTACTCTATCCAAATAAAGCTTTCCAAGCTTTTAAAAAAGAAAACAGTCTACAGTAGCTTCTTCAAAGCAGCCTGCAGCAGCAAGCACAGTGTAATAGATGTGTAATTCATCCTGAGTTTATTTCCCTTCACCCTGAGGACCAGAAGGGATCCCAGGCCCTCAGATTTAGAGCCATACCATGAGATCCTAGAACCCTAGTTGTAGATGAATTTATGAACAAGTTACATTGAGAAAACAATATTCACATCCTACACATGATGACCAATATATTTTGGTTTATTCTTGCTTGTAGGACATTATCTAGTGAACCTATGAATGATATAAATCTTAAAATAGAGGTTTCCTGGCTGATAAAATTTCTTTCAACTGTTATTCTAGTTCGCCTTCTACACAGTAACCACACAACATCAAGGATATACTGAACTGTTCTTATTATGAGCAGGAGGGTGTTGATGCACTCATGTCCTGTTGACGGGCTTCTTCCCATAGACATCTAGCTGGCCACTGTGGTAAAAGATTGCACGATTACATGGCGTTTTGGTTTGATCCAGCATAGCTCTTCTCATTTTCTTCTGAATTCCCCTTCAAAGTAGTTATGCCCACATACTTTCAGTATGCAAAGTTAGGAATTGTCTCTGGCATGCATTTTAATATACAAAACATATATATGAGTGGGTACGTGAATAGCTCATTGAGATGTAAGACTAATTCTTTGTATGCATTATCAGGGATTATCCCTAGGTGTGCCTGCCAGAGGAGAATGATTGAAGCATGATGGAAGAATTGCAACATCTAATTTTTGCAGAGATAAAAAGGTAATGTTCTAATTATGAGTGATATGCTGCATGTAACTAGTAAATTATAGTTCTAATATATGCATTTTAATAACAGCCAACATATTCATTGGCACATTTTAGATGCATTGCTGTGCCATCCAGGACAATGAATCATAACCTGTACTTAACTAATAATTATTTCAGGAAACAAAGTTTTTTTTTTAAAATTCGTAATAAAGATATTATCAAATATAGATAATGCAGTATCTGATGGAGAAATGTCTTCAGACATTTCATGAATCGTCATGTTAAGTTGTACTTAATTAATTTTAATAATTATGAGGGCTTTAAACACCCATCTCAACTTTGCCTCACTAAGAACCCTTCCCCACTTGTATATTTAGTATAATTCAGTATAATTTTTTAGAATAATTTTTATTTATTTTAGTATAATTCAGAAACTGTCCTGTGAACATTTTAACTGTCCCGTTAACTGTACCGTTACATCATACGGACAAAATATGGAACATTTGGATTCAGACGGGTTTGTATTAATTAACTGTGTCTAATGTTTTGGAAAAATATTTAATTTTGGCCTATCTTCTTCAGCCCATATCTAATTAGTTAATTTGGGCATCAAGACACAATATCATATTTTATATAGCCATTCATTAAGAACTAGAACTAGAATATATGCTTGATGCAAGAACTAGAATATATGCTTGATACAAGTGACTATAATAATAATCCTACTGGGACATAATCACATACATACCAGTCATGTACCACTTCTCTCACTTCTGTCCAAATAAGGAGATCCATGAACTTGGAAAGATTAATGAAAATTGCTAACACATTAATATCTGTTCATGTATAAGCCAGAATGTACAACTAAATGGTTTTTGTTGGAAATTAATCTTAACAGCATTCATGCAAACACTCAGGCTTCAAGCAATGACACAAGGCTATCAGAGAAAGTAGGAAGCATTTATCTAGAGGATAGAGTAAGGGGATTGTGGGTTATACTGTACTGATCCTGGAGAGCTGAGATTACGAAGTAAACCAGCAGAGATGGGGTCCAGAAAGTAGAATGGCCATACAGACTAATGTGGAGTCAGAAGGAAGAGGGTCTGTGTACATGGCTACAGACTGACATGAAGTCGAGAGGAATAGCATCTGTCCACACTTGGGTGGTGCTTTTGGATGATACTTATATCCAATAATTCCCTTGAGAGGATGGGATTTTGAGTGGAATACAATATCTCTCAGAGTTTCCTAAGACTAGACAAAATATGCTCCGGAAGAATTAATAATCAATAATGGGTGATGCTTTTAGAATTAAATAGGAGCAGGCAACTTCTATTGTGTTTGGAAGTGGAGAGGAAAAACTAGTTTTGCAAGCATCGAGGACTCTGCTATTTTTGATTGAATTAATGAATGACTCACCTCCGGATGCTCTCAGGAAACATCTTGACCTGTGTATGGCCTGTTTTAGGAATTTCGGTGGCCCCTCCCCAAGTGTACCTGCTCTTAGCCTCAGTGCTTGGCTTTTGGGAGTTTAGTTGCCAACCATGTGGAAGGCCACAGATAGCCAAATTATTAAATATTGCCAATTTTGGGTATTATAAAAAGGTATGGGTTGTCAGGGCTGGTAACATAGAGACAGAGAGACAGAGACAGAGAATAATACATTACTTGATATTGCTAGAAGAATCACACATGAAGGAATCATTTCATGGATTAGGAATTTTGTATATAAAACTGATATACATCTAAATTAATGTTCCAATATGTGCCCAAGCTTGGCTATGCTCTATGCACTCTGTATTGCTTTGAGCTGGATCTAAAGCTGCCTCCTTATCAAAATTCTGGTGCAGCTATTCATTGATTTTAAAGATGAAACAAACATTGAATGGGGGAGGGACTATCTTTGGGATATGTACCATATACAGTTATGTATCACACAGAAATAATTTAACCAAAATAATTTAAGAAGAACTGTTATATCCATATGTAAAGAAACTCAGGAGCCTATTTCTGCATGCACTTCTACATATTCATTTGTATTGATCATCTATTGCTTGACCCCATTTCATTACAGATGTTTTCATTTGTCTGAGTTCATAGTCATATTCTGAGTTAAGTATATAGACCTCCAGACAGCACAAGAGATAACCTTGTCTACAAAAGTCTATATCAACATTAGCTAGATGGATGGACATGAATGCAGGAGCACAAGTTGTTTAGAGATTAAGACCAAGAAGTGGTTGAGAAATGTGTCATCACCAAATGGCTGAAACAATAAACCCTTTTATATTCCGTTCACCTTAGGAGAAAAGTAAGCACTCCAGTAAGTGAAAGTATTATATTATAATAGCTACTTTTCAGTGTCACTTAGAGTGGAAAGTAATGTTGCATTTCTCTGTGCCTTGGTGATGACTTCACTGAAGATTAGTTATACTTGCTGACGACTTCAGTGTGCCAAACTGCTTCATGATACTTACCTGTACTTAACCTGCTGTGGTCTTTTGCTGTTCTTGTGTATGCACTGTCTCACCACACAATCTGTTCCCCTTAAAAATGAAACACAAAACTAGACTGGGGCACACACTTCACAGAGATCAATGAAGTAAACACCTATAGTCATAGTATTGCCCTTTATTTGCTAGCCTCAAAATCAAGGACACTCATGAGCATGGAATGAGAATGGCCACACCAGCAACACAAAGACCTAAAGGAAGAAACTGGAATTTCGGCTTTAACCATTTTGTGTTCTACAGCAACTACTAGCATTTTGCCAGAGGAAGAATGTGACTCATATTTTGAGGAACATCTCCACACACTATACATTTATCCTCTGTTTTAACTCAAAGTGAAGTTGAGGTATTCTTTTCAGGCCAAACATCAGAGGAATTGCAGAGGAAGCAAAAACAGTTTCCAGAAGACCAGCATAATTTCCTAGGTGAGTACCTGAATATCCATGCCTCTTACTGGGTATATAAGTTAGAAATGAGTCAAGCCAGAGAAGAACTTGAGCATGATCCTGGAGGCAATGGGCTCAGAGAGCTTCAGTTCAGAAGAAACTGAAAGTTTTATATACACACTATCATCTGTTCTCTTCCCAGTTTTATGCTGGTTCATTGCTTGCATCTGCCTTCTTCTGAGCAGCATATTAGATGTTAAGGGAATGCATATTCCCTGTTATTAACATGGTTTTCCTGCCAGGGCGTGATTTGGTAGCCTTAAGTAGCTCAGTTGTATGAAATCTGTCAGAATTCAACACATTTTTCTAGCTCTTGTGATCTTTTGAAGAACAAGTCTTTATTGTAGCAAAATCTAACAGTGCAATGGCTGTGATCTATAGAAGGGCTCTGGCACCCAAAGATGAAAGCTAGCTCATTACTCAGTGGCACTCATTGGATTGTATGAGTGAAATCTGGACAACAGTTGAGAGAAGGCAAAACATGCCATCCACCCCAGACAGTGAATTCAGCAGAGGCTAGGAACTCATTTAAACCTGTTCCTGAGTGTCCTCTTTTAGTTTGACTGCTGTTCATTCATGCTGAATGGCACTACTGTAGATGGGCAGAGATAAAATATTGTCTCACTAGACAACTGGTGACAGCGACTGGCCTTCCATATACTGAGAGATGGCATGAGGGCCCTAGAAATATTTTGCAACTTCCAGCTGTTCAGTATATCATTTCTCTATCCTCTCATACCCCAACCATCAAAATTATGCGTCATAATGGCACTAGTCTCTTTTAATAGGCAGACATTCTGTTCCTTTGAGGGCACTTTCAGATAAGGCCTTTGAATATCTTTGTAGCCCTCCCAATAAATATCCCTCCTTGGGAAAGGAAAAAAAAAGTAAGCCTCTCTTCCCAAATTATCTTTTCCCCAAAGGCCAAATGACGTATCTCAGCTGTTTGTGAAGTGCAAACTGAAATGCCACATGAGATATCTCCATGGTACAGTGTTACAGCAGTTATGCCCACAATTGATGACAGAATCATGTCTCATCGGACACCTGCCAAGTAATCAGAATTTGAGTCCCATTTATACCTTCAAATTGGATCTGAAATGAACTTGCTCCCAAAAGTTCTTTGTGAATTTTAACTGCAATCCAGCAGTCGGTCTTTTCTTTTCTCACTTACTTGGTAAAAGCATTTTTAATTCATCCATACTGATTTTGATTTCATTATTGCATTTTGATTGTGGATAGCTTTGACGTTTTTGATATTACAACAATGGCCAGTGGGGCATTGCAACAAAATGTCAGAGACAGGAATCTTTGCTTTAACCTGGATCTTACTTCATGTACATACTGTATTGATATAAATAGCTCTCAGTTTCATCCTTGAGGACATTTAAAAATAATCTCAGTGTGAACCAGAAAGTGATCTACCCAGACAACATGACAGCTTTTCCAGTCCTTTATATATCTATGTGGCTGCCCCTCCTTCCTGTCCAGTCACTATATTCTATTCCTCCTTCCACTCAGTTGTCAGTACACCCTCCACACACAAGCTTGCCAGTTTTAATCCTTGTGAATTATTACAGGGCTTTTGGGGTGGATTTCCTCCATTCTTAGGATTCCATGTCTAAAGGTTTTTTGAACGTCTGTAAACCAAGTGGTTATAAACTACCATGACTCTGTGTAGAGGCAGGGCAAGTACACTGTAAACAGATAAACTAGATAACCATTCACTCTTAAGATTCCTGAGCCATCACTTCATCAGTATCCAATATGGCACCATTTGTTATGGGTATGTGAAATTGAAGCTTTGCCAAAGGATTTGAATATGATGGTCACAAATGAAAACCATTGTTGGAACATGGAAGCACATCTAATTTGCTCCCAGGACAGAAAACTGCCAAACATAAGCAGGGGGCAGGAGTAGGCCAACATGAAAGGATCATCTTCATTCCAAATCAGAGAACTGGTCATAGAATCATAGAGCTGGAAGAGATCACAAGGGCCATGTAGTCCAACCCCCTGCAGGAATACCCAATCAAAGCATTCCTGACAGATGGCCATCCAGCCTCTGTTTAAAAACCTCCAATGAAGGAGGCTCCATCACACTCCGAGGCAGTAAATTCCACTGCCAAACAGCTCTTACTGTCAGGAAGTTCTTCCTAATGTTTAGGTGGAATCTCTTTTCCTGTTGCTTGAGTCCATTGCTCCATGTCCTTGTCTCTGGAGCAGCAGAAAACAAGCTTGCTCCATCCTCAGCATGATATCCCTTCAAATATTTAAACACAGCTATCATGTCACCCCTCAAACATCTGTTCTCCAGGCTAAACACGGCATGGCTTCTAATGGGAACTATTAATTGTTACCCCTGTGCTTTACTGGAGATACTTTCAAAAACAGGTGCCAAAGAACGATTGGCTTTAATCACCTTACGAAAGCACACTTATCAGAGTTTATGTTTAAAAATACATGCTCAGGAAAAATGCACTGATTCTAAACACACAGGTTTTAAACAGCCATCCACCTGGTTTGCCCCACTCCCACACTCCCTAGCATGAAAGAGTCAAAGTACTCAAATGTAGCTTTAAAAGGATAAAAATACTTTACTCATGAACATCATGAGTGCATCTCAGGCAAAACAGCAATAACTTGAAAGTGTAGACTAAAATAACAAAATCATCTAGAGAGCTACATCTTAAAAACTAAAATATGCAGGAGCTCTTTCCAGAGCCTCCTGCTCCTTAGGATGTCATTATGGAGTCTTTTCCCTCGTGGTCCTTTTCCAGACAAAGAGAGTTAAACCATGCCTCCTTCTCCAGAAAGGCACTCACATTACAAACAGGATGTGATATCATCTACTCTGTTTACATTTACCACTTAACCCTTTCAGCAGTTAAACAACCCAGCATATTGGATTGCAACTACATATCCCAATAGCTTCCAGGCCTCCCACCAATTTGGTCATCCTCTTCTGGACATGTTCCAGCTTGTCAATATCCTTCTTGAATGGTGATGCCCAGAAGAGGACACAGTGTTCCAGGTGAGGTCTGACCAAAACAGAATAGAGTGGTACTATTAGGCAGAACTATTTAACACCTTCTTTGCTTCAGTCTTCTCCTAAAGGGGGAACAGTGCTCAACCTGGGGAAAATGGAGCAGATGATGCAGTAGGGGAAATTACAACACGGAATTGGTAAAGACCTAGTTCAAGAATACCTGGCCAATATAAATTAGTTCAAGTCTCCAAGGTCAGATGAACTTCATCCAAGGGTATTAAAAGAACTAGCAGAAGTAATCTCAGAACTACTGTCAATAATCTTTGAGAATTCCTGGAGAACAGGAGAGGTCCCAGCAGATTGGAAGAGGGCAAATACTGTCCCCATCATTAAAAGGGGGGGGGAGAAGACCAAAATAATTACCACCCAGTCAGTCTGACATCAATGCTAGGAAAATTTCTAGAACAGAACATTAAACAGACCATCTGTAAGCACTTAGAAAGGAATGCTGTGATCACTTAAAGTCAACATGGGTTTTTGAAAAACAAGTCATGCCAGACT
Organism: Gambelia wislizenii; assembly: GCA_030847615.1. Taxonomy (NCBI): domain Eukaryota; kingdom Metazoa; phylum Chordata; class Lepidosauria; order Squamata; family Crotaphytidae; genus Gambelia; species Gambelia wislizenii. The sequence continues at coordinate 189,482,400 of JAUMIR010000004.1, read as the reverse complement.
AATCTTATCTCTTTTTTTTTATAGAGTTACAAACTTGATAGATGAAGGGGATGCTGTGGATGTAGCATATCTTGATTTCAGTAAGGCTTTTGACAAGGTCCCCCATGATATTCTTTCAAAAAAGTTAGTAACCTGTGGGCTATACAATGAAACTGTTAGGTAGACTTGTAATTGGTTGACTGACAGAATGAAAGGAGAGAAGTGGCCAGTGGGGTGCCATAAGGTTCTGTCCTGGGCCCAATGCTATTCAACATCTTTATCAATGACTTGGATGAGAGAATAGAGGGCATGCTTATCAAGTTTGCAGATGACACCAAATTAGGAGGGGGAGCTAATACCACAGAGGACAGGATCAGAATCGAAAATGACCTCAACAGATTAGAAAGCTGGGCCAAAATTAACACAATGAATTTCAACAGGGAGAAATGGAGGATACTACACTTGGGCAGTAAAAATGAAATGCACAGATATAGGATGGGGACACCTGGCTTGATGGCAGTACATGCGAAAGGAATCTAAGAGTTTTAGTGGACCACAAGTTGAATATGAGTCAGCTGTGTGATGCAGTAGATAAAAAAGCCAATGCAATTCTAGGCTGCATTAATAGGAGTACGGTGTCTACAACAAAGGAAGTAATAGTGCCATTCTATTCTGCTTTAGTCAGACCTCACCTGGAATACAGCTCTGGGCACCACAATTCAGGAAGGATATTGAGAAGCTGGAACATGTCCAGAGGAGGGTAACCAGGATGGTGGGAGGTCTGGAAGCCATGCCCTGAGAGGAATGGCTTAGGGAGCTGGGCATGTTTATGTCAGGGTATCCCAGTTTGCATACTAAGTTGTGACTGGATGAAGGTATAGCAAAGTGGCAGGTGGAGTCCATGATAATAAGCCAGCTCCAGTAATTAATGATGCAGTCAGCCAATTAGGCCAGGTGGACTTGATAGCCACTTAGTAGTGTATAACTGTATTGGGAGTCTGCTTGGGGTATAGAGAGTGTATTACTCTCTATGCTGGTTAGAAGCCTGTTGCTGGGAAGTAAGTTTTTCTCCTTGCTATGAAGATATAGTACTGCAGGTATGCAGGAAGTTATGCTGTACTGTTTTTGTGCCTAGCCATGATGCTATATTCTTTGTTTTTACATGTTTTTTTTGTCTTACACTCAGCTGAGTAAAGCTCTATTTTTAACTCCACAACTCTGCTGTACTATTTTGTAACACGCCCAATAGTTTAGTCTAGAGAAGAGAAGGTTGAGAGGTGACATGATAGCCATGTTTAAATATCTGAAGGGATGCCATACTGAGGATTGAGCCAGCTTGTTTTCTGCTGCTCCAGAGACTAGGACATGAAGCAATGGTGTCAAACTACAGGAAAAGAGATTCCACAAAACATTAGTAAGAACTTCTGGACAATAAGAGCTGTTAGGCACTGGAATACACTGCCTTGCAGTGTGGTGGAGTCTCCTTCTTTGGAGGTTTTAAAAAGATGACCATCTGTCAGGAATGATTTGGTTATGTATTCCTGCGTGGCAGGGGGTTGGACTGGATGGCCCTTATGGTCTCTTCCAATTCTATGATTCTATGATTACTTCCCTTGATCTAGATACTATTTTTCTATTGATGCAGCCTAGAATTGCATTGGCTTTTTTAGCTGCCACATCACACTGCAGACTCATGTTCAGCTTGTGGTCCACTAAGACTTCTACATCTCTTTCGCATGTACTGCCATCAAGGCAGGTGTCAATCATTCTATACCTGTGCATTTCATTTTTATTGCCCAAGTGTAGTATCCTACACTTCTCCCTGTTGAAATTCATTTTGTTAGTTTTGACCCAGCTTTCTAATCTCTTAAAGTCATTTTGAATTCTGATCCTGTCCTCTAGAATATTAGCTACTAATACTCTGGGGAATTAGCTAATTTGGTGTTATCTGCAAACTTGATAAGCAAGTTGGTCTATTTAGTCTACTTGTGGTAGCACAATAGCCACAGCTTTGTATGTTACAATAGGAAGAGGATCTCTGTTCTTAGAGGTAGCAAAAATTGAACTTTGAGTCTTAATTGTTGGGAAAATCCAGCATTCTTGCTCCCCTCTCCCCCCCTTGTTTGTTGTTAGAGCAAGTAAGTAAGGGATAGGGTAGGGTCTCTTGTATGCCTTCTTCACATCCTATCTATAATGAGCATGGTTGTAAACAGTACACAACCAAATTATAAGATCATGTGTCCTAGGTTAATTTGCCTTTTGGTCTTAGATCTTTTATTACCCTTTCTTCTTGCCTTGAAAGCTACACCCTGCTTCTTCTCTTTGCTCTGCAAGAATGCCTTCCATCTCATTTAAATGGTGAGTGGAAATGAACTTCTTTCTTATCCAAAACCTATTCATTAGTTAGTTAGGATGTAGGCTTCAATGCCTATGTAGATTTAAAGCCATTAGTAAAGATTAAGTTTTCTCTTTAACAAGAAGTTGCTTGCCTCTTTGTTCTTGCAGTTGGGTCAAAGCACTGTACTATTGAGTCCATGCCTCCAGCTCTGCTCTGCTACAATAAATTTAATTCCTGACAGTTTTAACTGTTAAGTAGTTCCCAAAAAGGTCTAACACACTGGGACCTCAAATTTTACCACATTAATCATGCAAGCCATCTATTAAATTTTGAAGGAGAGGCAGGGCCAATTTAAGGAATGGGGGGGCTGCAACACTTTATTTGAGAGCCCCCATATATTTATCTCAGGTCAATGTAACCTAGCCTATTCACAGTATAGGATGTTCAGATAATTACATAATTTGTCACAATAATTCAGTTTAAACTATATTATAGGCACTAACGTATTTTTTTGTTTGTTAGCAATTAACGTAATGGTGTAGATTTCCTCAAAGAATCATAGAGTTGGAAGGGACATTTAGTCCAACCCCCTGCCATGCAGGAATACACAATCAAATCATTCCCAACAGATGGCCATCCAGCCTCTGTTCAAAGACCTCCAAAGAAGGAGACTCACCACATTCTGAGGCAGCATGTTCCACTGCTGAACAGCTCTTACTATCAGGAAGTTCTTCCTAATGTTTAGGTAGAATATCTTTTCCTGTAGTTTGAACCCATTGCTCCATGTCCTAGTCTCTGGAGCAGCAGAAAACAAGCTTGCTACATTGTCAGTATGACATCCCTTCAAATATTTAAACATGGCTATCATGTCACTTCTCAACCTTCTCTTCTCCAAACTAAACATGCCCAGCTCCTTAAGCCGGTCCTCATAGGACATGACTTCCGGTCCTCCCACCATCCTGGTCACACTCCTCTGGACACGTTCCAGCTTCTCAATGTGCTTCCTGAATTGTGGTGCCCAGAACTGGACACAAAAGAAAGAGTGGACCACAAGCTGGACATGAGTCAGCAGTGTGATGCAGCAGCAAATATTTATTGGATTTATATCCTGCCTTTCTCCCAGAATGGGATTTTACATCTCTACACACATGGAAACCTTGCTCTGATCAGCCAGGGATGTTACACCCACTGAACAGGTGTGGTGGACTAAGAGACACTGTGGTGTAGTGGTTACAGTCAGTATGTTAGACTTCGAAGTACAAAGTTTTACAGTTTCCATTGAGCAATGAAACTTGCTGAATAAAACTTGCAATACCTTTTTTCCCAGACCCTGGCTTACCCTACAGGGTTGCTGTGATGATAAAAAAGGAGGGAAGCCAAATAGGCTACCTTGAGGTGACTGGAACAAAGATAGGATATAAACATAAATCTAAACATATACTTTATAAGCAAATATGATAAATTGGAAAGAGGCTCATTCATTCTCAAAGAAGTCACCTTTTAAGGATCTTTGTAGCAAAAGATAAGCAAAATCCATGCAGGAAAAGTCTTCTCACAACCCAAATCTCTCTGAATTCGGTGGGGGGGTGGGGCACAGCCACACCAGCTACAGAGCTTGGCTGGGGAATACTGCGGAATACTGGGAAATGTAGTCCAAAAAAGGAACTTTTCCCAGCTTCCTGCTTTACACCAGTAGTAGGTAACCAGGTGCTCATGGGAAGTCCACTGGACCACTACACCCAGAATACCCCTGGGGGGTATTTGTAGTATGTGGGGAAATAATCATTGTAATGTAAAAGCAATCTTGTGTACCTCATTCACAATCTTAGATAAGTCTAGGGTTTTTCCCTTCATGCATTTTGTTCTCCCAAAATTCCCTTCTCCTATTTCACTGGGCACTTCCAGCCAACTGGAAGTGCTGAGTCATTCAACACATTACCTAATTTGAATTTTACTGCCTTTGTGTAACTACTCTTCTGAATCTAACTGTCCATGAGGATGGATGTATCTTAGCCATCTTAAGCTTTCCTGTAACCATGCTATGATGATCGGAACCCAGCCCACCGCTGTAGGCTGAGTGAGTTTTATTACCTAAATACCTTTAGTTAGGGACCTTTTCTTAAGTATGTTTTTAGTATGTAGATTGAGATTGAAATACCTTCAGTAAACTTTGTTTTGCATTTTAAACTGACTCCTTTGTTTTGTAATGAGTCTAATTTAACTGGGAGGATCCCAGATCTCTTGAATACACTTTTAAATGATAATTGAGCTTACAAGTCTGCATCTTAAGTGCACTCTGCATGAAGTATGAAGTCAAAAGTGACTGAATGATTTTAATTCTTTTTAAAGAAATAATTCTTGTTGTTTTTAAAAGGACTAGATCCTGGAATTTTTTAAATACAATTTTATTTTTAGACTCATTACCTTCCCACAGTATTTCTAAATTCTGGTATCCTGAAGGGTGGGAGGATGGCAGGAGTCTTCTCTTGGTTGGGGGGAGAACATGAGATCTTCCCCCTGTTCAGAATCAGGGCCCTAAACCCCTGAAAAGGAAAAAGAAGGGAGATGGCTGCATTTCAAGATTCTAATTTTATCATATTTGCTTGTAAAGTATATGCTTATATTTATATTTATATCCCATCTTTGCTCTAATCACCTCAAGGTAGCCTATTTGGCTTCCTTCCTTTTATTTGATCCAAGTAAGCAATGAGGGGAAGGCAGGAGGAGCCGGCCGGGGTGAGGCCAGGAGGGCCAGCAGCTGCTCCTGCTCAGATTGGGGCTGGGGGGGTGTCAGGATAGGTAACAAAACTGAATAACAAATTGTCTCATCATTAAGATCGGATGGAAAGGATGAGAAGGACAAAAATTAAGTACCCACAACGTGAGAGTGTTTTGTCACTGTAATAATTACATCTCCATGTGTGCAGAGATAAAAAGTTTCTGATTATCTGAACATATATTAAATAAGAAATATAATCCAAACTCATTAACTGATGCAATGAAAAGATGCTGACATGGTAAAAGAAACTGAAACATTTATTAAAGACTTTACCTAAAGACTACGATGTGTGTGAGTTCTGTGTTCATTTTTCAGCTTTGCAAAACAGTCTAGAAGATGTCCACTTCATGCTGCAATGCTATTTAGTGCAAGTGATTTTGCTTTAGGTTTATGTTGCAAGTAACATTACATAAGGTAGCTCATGAAGCACATATATGAACTAGCCGCTGTCTAATTAAGCAGAGGAACATCCTACTTATGGTGGAATTATATCACCACTACTTCCCAATGAATTTAGTGTCCTGAATAAACACCCACATCTCATTTTTTATTTTTTGAATACATGGGGTTGCCATAAATCAAAAGGCAACTTGAAGGCACATGTGCACCCACACAAAAATCCCTGTCAGTTATACCTCCCATCTCTCATTCTCTGTGCCTCAGACAAAGTGCACTCTCTCTCCCTCCCTCTCCCCTCCTCCTTCCAGCTCATGCAGGCACCATCTCCAAACTCCAGCAGCCTCTTGCTCCCTCCAACTCAGTACCACAAGCCTCTGCAAGTGACTGCAAGGAGTCCAGCTATTCCAACAACTTAAATAACTACCCCACCATGCATGTCAGGGCCCCCACATGCCCCCCCCATGGACCTGAGGAACCCTCACAGCCACTCACCCACCAGCCTCTCTCTCTGATCTCTCCCCTCCTCCCTGCTTGTACAGACAAGCAAGTCCATCCATCTCCAGCAGCCTCCAACTCAGTGCTACTGCCCCGCCCCTGTCTGAGGAGGGAGTCAGGGGGGGGGTGCTGCACAACATGGGCCCCTGCACTGATGCCCCCACACATACCTGTGGGTGCTTTAAAATGGCTCTGAGGAGAGGTCTTCCTGTCAGCTGTGGGAAATATGAACTACAGTTTTGGAAAGATTTAAATTTTCTAGACACACCAAAAAATAAACTCAAATGGCCGTTCAACAAAAGCATAAGGATTCTCTTGCTAGATCATTCCTCCTACACCTAGCTTTCATGAAATCATGATCAGACTGAGGATCTAAGTAGCTCTCAAGCTAAGCATGATGTCTCCCCTGTTGTTTGCCCACAGTACCTCATAAGCAGATATACTGCCTTGGAAAATAGTTGCTTCAATTAGCCCCTGTGACTTAAAGCATTACTTTTCATAGATCAATTTTCCACATTCCTCCAGATTCTATTGTAATGTTTGTTCTCTTAAAATCTTAGGCTTAGATACTTTATTGGCACAAATTGGCTATGTAGATTAAAAATCTGCATGTGGACCTATACCATGCAGAGCCATATATCTTTCCATCAACTTTCTGAAAAGCCCCTGAAGCCTCCCTGCATGGCTATTCCACACTTTGCAACAAGCAGCAAGGATTGGAAAAGTACCGGTATCTGGCTATGACTCCATAGCCAGAAATGAAATGATTACAGCAGGGATGAGACCCCTGGAGGACCTCAACAGATCTCAGCACTGATGTCGTCTTTTCACATCTGGCTACAGGAATATAGCTAGACACTTCTCTGATCCTGTCTGCTCATTGTGAAGCACAGAATGGCCATGTGGGGTGGCTTCAGGGGCTTTGGGAGGAGAAGGGCTTTGGGAATTGAAGAGGGAGGGGAATACCAATTCCTGCAGTGGTCAAAAAAGGATTTACTCAGGCATAAGGGAAACTTTCATGTGGATATGATCCTTAAAGGATTCCAGCTTCTGTGGGTGAAGTGAATTGGCCCTACATGTCATGAGACAACATTACTCATTATAAAAGACAACTCTTGGTAAGGTGGAAGGTAGTAGGGAAAGAGGAAGATTGCATTACTGGTGGATAGACTCATTGAGGAAGTTATGTTCCTGAGTTTGCAGGACCTGAGCCGGGTTATTGATAACCAGGTATCTTGGAGGTACGTCATTCATAGGGTCACCATAAGTTGAAGCCAACTTGGCTGCAATTAACAACAACAATTATCAATCCTACCCTTGTCTTCTCCGAAATAAGCCTGACTGAACTCAATGGGTCTTTCTTTGAGGCAACTGTGTATAGGATAACAATCTGAATTAATAACTTTAATATGATTTAAACAAATAATGTTAATCAGAATATGGCAATGTGTGCAATTTCTTTTGTGTTTATTAAAAATAAACATATAATAAAGTGGATACCAAGTGAATACAGCCTACAGTTCAGTGTGTGCCTGTATGTGTACAAAGTAATAATCTACTATAGCAAGCAGTCATAAGAAGGCAAACACCTGCAGTATACAAACACAAATTAGCAGAAGCTGACCTAAACAATAATGATCTTATTACCTATTAGAGCCCTAATTTAAGGGTACTCCAATTAGAGTTAACCTAAAAGGTTAGCAGCTTTCAACTCTATTGCCTTTGTGATCATGTTGTCAGAGCTATTGTGGCATCATGGAAATTAAATGCACCATAAAGACACAGCTAATTATCGCTGAACTTGTCACTTCCTGTGTAGAAAGTGTAATGCTTTCAAGACAATATTTGCGACCTGGTTGTCTGACAACACTTTCTCTTGTTGACCTGTGGCTCAAATTATGTCTTTTCTAACTTTGCATCTGGCTTGATGGTTGCTAGCATGTGTTCTGAGACCATTCTCTCTGTGTTATTATCAAATTAGCAAAGTAAATGAAGCATTCTTAATGGAACACCCAAGATTTCCTTTTGACTGATAGTTTCAATACCTCTGACCTGAATCTTTTTTGCAAGTTTAATATCCAAAATAAAAGAAAGAAGAAAAACCTTGGAAAATTCTCAGAAAAGACCATGTCAGTTCTAACAAGCATACACTGTAACACTGTATTGAAGATGTTCAGCTGCAATTCCGACTACTGCAGTAGTGTTGGGAGAGAGTAATGTCAGGGCCTGAAAAGTTACATTCAGATAATATTTTAGCATAGCTATACTTCTACAGCTCCAAAGTAGTTATTTAATTAACTCCTAACTGTCATGTTTCCCAGAAGGAGGCAACTAAAAGAGCTGCATTTTAGCTATTTCTTTAAAATCTGAATGCCACAAGCCACTGGCCTGTGGAACAAAGTACACTGTCCTTCAACCTCTACATCAACAGAGCATGAGGCAGCAACATGAGGCAAAGCTCTAACAATCAGTGGGACCACATGGCTGCATCTATAAAACTAATTTGACAGGTTATACTTGCACCCCAAAAGGAGTTACTCTTTGTTAAGTTGCAGTTGTAATACAATATAACAAAGTCATATATTTGTTACTGGGGAAGTAAATTTAAGCATGAGTATTCATTAGAAACTAGCTAATCCACCGGGCTTTGCTTCCAGAAACCCCCATGGATAGCAAAATCCCTGGATGCTCAAGGGCTTTGTCTATATGAGGCAATAAAATCACAGGCATGCGAAGCTATACACGGTTGATGTTCAAACAGGCATGCCTGCAAATCAAGATGGTTAGCACAAGTGAATTACTCACATTTTTATTATCACCAGTTGCCACTGCTGAACAGTTTTTTAAAAAGTAAATCCAAGGTGCAGAAGTGCAATCTTCCACTTAAATAAACAGAAAAAAAGGCTGTTTTGTCACCTCAGCGTATGCTCACTATCCAACATAGTGGTTCTGGGTGCTTGCCTTGCCAGAAGGCTCTGCCCCCCTGTGCATATCCGACCAATCTGTTTTCCACTTTTGCTCTTTTTGGGAATGTGCAGCAAAGCAAATCAGTTGTCCCAATGGGTGGGAATCTGCATTTCCTTTTAAGTTAAAAAAACAACAACAACAAAACAGGAAAAGCCACAAAGGCTTTTTCCATGAAGTATCTGGCATTTTTGCCCCCCTCTCCTTCCAAATATGGCGAAATGATGTGAGATCCCATTGGACAAAAGGTATTCTCCTCGGATTCTATGAGGAGTGTTTTCACTGTATAGACAAGCCCCAAGTCACATTGTACACAAAGGTATAGTAAAATGGTGTCCCTTATATAAAATGGCTAAATCAAGGTTTGCTTTCTGGAAATATATATATATATATATATATATATATATATATATATATATATTCAAGGTGTGGATAGTCGAATCTATGGATGCAGAATCCAGGAATTGGGGGGGGGGGGCGACTGTACTTTCAAAGTCTGAGAAAAGTTCCGTCAGGTACAATTACAAAGTTCTGGTACATTTAGGGAAGGAAGTGGGAGGTAATCCCTCTCCCACAAACCTCAGAGCATATGTGATTATCTTGATAGGATACTAATACCCCTGTTACTACCAAGTGTTAAAGGGAATCACAACAAAGTTCTGAAAAGTGTACTGCTCCTCACTTCCATTTCATCCTGAACATGATCAGGAGTATGTCTTCAATGCTATGAATTCCCCCCGGCCCACACAGTGTATTCTCTTGATCAATACAGTTAAATTTAAAATAATGCCCTGTTGCATTACCCATTTCTATGTAAGACACTGCTTTATATGTGGCCAGCTGTGTTGGTGTTAGGCTGTTTTGCACCTGAGGCAAAGCTAACTGCTTGCAACCCCCCCTTCCCCCCAAAATGGCTAACTTCCATTTTCAAAAACAGATGTCTTATAGAAAAAATGAAAATCACAAAAGTTGAAATCATTTTTTAAATTGCAAAAATAAGTAATACAGCAATCTTTGATTATCTTTCTAAAATACAAAAGAAAATGTTGTACCACATGCCTCAGTTTGAATAATCTTATGGATTGTAATGTTAAAAGTTTCAATTTCCGGTGGCTCAAAACATCGCTTTTCCTTTGCAAATTTTGTCACCAATTCCTTCAGATCAAATGCTGATATCTGAGCATGTTCAATTGATATACTGTAGTTGCCAAGCTCTTTTGCAACATTGTTGAGCATATGGAAGTTTTTATGTGTCTGAACTTTGAGCAACTGTGTTTACCACTTGCTTCTGACACTGGGAGTGTGAGAAGGATCCTCAGTGCAACAGAGGACTTTTTCAGATGGGGTACAAAACCTCCACAGAGGTTGAGAGGAGGACGGTGCTGTCCTGCTTCCAGCAATTGATTTTGGATGCCACTGTCCTCCTCCTATTCTTTGTTCGAAGGACAGAGGGAGAATGAATGGCGGATGGGAGGAGGATGGTGTCCAAAACTGATCACTGGAAACAGGGCAGTGCCGTCCTCCTCCCAATCTCCATGTTTTTTTTTATCCTGTCTGAAAAAGTCCAGAAACATTAGGTACATTATCCAGGAGTTCTTGTTGTATGAAAAGAAGGCTCATTTGTGGTGGCATAGACTTTGGAAATCTTTGAGCTATTGTGATACGTTCAGAGCAGAGATCTTCAGCATCTATATCTTTGTTTCCATTGTCCATCAATGATTTTTTCTAAATTCTTCCAGGACTTCTGTACAGCTTCAGTAGATTTGTTGTTGTTGTTAATTCTGTATATATTGCACAGGAAGCCAAATAGGGCATTATATTGTTGTAGCTGTTGGAATCTTTCTTCTCTGAGTTCCTGCCTTGATTCTTGCAGTGCCTCTTCTTGGGCCTCATATTCAAAGTACCATTTATTTCACCTTTTTCTAACTTGTTCTCTATCAAAGTTTGGTAGTACTGGTCCCCCCCCCCCCCCGTTTACACAGGTTCAGAGGAAGTTCTCTCTGGGCATCTGGAAGACCATACAGTCACACTGGAAGTGGTCACACTAGGCATTGGGAGTTCCTTCAGTGTAACTCTATGGTCAAAGTCCACTAGAAGTTGGCCATAGAGCCATGCCAGAAGCCTAGAGTGGTGTCCTCTCTAGGCATTTTCTAGGGCCTCCAGTGCAATTCTATGCAGTTCACTATTATACATGGTTTTACATATCTACGGTAAGTCCAGGAACCTAACCCCCGTGGATATGGGGGGGGAGGGTGATCTGTATTTCCTTTGCAATCTCAGTAGCATCTATCAAAGCTTGTTGAAAACCCTCATCTCAACTGCATCACACAAAATAAATTCTTGCTCTCTTACAATTGACTTGTAGCTGAATTTAAGTCAACTTCCTTATTTTGTAATAGCTTGCTTCTAAGATTGACTTTGAAAAGGATGTTGTATCATGAAACTGAATTTACAAATTGCATTAGCAAAGGCCTTAGCTTCAAGGGATGTACTTCCAGATAAAACTTTTAGACTTCTGCCATCAAAGATCTCTACTATAACATATATATATATATATATATATATAATCATCAAGATGGTAGCTCATTCGTTTCAAAGCATCAATAAACCATCACTCAATGACTCAATAGTTATCCCTAAATCTGATACATACTAGTTAGACTTTGTCAGTGCAGAGAAATAATTATAGATCTGTTGAAGCAAACTGAAGAAAGTAGTTACTTCCAGACAATACTTAACCGTATCTTTGACTACCAAGTTTAAAGAGCATACACTACATTGCTCAGCACAAAACAGGCATGGGAGTTTATGTCCAGGACTCTCTTTTGTATTCCATTTTCTTTGTTTTTCATGTTACTCCCACAATCATAACTTTGACTACGCAGATTCTCAATAGGTAATCCCATTTGCTCAAGTTGTCCAAGAAGAGTTTCTATCATAAAGACATTTGTAGTCTCCTTTAGTAGATCAAATCCCAAGAAAGGTTCTCTTATGGTAACTTTAGGCTCAGATAGCTCAATATCTGGTGGTTTGATTACATCAACATAATGTACAATCATTGTCATTTGTTCATTATTATTAACATCAGGTCAACAGTCCAGAAGAGCTGAGCAGTATTTGGCTCAGTCTGCATGTGCTAAATTTTTCTGCTTTACAGAACCTGCTAGAAGCTATATAAGCTCATTTGAGATCTCTTTTCCTATGTAGTGAACCATCGTTTCTTGATCTTTAACTCTGCTCTTTCATGATAAGCTCAAAAGCAGCTAAGTATTCTACACACATCAAAAAATTTCCATTGCTTGCACTGTACAAATTTTCAGTTGTATGACAGAATGCTAAGTTTTGCATGCTAAGAACTTTGACCAAAACAATCAAGCATTCCAAATTTTGTCACCAATATTGTTCTTCTTGCCTAATTTTCTGCTGGTTAATATCATCAATTATTTTTCTTTCCGATAATTGTGATTCAAGTTTTCTCCAGTTGTGATAGTTTTTTTTTTTAATAGACAGTATTCCTCTCATGTGAAGACAGAATTGCGCCAATGTTCTTCCAGTCTTTTGAACTTGATGCACCATTTTTTTGCTGAAAAACGTATACAAGTCATTTGACATAACATATCCAGCTGTAAACAATACATTTTGCCAAACTTAGAAGAAGAGATCTTTTTCTTAGCAAAAATATCACTAAATTTAAAAAATTAAAAATAAATATACATATAAAAAAGATCAATAAAAAACAGAACATATCTTTTTTTCCATAAGGCTTTATAATTAATTGTATCCCATAGCACTGTTGTGGTATTTATCTTAAAATTAAAAATATAAATTGCCAGTTGCATTTTTACAAAAGTTAAAAAACCTAATCTGTATAACACTGTGGCACTCAAAGATCAATACTGCATTCCTCTGAGGTCTCCGCCCTACGCAGCTGCCTGGTTGGCCTAATGATAGCACTGGCTCTGGTGGTCAACATGTGCATTATGCTCATTTTACTGGCTGAGCTTGGAGCTTGGCTGAACTTGCTGAATGAGCTTGGAAGGAAGGAACTGATGGCTGCAGACATAAGAAGCTTATGAAATTGATGGCCTGTAGGGATCTACAGCCCCCACTATAGCCATAATGATGAGGCAGAAATGTGGCCATCAAAGATCCATGTCCTAATTTTGACTACAGAAAGCTCTCCAGGGCAGGACTGTGGACTCTCTCAGTCCATAATCACCAGGTCACTTGATTACATAGTGAGGTCTTTAAGTCTTTGTCAATGTTACTGGTGGATGGACCTCATAGGGATTTTGTCGTATTGTAGGATTCCCTAGGAGCTTTGAGCCCACATTGAAGGACAATAGAAGAGAGTCCATTGAGGAAGAATAAAAATTTCTGTCAATACACCTCTAAACATGCCCCCAAAGCATAGCTTTGAAAATGGAAAACTATATTTGTTATGCCAGTAAGGCAAATTTGTTCCCACTTATTAACATTCCTTTTGAAATGCAACTTTGCCATGCCCTCACTTAGGACATTACCAGATTAGCATCTTAAAACACTGCAATAACATGAGTAAGGAAGGTGGAAATATTGTGGCATCATAACTGAAATTATCAGACAACCACAACTTTCATTTTAAGAACAGGAATAAAGGCCCCATGACAGTAATACTTGTCTTCACATTACCTTTCATTAACAATATATTAATGCTTTTAACTGGCCCTATCATGCTCCATTAAGAGAAATGTCCACTTATTTCCATGTTAGCTGGGGCACAATATCTCAGTGGTTCTCATGAGAAGACATGTGTCTGTGTAAAAATACCAAAAACACTTAAAGAAACAAATTAAATACACGGATAAGCCCTGAAACATACATAAAAACATGCCACCTATATGGGACAGTTCATAAAAAGAGCATCCTGACAATCATTTTCACATTGTCACCTGAAGGTTTTCTCTGTGGCAATGGGAATGGGGGAAAGAGGACCCCTCATTCATGCTGTGTTGTCATGATTACAACAGTACTTGGTTTTGCATGCTCCTCAATACCCCATAAATGACGATATTGAGGAGCTATTCACAGCTTAGCCCATGAATAAAAAGTGATGCCTTATTCGTGGCTGGCACATACACTGGCCACAGGAAGAGGAGAACATTGTCTGATAATTTCAGCCCATTATGTTGTTATCGTGTCGTAATGACAGAATTTTGCCTTGTCTGATAAAGTCCTTAGAAAGTAACATAGTCAATGTATCTACATTACTTGTATTGTGTTACTTCCAAGCTTCCAGCTTAGATATTATTTCACCAAACACAACTATGAAACTTTAGCTGCTATGCCTCCTGTCTGCTACATTGCTTGTGGAGTTCAGTTGAGTGGATGATACAATTCCCTTTGATTTGTGTGCTGTAAGAAATATGGTCCTCAAAACAGTCACACTGTGCCGACAGAGTATTGATGGGAAAATGTGGCATTTGTCTTCTTCCCATCCACAAAAGCCATTGGAAATTGCAAATGTCCCCTTTGGAGGTCAAATTTATGAGAACAAAGCTCTGACCATGAAGTGCTCCATTTTATGGAGCATCCAAGCACCTCAGTTCTGTAAACAAGTAAGTAGTGGCTGAACTGGAAATTTGAAATGTGCTCAGAGAGACTGCTCACTAGCTATGCGACCAATTGTTCCATATGATTACTGGCTCAGATAAGCACAAGATGTTGATTACAGTACTCTCAAAGTAGAAGAATTAAGATTACCCCAAGCTGAAGAAAAACCTGAAAGCTTGGCTATTTCCTGGATGTTTTAGAGAACTGAAAGAGATGCATCTGAATGTTTGCTGGGTTTTGCTCAAAACATGGGGAACTCAATCACCCATTGAGGGATGGGGATTGCATTCTCTTAGTGGAATAGTTGCAGGACTCTCTAACACCAGTTTAGAGAATGCTAAATGCTTGGCTTTGCACAGTCTTTAATGAAGGTATGGTCTACTTAACTCCAACTTGATCACCCATCTGTAGGAGAGGTCTCTCCTCTGTAAACAAATATGATGAAGAGAGTACCAGGACTGAACAAGAAGATGTTGCCTTTAACCTGCTTATGATATGGATATATCTGAAAACTTTTGTATAGATATGGCTTGGAAGACAGTATTCAAGAACAAAGACTACTTTTTAAATTAACAGTGTTACATCAACATAAATGCTTTATGTAAACACTCATGGTGCAAGAATAAATGGGTTAATCTTTATGGTGTGTTACAGGAGTTGCTTGTTTTTGCTGCACTAAAATAAGATGGTTGCCCCTTTGAAAAATGAAAATGAATGATTTTCAAGGATCAGTAAATGTATGAGTTATCTTCTGATTGTCCCATTCCAGCCAGGACTTCCATGTTTTTCAGAGTACAAGCTATGGGAAGACACCACCATGATTTTTCAGATCATGAAAAATCCTAGGGTGCATCTAAATTGTAGAAATAATGCAGTTTGACACTACTTTAACTGTGGTAGCTCAATCCCGCAAAATCCTAGGGTTGGTAGTTTTATAAGGCAACAGCACCTTCTCTTCTTTTGCAGAGAAGATGTCATGATGAAGTGACCAACTCCATTATGGAGCATTTCATCTGCAAAAACAACAGTTAATCGTCATCTGTAAATTTTCATTTCCTGCTTGCCAAGGGATAAGGTAAGGTAGGGGGCAGACCCTCATTTCATTTCCTAAAATATGACATCACATCACCTGATTGGAGAGCCAATCAGATCTGGGAATGCAGAACCAATCAGTATTGGCTAATGGAGTTTTGAGTTTCTGAATTCTTTTGTTTGAGGCCACATGGCTTGAGGCCAGCAAGAGAGACACATCGTTTACTGAGGTCTGAAGAGCAGACCTCCCCACATGGCTGAGGAGTGATAAAAACCAGCCACAAATGATGTCTGGGGAGACACTTCTCAATGACCCTGAATTCCATCACCAGAGACTTAGCTAGGCCGGCTTACGATAAGCCTGAGCCTAGATATCCCAATTGCGACACGGAGTGATACCATGGACCTTCATAAATGTAAGTTAGCATTTTCTTTTCAGCTTAGGAATGTGTTAGTTTTGTGATTTATTTTAATCCTATGACTGAATGTATTCTATGCAGTTGTTAAGCTGAGAACCTGGAGGGGAGATTTCCCTCCATGCTAACTGTTTCATTGCTGGAACTAAAATGAAGTGGGTTTTTTTTTCCTATTCACCACGTGCACATGCCTGGCTTGGGCTCACTATCTGGATTCCCTTGGGGTTAAGAGGAGGGAGTTAGTTGATTCTATAGTGGCAAGGAGTTCCACTACTTATCAAAGACTATACACAGTTTCCCTCTGTGCTGTACATGGGAAAGGGGGGGGTCCCAAGAGGAAAGGATCCCCAGTCTAAACTCAGTGGGTGGTGGCGGCTATTAACAGAGTTTAAAGGGATTTCTAGATAAGAGGAACCATTGAGAGTGTGTTCTCAGGTTGTACAAACAAGCTGGAGCCTTCCTTTCCCTCTCTGTGATAGTGGAATGCACAGAGAAGGAGGGAGCTCCAAGCTTCACAGAAGTCTAAAGACCTTGTAAAATACAAACCCCAGGATTCCATTGGATGGAGATACAGCACTTAAAGTGGCGTCAAGCTGCAATATTTCTACAGTGTAGATACACCCCTAGTCTCTGAAGCCAATTTTTCATCCTTCTCCCCCAAGCTTAAGCACAATATAGGCATCATGCTCTTTCAATCATATGAGAAAAGTTAAAGAGCACTGGTCATAATACAGATTCTTGGGAGACCCTACTGCTTAATTCCCTCTATTCCTATCTTTTACCTTTTTCTTCACTACCTATTCCATGACTGCCATATTTATTCAGTAGATTTTTGTGAGGAACTTTGGCCAAAGTCTTTTGGAAGTCCAAATAAACAATGTCTGCTGGATTGTGCTACCCACATGTTTATTGTCACAATGAAATAACTCTGAAATGAGTTCAGTGAAATAGTACGCTGTTCGGGAAGCCATGTTGATTCTTTTTTCAACCGATTTCCCCTCAATTCTTCAGACTTCTTTCTAGAAAACAGCAGTTCAGGCACAAGTATCTGCTCTATGGGTGAAAAGAAGTCACCCAGCCTCCACTGTATCTTCTTATCAGCTACTGCTGCTTTAACTTCATTGTCATCCAATGGTCCAACTTCCTCCTTTGCTGGCTTCCTCTTCCTGATAGAAGATTCTTTTTTTGCAGGTCTTGATGCTGTTAATAATGTGGTCCTCAAGATCCTTTTATGCATTCCTTATTGTCAACTCACATTTCTTCTGTACAAGTTTGTGTTCCTTTTTGTTCTCATTTGGGCATAATCTCAATTTCCTTCTTCCTCAGAGTGATGTTCTTCTTCCCTGAAACCCTCATTCTCCTTGACTGCAGATGGTTTGTCACTCTAGGATGAGGATGACACTATCACATCCCTGAAAATTTCATCTACCAACATCCCTCCTTCTCTTAGGACAAAGAGATTGCCTTTAAGGTAATGAACACATTCCCTGAGACCTAGAAGTTCACAGCACTGAGCACATACCCTCACAACATCTGTCCAATAGATGAATGATCATACATGTGTCACAGTTGGACTGGAATCCTGCTGGTTAGTTCCACTAGAGTAGACCCTCTGAATCAGTTGTTGGAAATAACCAGCAGGATTCCAGTAGCTCATACAGTCACTGAGGATAAAGATAGTAGAAGCCAGGGTTTAAAATTCCTGCCTCAGAAAAGGATGCAGGGATTAGGAATTCTTCATGATCTGGAACAAGGGAGTCAGAAATTTTAAACATTGTTTTCTCCTCAGTCACTGCATGGTCACTCTTCTTCTCCTGTACCATTGTTAACATCTCTGCCTGGTCTAGAAGCCAGTAGGTATGGAAAGAGTATTTGATAATATTTTTTTTTAATGAGTAAAAAAATAACATTTCTTGGTGTCATGAAACCCTGATGAGAAGAATCTTGAGCTGCAGTTCTGGACTTGTTCTGTGCAAAATCCATGTGTGTGTGTGTGTGTGTTTGTGTGTGCAGAAAATACTGTAGTTCAGAAAATATTCTGTGTAAAAGTCACTCATTTTTTTGGTGCAGAAGGTGTTATATTGAAGACATCCTGTGCAAAATTTATGGGGGTGGGGGGGGGGAGAAAACAGCAGAAGTTTTATTTTCTGTGCAGAAAATCTATTTTTTGCCTAGAATATTCCTAGAATATGCTGTTTTCTGCACAAAAAGCTCCTAATTCTGTGCATAGGAAGTCCCGAACTACAAGTAATCTTCAAAAACTGTGGTTTTCAAACACTTTCTTGCAGCGGAAAGAAAATTGCTAAAAAGTACTTGTTGCTTCCCTTCAGAACAAAATTAGCAAAGAATCACACCCCTAAGAGGGCACACTGGACAATTCTACATAAACTTGTTGCTTTCAGACACCAACCCAGGAACAACTTATAATGTTGCCAGATTCTGCGCAGCTGCGGTTAAAATTCGACAGTCAATGTCCTCAGCAATGTCCTCAGCAGTAGAATAGTGTCAACCTAGTCTTGTTATACTGGAGCTAACATTTTAAATACTGCTTTTAGCCTGTTAGTATCCTGTGTTTTTACCTTTATTCTGTATCCCCTTTTTACCTGTGCTGGTCTATGACCGTAATAAAGATTCTATTCTATTCTATTCTATTCTATTCTATTCTATTCTATTCTACACCCCTAAGAGACAGTGAGCTTCACAAGCAAGTGTAATGTATTTTGTGTTTTTTTGGTTAGCCTAATACATGTATCACCACAATGTGTATGATGAAAAACTAAGTTAATTATTAGCAGGCAGCAGAGAAGACAAGTAGATCTGCCATCCTACACCTGTTGCTAAACTCAGGCACATGCTCATGTCACTTCCTTTCACCTAGCTCTGTGCTTGTATGACTTTCCTATTTTTATAGCCCTGGCTTGCTCCTTTGTACTGCTGCTGTAGCCAAGTAGATTAGAAGTCCTCACTTAAAAACAATAGAGAACATAGCCCAACTACTAGTGTATGCCAGCCTATAATGGAAACTAGGTCACCTGAGTCCTCTTCATTGGGGTTTTAATTTTTAATCAAGGGAGAAGACAATAAACAGAGGGTGAAGGAGAAGATAAAACCTGAGCTCCTGGGTAAATCTAAGGGACTGAGTCACTTTCAGCCTTGTTCACTGTGCACATAGATTCTAGTTTTCAGCCTGGCTTTTGAAACTGCCTGAAAAGCTGATCTTGGGCTTTGGGGGTGGGGGCAGGGGGCAGATGGGGAGGGTCTATATCTAAAAGTTAATTAATAAACTGCAGTTGAAGACCTAAAAGGAAAGTCTACTTTTTTTGTTTATAAGCAGACTTCCCCACTAGCTAGGCCTCTATTGTCATGTGGAGGGGAACAGAATGTATATGTTGTCTGGTTGCAGTGTGCTTACAACAGCATCCGGGGCAGACTTTGACTTCTAAAAAGAAAGGTGCTCAGACTTTAATCTCTGTGGAAAATATGTCACCACCACTCTATAAATCCTGATTCTTAATGTTAAGTGTGTGGGCAAGGGGGGTTGCAATTGCTCTGTTGTAAGGGAAGTCACTCTGCAAGTGGACTTACTACACTAGTGCATCTTTCCGCAATGTCATGTCCTCCAGATGTGCTGGACAACAACTCCCATCAGCTGCAGACTGTATGGCCATTAGTATTCCCTTGGTTTTCTCTGTGAAGTGTTGGATGGTATGGAACTATTCATGGTAAGTAGGAATGACTCTACTAGGACCATTCCCCTTGGTTGACATGCTGTAAACTCCTGCCCTACTACAGGAGAGTTCCACAGTTATAACCAACAGTAATCACTGAAACAGTGCTAAGCACACAGCCTTCGTGCTATAGTTTTACTGTAGCAGTCCAACCCCTGACTTCCAAATATGAAAACATTCCATTTCATAGAACAAAGGTCAAATGATTATGGTTATGGCAGTAAGAACTGAGCAATTTGTTATTTAATCAAGAGCTGCTTAACCAGTTGGTTAAGTTTCTGAAATATACAGATGATCCTATTAGCTTTTTTTTGGGGGGGGGGTGTACAAGAAGTCCAAAATAATCCATAAGGGGCTATACAAATTAATTCAAGAGAATTTAAGGCCTGCCATTTACAACGCCCTCAAAAACAGTTACAGAATGCCCATGTGCAATATCTGTAGATAAAGTGTTATATTTAGAAAATTTTCAAAGTGAGCACCTCTTTTTTATTTGTAGTAGATTCCTGCCCAGTTGATTGTACCTGACAATCAAAGCTACCCTGTTTAAAATGGTTAATCCAAGGACTGGATATCTCAAGAGCTTAATGCTTTGCAGTGCTTTGTAGAAAGAGAAGCTGCTGCTACTAGGATCAGTGTGCATTTCCTATATACTATAACACACATACTTTTTTTTTTAAATGACTTCCTGCTATATCTTAAATGCTTTATTTTCCAGGGGAGAGATAAGGCCTGGTTCATCTCATAAAACTACAGCTTTGCCATTACTTAGTCTTTTTCTCTGCTACAGGAGAAAGGTCCTCTCTGTGCACAGATGTCTCCGATTAAATTGTATCTCACAATCCTAACAGTGTTGAGTACTAGATGAACTGCCAGAAGGGCCGTAGGCAAGATCTAAATTGCTTTGGTTTCAGTACACAGTGAATTTGGCTCAGACAAGCTGAATCAGTACATTAAATGCGAATCCCTCGCAGATTTGAAAGCAGCCTTTAGCACAATTATTGACTGTGAGTGATGATTATGTCTAATTGAAGGAGACTTCTGCTACCTGTAGCTCAGTTGGAGTCCATGAGAGCCACAGTGAGGCTCTGCATCTTAATTCAATGTTCCAGCTAGGAGAGAAGCAATTGAGCCTAAATCTAGAAATGTATACACATGGTCGATAAACTTTAATAAACTTTAAAGCTTCAGTAACTAGGCTGTGTGTATACAATTCAGGGTGAGTTCCCCCCTCCCCTGTCCTTTTCCCTTTGTTTTAATTCAGGGAAGGAAAACAGCTAACAAGAGTGTTTGACTGCAATAATGT
This sequence comes from Gambelia wislizenii, assembly GCA_030847615.1. Lineage (NCBI taxonomy): Eukaryota > Metazoa > Chordata > Lepidosauria > Squamata > Crotaphytidae > Gambelia > Gambelia wislizenii. The sequence continues at coordinate 189,461,372 of JAUMIR010000004.1, read as the reverse complement.
ATTTGTGTGTCTCATGCAGAGTCCCTATCAAGCAAAGGGAAAATATAGTGTATCGTGCCTGTCTTTGGTACAACTCATAAATCTGCCATTCTGTACACCATATTAATGCTTGACAGGTGGGATATTACCAGTGTTAGGGAGGTGGAAAGTAGTTTTCAGCAAATTTGCAGGAAAAGTCTGAGAGGGAAAGAAATCTGTTGGACAATGTTGGTTGGATGGAAGTTTTGCTTTATCTCCTTCCTCCCCACAAAATAAATAATTATGGAAATGAATATTTTCTTAATAAACCCCATCACTTAGTGTATTACAAAACTGATAATTTGTGTTCTGACAACACAACTGAATATATAGAGATTATCACACTATACGGTTATAGCATTATTATTCTACTTTATGGCTGCCTCCTATGGCTGCCTCCTGTGGAATCCTGGGATTTGCAGTTTAGGGAGGGGCATTTAGCATTCTCAGCTGGAGAGTTCTTAGACCTTACTAAATTACAAACCACAGAATCCCACAGGAGGCAGCCAGAGCAGTTAAAGTAGAATAATAACACTATAACAGTGTAAAATGTGATTTTAAAAAGATCATATTCTGTTTTTCTTGTTGTCTAAAACGTCTTGAACTCTTTGCCTGGAGAGATTTAACATCAACAAAAGTGTTGTTGTGTTTTTCCTGAGAGTGCCAGAAGCCAATGATGTAAAGTGGAGACAGGGAAACATAGACAGTGATAAGGTCAGGACATGCAGTAAGTTTTACTCACATTGGAGAGGAAAAGGAGGAGGACTTCACATGAGGATACTCAGGATGTAAGCTGAAATAGCATTGTGAAGGCTGCTCTCACATGCTTACATGTGCACATCTATATTATTTTCTGCTTAAATTATCTCTGTATAAAATTCCTCAGCTAAGTGGTATTTTATGGAAGAATCATTCAGTTCAAATGAACTATGCACAAGTTTGCCTGTTAATGGTTTGGGAAAATAAAATTCCTTTGGTTTCTTTAAAGTCTCTCTCTGGCTTTTCTTCGCAAATGAAGATTCAGGAAGGACTCATCCCGCGCTTTCTGCAAGTGCACTGATGACTAAAAAGGCCAATCCGAGATAAACAAGTCCGGTTGCAGAAAGCACAGCAGAAGGTCTCCTTGGGTGATGCTTTTGGGTTGTGATTCTTTCTGCGTTGTCGTTTCTCTTCAAGACTTGTTCGGCGTGAGTTCTCAAATAAGGCTGCAGCATTGTGGATAGTGCGTCTCCATGCCTCCCGATGTGAGGCCAGGGCGGACCACTGTTGGTGATCAATTTGGTCAAGCCTGAGATGTTGTTTCAGGGAGTCTTTGTATCGCTTTTTTGGAGTGCCCCTCTGACGCTGACCCGTGGCGAGTTCACCGTAGAGTAGTATTTTGGTGAGGTGATGGTCCTCCATCCTAGAAATGTGCCCTGACCAGCGCAGCTGCGTTCTCAATATCATGGCCTCAATACTGGTGATCCCTGCTTGCTCAAGGACAGCAACATTCGTCACATAGTCAGTCCAGTGTATATTTAGGATTGTGCGTAGACAGCGCTGATGAAAGCGCTTGAGGAGTCATAGGTGGTGGCGATAGGTGACCCATGTTTCAGATCCATAAAGGAGAATAGACAGTACAATGGCTCTATACACACTGATTTTTGTGCTTTGCCTCAGGTGTTTATTGCTCCAGACTCTTTTGTGAAGTCTTCCAAATGCACTATATGCCTTTGCTAATCTGTGATCGATCTCTTCGTCAATCTTGGCATCTGAGGAGATGATGCTTCCCAGGTAGGTGAACTGCTGAACAGACCTGAGCACACATTTGCCGACGGCAATGTGGGGATGGTGGTGCTCGTCCTGTGGTGCAGGCTGGTAAAGAACTTCTGTTTTCTTCAGGTTGACTTCCAGCCCAAACAGCTCTGCAGCTGATTAAAGCAGGATGTTAGGCGCTGCAGAGCTGCTTCTATGTGGGCAACAAGGGCAGCACCATCGGCAAAGAGCAGCTCACGGACTAGATAGTTTAGAGTCTTAGTGTGAGCCCTCAGACGGCTTAAGTTAAACAAGCTACCCTCAGTACGGTAACGTATATAGATGCCGTCGTCTTCTTCAAGCTCTGCCATAGCCCTTTGGAGCATCATGCTAAAGAAGATTGTAAATAAAGTTGGTGCAAGAACACAACCTTGCTTCACTCCATTAGTTATTAGAAAGGGCTCTGAAAGAGCATTGCCATATCTGACTTGACCACGCTGGCCCTCGTGTAGCAAGATAATCATTTTAAGGAATTTGGGGGGGCAGCCTAGTCTTTCTAGGATCTGCCACAGACCTTTTCTACTTACAGAAACAGTTATCATGCATGGACTGTGCAAACAGATAAATATGTAGAAGTAATTCAGAAAGGGCAACTATTTTTTTGGGGGGGAATGTTATTTAATTCTACTGATACTAAAACCAATTTTAATTTTTAAATTATCATTTTTATAACATAATTTTTAAAATAGCAGTTTAAATATGTTTACAATATAAATCAGATCAGGGAGGGGAGAAATAAAAAGCTAAAACATTTCTTTAAAATGAGTTGCAAGATAGCTAAAAAATCTTCTTCAAGACTGCAGGGCTGAGGGGATGAACATATTGGATTCTGCCAATGGCCAGAGCACTGAGGGCTTCTGGGAGACTGTGCTTCCTGTGTCCCAGGAAGAAGACCTCATCAAGGAGGAGACCAGCTTGACCCCAGAGAAGGAGCAGTTTTTTCCACATCTTATGATGAAGAACACTTGACTCCTGCAATCCTTCCACACTGCACCATTACAGTGCTATGAATCTACTTAAACTGTCATGGCAACATCCTTGGGAATCCTGGGACTTGCAGTTTAGGGAGGGTATTTAGAATTTTCAGCCAGAGATATCTAGTGCCTCACCAAACTATAAACCACAGGATTCCATAGAATTTAGCCATGACAGTTAAAATGGAATAATGAAACAGCCTCTGCTCTTCCTTTTCTCTTTCTTTCCCATTCTTTTTTCTCTTTTGTATTATGTCTACAAGATTTGAGTCTATAGGTAGGAACAGTCTAGCCTTTTAGGAGATTTTCAGATGATCCTTGCCATGCAAGGATCGTCTGGGACAGTTTTGTCGCAGCAGCGTGGCAGGGGGTCGATTTCTGATGATGCCGTCGCTGCTGCAAGATCGTCATTCTCTCTCGCACAAAGGCTTGGAGCCTGCTGCGCTATATTTGCCAAGATTTTATTCACGAAGGTTGTCCATGAATAAAATCTTGGCAAATATAGCACGGTCTGAAAATCTCCTAAATCTCTGTACAGAACTAAGAACTGTGTGGATACTTTATAAATGAGTAATTATGACAATGACAACAATTATGAGAAATATAATAGTAGCAATAATAATTCCACTGTTTTGGCATCACTATTCAAGAAGTATTATCTTCTGCTTCTATCTGTGGATTTCAGATCGTAGATGGCTGGGGGGGAAGGGAGGGGAGATTAGGATAGGTTTCCATTGTTGAACAGAGAGTCCAAGTAGTCTCAGACAGAAGGAGGCAGTCCATAAGCCATCCTTGACCCATATAATTTAGGGCCTTAAAGGTTAAGACCAGCACTTTAAATTGAGCCTGAGAGCAAATGGCTAGCCAGAGCAACTGAAGCAGCACTAGCATTATGTGACCGGAATGCTGCAAACCAACACAACAGTTTGACTGCTGCGTCTCAAATTGTCTAAAACTGCCAAGCACTCTTCAAAGGTATCCCCTTGAAGAGTGCAGTGCAATAATCAAACCTTGCTGCATCAAGGGTATGAATCAGGGTGGCCAGGTGTGTGTGTGTACAGACAAAAAAAATTCTTACAGTTATTCTGTAAGAAGAAAGGAAGAGTGAAGCATGTTCCCTGCAGATATTCCTTCTTTGACATGTGGACAGGATTCTTGGAGAAATGAGAGCCACACATTAGATGCTTTCCTTTCTTGGCTTATTATAAAGCCAGAGACAGGACTGGCTGAGTTGACAGAGGGAGTGGTTTATACTTTGCTAAAACAAACCAGGCCAAATCCACACTACACAAATAATCCAGTGTGAAGCTAGATTATTTGCCATGGCTCCTTCCTATGGAATCCTGGGATTTGTAGTTTGGCGAGGCACCAGGACTCTTTGGGAGAGAAGGCTAAATACTCTGTAAAACTACAAAATCCCAGGAATCCATAGGAAGGAGTATTGGGGAAAATCCAGCACTCTTCCTCCCCCCCCCCGCCACTTGCTTGCTATTAGAGCAAGTAAGTTTTTAGAGAGGTTAGGGATCTCATGCATGTAAAGAGTTACTCTCCCTTCTCTTCATCCTATCTTTAGTGGGCATCGTTTGTAAACACACACAACCATGCTACAAGATCATGTGACCTAGCTATCACAAGGAGCCATGGCAAATAATCCAGTTTCAATCTGGATTATTTGTGTAGTGTGGATTTCTCCACAGCTTCCGCATGCCTAAAAGAGAGAGTTATATAATCTTCTTTTGTTTTGAGATCTTCTGGGGAGGCCCTTATATCTGTCCCACCCTCCTCAGATGTACATCTGGAAGGAACACAAGAGAAGACCTTCTCTGTGGCTACTCCCAGGATCTTGAACTACCTTCCTAGAGAGGTCAGACTAGATCCTTATTGAAAAGTAAGAAAGTAAAGACTTTTTGGTTTGGCAGGCCTTGGAACACTTATTGCATGAGGGGAAAGCGCCTTGCCTAAGGTACCACATTTTCAGTTTGCTGCTTGCCTTTTAATGGTTTATGTTTTTAACAGCTTTTAACTTTTTGATTGTTTTTAACTTTTATAAATTGTGAATTTTAAGTTATATTGTTTTAACTGTTATAAGCCACCTTGAGTCCCTTGAAACTTGGGACAAAAGTGGGAAAAATAATAATGGGATGATCAACATCATCATGTACCTCCTGGGAGGCTGAAGATGCAGTGTCTCCATGGCCATTGTTTCTCCGGCTGTTGGATCAGACCTCTTGGCCCTGTGGGTGTGGCATGTTTGTTCAGGTTGTGTTCTGTTGCATTTCACACCTAGCTGTTGTTGCTGAATGCCACCTGCAAATCATTTTTGAAACCAAAAGGCATTTCAGAAGCAGCATGTGACAAAGAAAGTGGATTCTGGTCTTCAAAGCCATAAGTTCCAATTTCTTGATTATATCTGAAGTCAGCATAAGAGTAGCCTTTACTATCCAGTAGTCCTTAGTTGTTGTCCCCTACTGACAGCCACATTGGAGATTTTTCTCCCTTAGCTTCAACAGCCCAGCAGAAGTTAAGTATACTCAAGGGATAGGAGAGTCATAAGAGATTATCAGACACTGCAAAAGGTCCAAGAACATCAAATGAGGAAAACATTACTGTCCCATGAATAGGACCCGTTTCAGACATCGTCGTCATTGTTGTGTGCTGCTTCTGTGCTGCAGCCATGAATAAGATGTCACATTTCATTGACGGGACCTCCCCATCAATGAAAAGTGACACCTAACTTGTGGCTGCAGCACAGAAGCAGCACACGACGATGATGAGGACATCTGAAACCAGGTTCCGTTCATGGGACAATAACGTTGTCCTCCCGTGCTGCCCTTGTACATTTTAGACACATCTGATAATCTCCATAGTCAGATGTTCATAAAAAAAATGTATAAATAAATCCAAACACTGAATAATTAGCAAACATATATGGGATTAATCCTCAGCCAAATTATCAGTTCTTTTCCCCACTCTTCCTCCCAAACTATCTTGGAATCTCTTCTCTTCTCCCACCCCTCCATTCTTTCCATATCATTTCCTCCTTTGGGAAGATGGGCTGTGGTCTACTGGAATGCATGGAGGCTCATCCTATACACAGATTACCAAGGATTCTGGATTTAGGAGACAGGCGTCAGTTTTACCAAGGTGGCAAACCTGTGGTTGAACTGTACAATTTCACACTACAGTTTATTCTCATAGGATGCAATGTGTTTTCATAAGAATAGCCATAACATGTCAGACAGAAGAGCAGACTTGAACTTTCTATGGCTTCCTTCTGTGTCTTCATTTATCACAAATAAATCCTTTTCTACTACCTGGAGTTCAGAGGTTGAATAAGCATTTAGTCTGACTATATTTCTGGGGCATATAACTGTGTGTGTATATGTGCCTTCAAGTGACCAGTTGACCTATGGTGACCCTGTGAATTTCATGGGGTTTTCTTAGGCAAGGAATACCCAGACATGGTTTCTGCCAGTTCCTTCCTCTGAAATATAGCCTATTGCACCTGGTATTCAGTGATGCTCTCCCATCCAAGTACTGACCCTGCTTAGCTTACCAGCCAGTCCATTTTGTGGGGCTGACACCTACTAAGACTCCCTCTTTCTGACAAGTGTTACTGGCATAGAAGAAGCCTGTTTTCCCTTTGGTTCCCTTCCCCTCTCCTCATCCCCTGGGGTCAGGTTTGCAGACAGGCCCCTGTGACCACTCTTTTGCTTGGCCTAAATCAGCCCAAATCATCTCACTTGTTAAAAAAAGAAGCACAAATAATAGCACCTTCCACAAACTATTCTCGCCTAGTTCAGCTGTATCTGGGAAAAGCTGAGCACCATCACAAGTTGTTTTTTATGTTATTCCACCCCAGGAAAATGTGTCAGTTCAGTAAACAGTTACCTATTTGATAAAGGTTTTATAGGACTTATTATGAGCACTTTCATTTGAGCAAAGGAAAATGAATCTCTGTTTTCTCCTTCTTTACTCGGTGGCATGCAGGCTACCTTACCCGTGTGCATTATGCAAACTTCAAGAATGAGGCAGTGAGCATGTCAGAGAAACAGCCAGGATAACTCTGGAGTGCTGCAGTTTGTGGCAGCCTCTTTAATTTCAAGACAGGCATATTAGCCTGGATGTTAGCTTCCTTTTCCTTAATTGGATTGCTTGCATAAATTGCAATACAAGGCGATCATGCGGTGGCTATCTTTTAAAAAATAAAGACCTCCCCCGCAATCTGAAGGAATTGTATGCATTTCATGAAGCAAAGGGTGGGGGTTATAATAATTTGAAGAGGATGATATGGTGAGGCAGGGTAAAAGCTGATATTCTCCCTTTATAACAGATAGCCCCAAGTTGTAGAGGCCATTATACCATGCATTTTCAGAGCAAATGAACTTGACAGATGGCTGTGTCACCTAAACCCCTACCTACCAACTTGATTATGCAGAAAACAATACAATAGAAAAGAAATCATTACTGAAGGAACCTGGTTAGTCCACAGAGGGCTGAGCGATGCAGAAGAACAAAATTACAGTTGTGGAATTGAACAGCAAGAATGCATTTAACATAAAGTGGGTTACAGCAAGGCAATCAGTCATGGCTACGGCTATTGTCTGGGCTTGCTTGCATGCTATATGAAGTAATCTGTCATCTCCCACTGAATTGGTGTTTAGTTTATAGGAGAAAACTACAAAGGTTTTGCTAGGGCATGTTTTGGTAGCCTTACGTAGCTCAGTGGAATGAAATCTGAAAGAATCCAAGGCACTTTTCTAGGTCCTGTGGTCTGTTGGAGAATGAGGTTTTATTGTACCAGTATCTAATGCAGCAATGGCCAGACCTGGAAAGGATATGGCCCTAAAGCCATTTTATTATGCCCAGGTAGCCATATCTAATTTGAAACAAAATGTTTGCACCAATTGGGGAGGGGAGGGGGGAGACTTCAAATCACAAGAGGTATAGACTCTCCAGATATTATCTTAACAATGTGATCGAAGCAGCTCCCACAGTTGCTGCTACACAGGTCTTAAAAACCTAAAGCCTTTTCTGCATTTGCACACCTCTGGTGTTAACAGTTAGCAACTACCAGAGCTAAGATTGTTGTTGTTAAAACTAATTCATTATTTTTTAAAAAACAAATAATTATTTAGAAGTATTGATTACTATTGATACTTACTTTTTGTTTGCTTACTTCTTGTTAAAAAAGTGACTTACTAGTAGTGCAATACAACAATATCAAAATCCACAAAAGAGCAATACCTTTATTGGCCAACCAAAATACAAATGGGATTGAAGCTTGTGCTATTGTGACACTTGTTTGGCTCCTGCATGCACCTTTAAAAAATTCTCCTCCTTCCACCATTTTGCAAGAACGCGGTTTCAGCCATTATTGTGAGAAGATGCCACTTCAACAAAATAAACAAAAAACAAACACATAAATGAAGAAATTAACAAATTAACTAATTAACAATTAAACAAACAAACAAAAAGTACAGAGAAAAGGTGATGGTTCATTAAAAGGGTGTCATGGAGATCACGCTCTCCACCAGAATCATGTGTTCTCATTGGGAATTGGGAGGGGAAAAGAGAGAGGAAAGCCCACTCACTCCATGATATCGGAACTACAGTGGGAATGAATTATTGCACACTTGTCAATACCAGGAAAATAGTGATAGTGACATCTATTCACAGGTTTTGCCCATGGAAAGCAAAGGTGCACCACAGTAACAGGTGGAGCGATTACCAACCATGGTATAAACACAACATTGTGTGATAATGGGAAGCCATTACCACTACTATCATAGCATAATTCTATGATTTTGCTTCATGTGATAAAGTCCTCAAGTTATGGAGTCTTCACTCTTCCCATAAATATTATTGAAAATGTTCTCAATTTCTTTCTTGTACTTAGAGTGCCCCCTGAACCATCTGACAATGCGGTGTCAATTTTGCTTTTAACTTCTCCATGGAGGAGAGGGGATGAATTATTACACCAAAAAAAAAAAAAAAAAAAAGATGGGACAGACAAGGTTTGTCCTGAAAATATGACATAAATGTTTTGAATTTGAACACACATCCACTGTGCTGAACAAAGGGGCTCAGAAGGTTGCAAACAGAGTGTTCAAATCCACTATGCTTGAAATGGTCAATTTGGCTTGACTGGAAGGCAGGCAAATTCCTAACAAGTAGAGCTCTTGTTTCTTTCAGTCAGAGAACCAGCTTAATTCTCTCTGTTTCCCAAATGCCCGGAATCATGATATGTTCTGTTTTTCATTTGGTCCTAAGGATCTCATTTCCCTAATCCCTACATTTCAATAACCCTATCAAATGCACTTCCCCATACTTATTGATTAATAATATCTGACAGCCTATCAAAGCAAAATGATTTCTATAATCAGAGTTTTCTCCATAACTGAATATGCAAATCTCTCAGCTCTTGACCAGCTACTAATATTGGCTGTTGAAGGACCTGGATATGGGAAATATTAGCTAGCTTATTCTATCCCTCACTCCAGACCATAATAAAAAAAATAAAATAAAAAAAATGGAAATATAAAAGGAAGAAAAGACAGCTAAGGCATACAAAGGTCTGAAAGACAAAGTAATCTGCTTTTCAGGAGGTAAAAGAACAATTTTTATACATTTGCAGTCTATGCTATAAATTGCCCTTTTAACATATGATAAGCTTAGGATGGCCTCTGTTTTCATATGATCAGGCTAGATGCCTATGAAATTTTGTACTGATGTAATTAAAAACTGGCTTTTTTCTTACATGCATACCAAAATTAATGAGAAGTACTTGTGGCTACCATAGGAATGCACAGAACTTTCTGCTATTATCAAACCTGATCCCTTGAAATATGTAAATAGAAATCTGACTTATCAAATACATGAAATTATAAGAGCCTGTAAGTCTCATTGATTTCAACAGAAGAGATTTACACTCAAGCTGAACACTCTTTTCAAATCAATTGAACTTTAAAAGATTTTATTTTAGCCATTGAGTTTTAATGAACTAGGACCCAGGATATTCTCCCTCCCTGTGTGTGTGAGAGAGAGAGAGTGAGAGAGAGAGAGAGAGATGGGGGCAGGGGCTATTTTTGGTGAAAGACAATATTCATTTTTTTAAAAAATCCATAAATAATTGGTTGTGTTTTGATGCATTGTCTAAGAGTGGCTGCAGAATGTTTATTAATTGTTCACCACTAACAGCAACAAAGTTGCATTGAATGTGGATTCCAAAGGAAACAAAACTGAAGTAGAAACATAAAATTCCATGCTTCTGTTGCCCATGGGAGGGTATCAGAAGCATCAGTACAAACAGGTTTGCATAAAATGTTTCAGACCACTTTGTAAATCAGGACTAGGCCAGCTCTGACAGTCTCTGGGGGCAAATTTTTCACGAACATGAGGACTGTGACTTGCACCAGTCTTGAAAAAAGAAAAACCCGCAAATGACTGGGAGGGGGGAGTGGCAAAACAATACACAGAGGGTGCTTCACCTTATCTTTAAGGGAAATTTCTGGAGACTGGAAAGTCTTATTTAAGGGCATAAGGGGGGCGGGGGTCAGGCAGAGCACAGGGGCACAAAAGCAGCCCTGGGGGCTGCATAGGTTTCATAGGTTGTATGAGTCTCATCCCTGGTGTGAATTCATTGATTACAATGCTGGCTCTGCTCCAACTAAAATTTGTGATCAGCTTGTTATGCATAATACCTGGCAGCCAGAAATACACAGGAACAGTTCCAGTCACATAAATAGAGCTGTTTCCTTCATTTTGTTCCATGAGTCTGCTCTGACTGCACTCTTTCTTTCCCTAAGTACCTTGAAAAAAAATCCTAAAAATCAATTTCAGCCCTGGCACATGTACACTTTTGCTACAATTTTCTGTTCAGTCCTTCTTCCTCCCTACCTCCCTTTACAGGTCATCAGAAGAGTACCATTATGAGTATTTTTTAAGCCACGGCACAAAAAGGTCTCATTATATGATTGTGCATTCACACGCAAGTTCTCTTTTGTGTTGGGATTCAGTTAGCATCCATGTGCATGGCTGAGTCCATGGAGCAGCTGCTGCCAACTGAATGACTAGGCGTCATGCAGAAGGTATACAGTATTAATTGTTTGGCTAACTACTGGTAGTGTGCTGCCTTCCACCAACAACTCAAGGACGAACATTCCAGAAATGAATCATGGGCATACAATAATTATAAGCCAATTTAGAACTTCTTCCCAAAATGTGATAATTTTTTTTTTGGCAGGGGGAGGGGGGAGAGGAGTATTTACAACTGCTTGTTATAATTGCCGGCTCTTTTTTTTTTTTTTTTGGCTGTGAGTTTACAGAGGTTGGCTTGCCTCTCTTCCTCCTGGGCCAAATGCTTGTAAAAGCCCCAGAACCAGAGTTGGCTATCATCATCACTGTCACTTGAGTAGACTCAAACCCTCACATAAGCTCGAAGGAGTTTGTCAGTCTTGCAATATTTACCGTGTAAACATGCATGAGGCAGGGCTTCGTAGACATTATTTGCTGCAGTATCATGAAAAATTTAAATACCAAAATGATTAAACAAAGAATCTGTTTACTCAAAAAATTCCTTCAGAATGGGAACTGCTGGTTACTCAAAGCTTGTTTTATAAAAGCATGTGTGACAAAAGCAATGGACAATGGGCAGTTTTTTGAGGATATATATATATATATAATATGATATGATATGATATGAAAAGATGACACTAATTAAGTGAAAAAGTGACAGAAATACCTGATGAAAAAGAAGCCAGTATAAAAGCCTGACCATTTCAAGAACCAATTTTTAAAGAGTCTGGGAGGACCACGTAGATTCCTTGAATCTCTGCAATCTACAGTGAGAGAGGATTAGCAATTAATAAGCTTCTCATCTTTTGCTATCAATCAAACTTGCATTTGATATGGATTCTTTCTGACGATGGTTGTGCAGATGCTGACTGTTCTAGGGATCACAGGAGTGAAATCCCCCCCCCCATTGCCCACCAACATGCTAGGGTCAGAGCACTGGGTTATAATTGTTGCCTCTTCCAGGTACAAGAAGCTTCAGTGTCTGCATGTGTGTATGTGAGAGAGAGACCATTGTCCTTCTTAACAAATAATGCATACTGTGCAACACAAGAGGAATAGTGACATCATGGACTTGTTCAAGCCCACAGTTCATTTTTCGGATCCCCTCTTCCTCTTCTTTTCCTTGACAAATCTGTTGCATGAACTCTTCTAGAAAATGAAAGTAGGCCAGATCACATTTGGCTCCAGGTTGTCCATCTTCACCAGCTCTGGGACACTGTCTACAAAGCGACGGCCCTTCTCCTTCCATTACCTCAACAACAGTAGAGCTATTTTCCAGCCATAGGCCCACCTTGCTACAATGGTTAGCTGTTGCTTGGGATCACATAGCAAGGCCAAACACGAGAGTCTACCCACTCTTATTATCACTCAGTCAGGAAGAAAAGTGATGATTAGGCATGAAGGTCAGCACAAGTTGACCTATCTGCCTGGCTCTACAATACAGAGGATTTTATGAGATGCAGGGGAACACAGAACAAAACCGCATCTCTAACCATGTCACAGGAATGCTACAAGAACAGAAAGTGTGACATTATTAGACATCTGTATCCTCAGCAGTTCCAGGGGTATAGCACAGGCTTGAATAAAGTGTCCCTTTTTATATCGATGGGCTAAGCCATCAATAAAAAGGGACATGTTATTCACGCCCACACTGCACCTCCAGAATGGCTGAAGGATGACTTCATCTGGTAATGTTGCCCATTTTTGTTCTCATAGTGTTCATTTGATGCAATTTTTGCTGCATCTGGTAAAGTCCAGAGTCATAGCATAGTATGAAATTTTTCCAAGGGGAAATAGCTATCATGATGATGAAAGGGGGAGCCCAGAAACTACAGATAGATAAACCTATCAGTTTTGCTTTCCCCTACATTCAAGTTCAAAAATCCTTAAGTTCTTGCCATTGATTTTTTTTAATATTTGTTATTAAAAGTTTCCCAGTACATTAAAAGGGGAGAAATATACAAAGAAAAAGAAGAAAAAAGAAAAATACTAGAGAAGCAGAAAAAGAGAAAATTTGCATTGACTTCTGATTTTCTTAATGATGGTTATATATAGTATATAACGTTTTACATTCAAAGATTCCCAATCCTTTGAAAATATCACCAGTGATTTTTCTCGAATCAACATAGTCAACCTATCCATATCTACTAAACCATATATCAAACATTCTCTTTAGATTTAAGATAACTAGGAAACATCCTTATAAAAATATTTCATTTTTATAAACCAAACATCCATCATCAGTTAACCAATTCAGCTACATATTGTCTGTAATCCAGTTACAGATCTTTATATCTGACCCAGTGTTTCCTAACCAATCTCACTCTCTGGCTTTTCTTCGCAAACGAAGATTCAGGAAGGATTCATCCTGCGCTTTCTGCAAGCATGCTGATTACTAAAAAGGCCAATACGAGATAAACAAGTCCGGTTGCAGAAAGCACAGCAGAAGGTCTCCTTGGGTGATGTTTCTGGGTTGTGATTTTTTCTGCGTTGTCATTTCTCTTCAAGACTTGTTCGGTGTGAGCTCTCAAATAAGACTGAAGCATTGTGGACAGTGAGTCTCCATGCCTCCTGATGTGAGGCCAGGGCGGACCATTGTTGGTGATCAATTTGGCCGAGCCTGAGGTGTTTTTTCAGGGAGTCCTTGTATCACTTTTTTGGAGCGCCCCTCTTACACTGACCTGTGGCAAGTTCACCATAGAGTACTATTTTTGGGAGGCAATAGTCCTGCATCCTAAAAATGTGACCTGCAAAGCGTAGCTGTGTTCTCAATATCATGGCCTCAATGCTGGTGATCCCTGCTTGCTCATGGACAGCAACATTCATCACATAGTCAGTCCAGTGTATATTTAGGATTGTGCGTACACAGCGCTGATGAAAGCGTTCGAGGAGTCGTAAGTGGTGGCGATAGATGACCCATGTTTCAGACCCATAAAGGAGAATAGACAGTACAATGGCTCTATACACACTGATTTTTGTGCTATGCCTCAGGTGTTTGTTACTTCCAGACTCTTTTATAAAGTCTTCCAAATGCGCTATATGCCTTTTCTAATCTGTGATTGATCTCTTTGTCAATCTTGGCATCTGAGGAGATGATGCTTCCCAGGTAGGTGAACTGATGAACGGACTTAAGCACAGATTTGCCGACGGCAATGTGGGGATGGTGGTGTTCGTCCTGTGGTGCAAGCTGGAAGAGAACATCCATTTTCTTCAGGTTGACTTCCAGCCCAAACAGCGAAGCAGGATGTTAGGCGCTGCAGAGCTGCTTCTGTGTGGGCAACAAGCGCAGCACCATCGGCAAAGAGCAGCTCACGGACTAGATAGTTTAGAGTCTTAGTGTGAGCCCTCAGACGGCTTAAGTTAAACAAGCTACCCTCAGTACGGTAACGTATATAGATGCCGTCTTCTTCTTCGATCTACGCTGTAGCCCTTTGGAGCATCATGCTGAATAAGATTGTAAATAAAGTTGGAGCAAGAACACAACCTTGCTTCACTCCATTACTTATTAGAAAGGGCTCTGAAAGAGCGTTGCCATATCTGATTTGACCGTGCTGGCCCTCGTGTAGCAGGATAATCATTTTAAGGAAATTGGGGGCACATCCTAGTCTTTCCAGGATCTGCCACAGGCCTTGTCTACTCACAATGTCAAAGAGTCCCTTGTTCTGCTCTCTACATTTCTCTTGTAGTTGTCAAAGGGCAAACACCATATCTGTAGTACTCCTATTGGCTCTGAAGCCACATTGGCTTTCAGGAAGAAGTTCTTCTGGGCCAAACTTATCCAAAGGGATGTGTGTGCTAAAATAAGCTAATTATCTTGTGCACATAGTCCATTTTAATCTTGGACACTTCATTTACTTCTCCAACTGCTTCAGCTCTCTGCACAGAAGGCCGCTCCTTCTGCCTTCATCTCTTCTCTCTTAAATCCTTTCTCTTCTCCAATCCTATCCCTTCTACAAGGATGCCTTTCATGTCAATAAAGTTCTCCAGAACTACCTTCTTCCCTCCAGTACTGAATTTCTTAGTCTCCGCCAATTCCTCCAGGTCATGTAATTCTTCATCTTTCTCTGAGGGGACAGAGCCACCTCTTTCCTTCTCAAAAAATTCAATTTTAGCTTGAGCCTCCTTATTTCTTTCATCACCCTTGCAAGCCTCTTATACTGTGTAACCCTCAGTTTCTCCAGAAGTTCCCCTCCAGTCATCATCATCATCATCATCATCTACATCATCCCTTTCAGTTACATCATCTCTATAAATTTCTTCCCAAATTGCTTGTTCCTCTGGGCTTTCAAAATTTTCTCCCAAACAGTTGTCATTTTCATTAAGTCTTCTCATCATTGCTGTCCAGTAAACTTCTATATAATCCAGAAATTAAGTTTGCTCATATTACAGTCAATAAAGTAGCAATACTGAGTCGCCTGCTTATCTGTTATTTTGCTGTGGCAACTACATGGGGACTCTCACACTCTTCAAAGGTAAACATATCATGTTCTCATACTCTGTAATCTTATTGTTTTACTATTCTGGTCTTTTATTTATGATTTAAATCCTTTTATTCTTCAATTTCTCTGTTAGAATCCCCAAGTTCTTAGTGTTTTGCTCTTAACAAAAAGTATTTTCATTGAAATCCAAAGTGAGACACTACTCATAGTCTCCAGGTCAGTAAAGAAGTAAATGCACTACAAGTGTTGATCTCACCATCAGGTTCAGAAAGCCTCTATTAAGCACAGTCCCATGCTTTTATTCTTCTTAATTAAAAAAAGTTGGGTACACAGAACCTTGTGTCCATCAACTTGCTGGCTTCTTACACAGTGGGAGAAGTTCCCAGACTCAATATCTTCCGCTCCACCTGTAATATCTCACCAACAACGTAAGAATTAAATTGCCAGGATCAGGGGCTTACAGACCTTCGTGGATTATCCTCTGGTCTTCCTTTCGTCCAGCAAGAACTTTTTGCCAGTCCAAGCTCAATTTGGCCAGCAATCACCACTTAGAGTGTTCCCTCCTACAGGAAGACAGCCACAAGAGTTTCCAACCCGGAAGTCCAGTTCTTGCCATTGAATTTATGAGAAAATTTGCAAATATTCATGAGCAGTCTTGTCCAACACAAAACAAATGAAATTCCAAACCATCTGCACCTGCCACATTGCTCTTATCCTCAGCATAGAGAACACCATGTTGTAGCAGGCTACCAAGTAGATGCTAGAACTATTGAAGGAAGAAGAGGTAGTAACCATCATCACAAACATGGCTGGATACTCTGAAAAGCCAACCTTTTCAGACTTAACTGCTCTCTGCCTGGATGGGTGAATCCGTTCTGCTCATGGGCTTCAATGTCTTGAAAATCAAGTTATTAAATTTTAGATGACATTTGTGAATTCTGGTAAGTTCTTGTGAAAAAGATGTACCAAACAGAATTGAGACAGGGCTTGCCATTCCCTTGAATTCCACATTGGTCTAACTTACTACATTATTTGTATTCTTTAAAAGGTGAAAATTAATAAATATATTTCCTGAATGATGATCCAGGACAGTGGGGTGGGCAGCTGTAAGTCACAGAAAGACAGAAAAGCCAAGATATTTTGGTATAACACAGGGTATTTAGGCATATTTCAGGGACTAACTCAGCCAAATAATATATTGTCTCCCAGACTAAACCACACTCTATAATGTTGAGCAAACATTAAAGATCTGAGATTGAAATCTCTGAACATCATTTCAGCCCTTTTATAAATACATATTTTCTATTGAAAATCAATTTCTAAACATTTGAAAGCCTCTAAACAATGTTTGTGTTCTGTGGGCAATTTACATTTATCACTAGTTTTCTTAACAGATCATCCATGAAATGTTAGCAAAGATAGCACCATATTCCTTTTTTTAAAAAATCCCTCAATTGTGCTAAATACTGTGATTACTCTAAATTACTACTTACTTACAGTGACTACATAATGCAGAAGTGCATGGCAAAAGCTCAAAATAAGCAGAGGAAGGAGATTAGATTTCTGCCAAACAAAGCCACTGCTGTGATGACAGAATTGCTGACCTTTGTAGCATTTTATGTCTGCATCTTGGAAGTCAGGTTAATAGAAAGAATAAAAATTCATTTTGATATTGCTACAGAGATAACCCTACCATTAGGCAGAGTGAAGCAGCTGCCTCAGGAAGAAGATTTTGAATGTCATGGAAGGGCAATAGATTGTTAGCTATTTAATTCGTTGCTATTGTGGGTTTTTTTTTTTTTTTTGGTCAGAGATGGAAAGAGGTACTTCTGGAATTTTCTTTTCCTTGTGCCAAAAAAACTTTGCTGGTTTTGAGGACAATGCATTTTATCGTGGGTGGGTGAAAAGCACCATTAGCTATGTTGCCTTATGCAACAAAATATCAGAGGCTAGCCCTGGATTGCTACCAGCTGTCCAAGGAGAATGCTCAGCACTTCTTCTGTCCATTCTTTCTTATTTACATTATTATTTTGCTTGATAATAATTATGTTTCATTCAACATAACAAATAATCAACATTCCACAACAGAAATTTCTGGGCTTTAATCTAAATTCTGTTGAAATGTCCTGTTGAGAGACAGAGTGGATAATCTCACTCCGCATACATTGCTCACACTGTGTGACTTTGGGCAAGTCACATTTTCTCAGCCTCAGAAAGTAGTTGTATTTGTTGTGACATGCCTTCAAGGCAACTCTGACTTATGGTGATTTTATCCTTTCTTGGCAAGATTTCTTGGGGGGGCTATTGCCTTCTTCTGAGGCTGAGAAAATGTGACTTGCCCAAAGTCACACAGGCAGTTTCTGTCACTGAGAAGGGATTCAAACCCTCACCACTCAATATCCTAGTCCAGTACTCAGATGGCCATCATGAGGTAAAAACAATTTCAAACAATAAAAAATAATTTAAATAGGCCAGTGTTTCCTGACCATTTCTTTACCAGGCACCCCCTTTAAATATCTTTTGTTGCTGCAGACGCCCAAGACGTAACTCAAGATATAAAACCCTAACAACAACAACAACAGCAACAACGATGATGATGATAACTACTTGGTAATAATAATAATAATAATAATAATAATAATAATAATACAATTACACCATCCATTAAACCTTTCCTCAGAGGAACTGGAGTGGGAGGGAAGACTTTTCACCTGCTTCTTGCTGCAAGTTTGTGGCTGGAGCAGATTGAACGGCAATGCAGAGGCCCAGCCAGCCAGTCTTTGTCTTGGCTCCTGTCACATTGTCACTCAATTGCAGGGAGAAGGTGGGCTGAGCAGCCTTCAAGCCTTCATAGACCCCTTGTGAGGACATCATGGACCCCTGGGGGTATCCAGACCACAAGTTAAGAACCACTGAAATAGAATAAAAATTAATTAAACACATTAACACATAAATATTATGGAGGTATTAATTTTCCTTGCTTCTCCTCCTTGAATTTTAATTTTAACAAAGGGTCAAATCAGAGCATATTGTCATGGTGTTGTTTTTTTTCAGAGGTGCCCCTCAAAGTGCTGCAAGACACATTTTACCTCTAAGTCATATCACTTTTAGGGCATGTACCTTTGCACAAGAATCAAAAGACAAGTGATCTTTCTTCTGTTTTATTATACTCTAAAAGCCTGTCTGCAGAAAACTAGTGGGGAGAAAGGTAGAGGAAGGAAATTAGTCTGACAATAGGAAAACAAAGAATTTTCATGGTATTTAAATCCAGTTGTGACTGGTAGGGACTTCCCAAGTACTAACCGTTGTCTTGGCCAAGCTGATTATTAAACTTGTATGGTGTCTTTCATGTGATATGAAAAGTGGTGTTTAGTGTTGGCATTTAAACTAAAACACCCCAGGAGATGCAATACATCTGTGGAGGCAGTGTGTGTCACCGTGTATCTAGCAATAACAGGAAACATTAGCATTTTGATTAATAGAACAATACAAAATAGTAACCTCATCAAAGTATTATTATTATTATTATTATTATACATATTATTATACATATTATTATACATATAATTATTCTACATAAGATCCAGTGTGGTGTAGTGGTTTTAGCATTGGACTAGAATTCTGGGATACCAGGGTTTGAATCCCCACTCATCCATGGAAACCAACTGGGTGACCTTGGGCAAGTCTCTGCCTGAGAGGAAGGCAATGGCAAAACAATGTGAAATCGAAGTCTTTCACAGCCAGCATCCATAGATTTTCCTTGTTTGTTTGTTTTTCTGGACTGTGAGGCCGTGTTCTGGAATAGTTTCTTTCTTACATTTCGCCTGCATCTGTGGCTGACATCTTCAGAGAATGGTTGGGTAGGAGTGTATGTGGAGTTTATATGCTGTAACCCCCTGTTGGGGAGTATATGTAAATATGCATAATTGAATGGTTCATTTCTGGGTATAGAAATGCAAGGCTCCTTAGTGTCTGTTTGGCTAATGGTTGGTTGATGGGCCATTATCTGCTGGGAATCCTCTTGACATGATAGTTGTTGGCCTGGTCTAGAATTTCTGTGTGTTTTCAAATAGCATTTTGTGTCCAGGTTGGTTTATAACATGTTCTGCTACTGCTGATTTTTCTGGTTGGCCCAGTCTGCAGTGTCTCTCATGTTCCTTGATTCGTGTTTGCACACTGTGTTTAGTGGTCCCTATGTAAACCTGCCCACAGCTGCATGGTGTGCGGTAAACTCCTGCAGCTGTGAGAGGGTCTCTTTTGTCCTTCGCTGAGCGTAGCATTTCCTGGATGGTTGGTCTGTAAATTGGAGGTTGTGTTTCCTCATCAGTTTCCCTATTCTGTCTGTAACTCCTTTGATGTGTGGTAAAAATACTTTCCCTTTGGATGTCTGTTTTATTTCTTCCTTCCTGTGGTTTTTTTCTGGGTCTGACTGCTCTTGTGATTTCTGCTCTGGAGTAACCATTAGCCTGTAGGGCACAGTTTAGGTGCCTCAGTTTGTCCTCCAGGTAGTGGGGTTCGCAGATCCTTTTTGCATGGTCTACCAATGTGTTTATTGTGCTTCTTTTTTGTCCTGGGTGATGATTGGAGTTCTTGTGTAGGTATCTGTCCGTGTATGGGGGTTTTCTGTATACCTTGTGGCCTAACCGTTGGTTTGGTTTGTGGATGACTAGGACATCCAAGAATGGCAGTAGCAGAACATGTTATAAACCAACCTGGACACAAAGTGCTATTTGAAAACACAGAAATTCTGGACCAGGCCAACAACTATCATGTCAGAATGCACAGAGCAGGTATTGAAATCCACAAACACCTGGATAATTTCAACAGGAAAGAAGAAACCTTAGAAGTAAACAAAATCTGGCTTCCAGTTTTGAAGAACAATAGAACCAAAACTCAACACTTACAAAGGAATTCCACCCAGGGACAGGGGGAGTTCCAGCAGATAATGGGCCATCAACCAACCATTAGCCAAACAGACACTAATGAGCCTTGCATTTCTATACCCAGAAACTAACCATTCAACTACAGAAATTTACATATACTCCCCAACAGGGGTTCACAGCATATAAACTCCACACACACTCCTACCCAACCATTCTCTGAAGATGCCAGCCACAGATGCAGGTGAAATGTCAGAAAGAAACTATTCCAGAACATGGCCTCACAGCCCAGAAAAAAACCCCAAGGAAAATTAATGGCAAAACACCCTCTGAACAAATCTTGCAAAGGAAACCTCATTATAAGGTCACCTTTGGGTCACCATAAGTTGAAAACAATTTGAAGTCAGTCAACAATAGCAATTCTATATCAGCTACTTGCTAAGTATACAGTGGGCCCTCAGCATCTGCTGGGGTTTGTTTCCGAGACCCCTCATGGATGCCAAAATCAATGGATGCTCAAGTCCCATTATATACAATGGCATAGTAAAATGCTGTCCCTTATATAGTATAAAATGGCAAAATCAAGGTTTGCTTTTTGGATTTTTTAAAAAATATTTTCGAGCCATGGTTGGTTGAATCTGTCAATGCAGAACCTATGGATATAGAGGGCCGACTATAATTAACTGAATCAACCTCTCCTGGCAGTCACTAGCAGAATGGACTTTCTATTCCCCATGCAGTTGGTGCTCAGTAAAGTTGATTGGGGGAGAGTTATGAGTTATGAAAAGGAAACAGCAAATAAACAATACAACACATTCTGAAAGGCTTTTCCCCCCTTAAGGAATCATCTATCAAAGACCTGCCAAAACAATGCAGTTTCATCTGCCTACAAAAGCAGAGCAAGGAGGGTGCCAGTCTAATTTCTTTAGGAAGCGATTTCCAGAACCTGTGAGAAGGTCCCCTTCTCACCAAATGTACCTGTGATACTGATGGGATAGAGTGAACTAGAGACCTTGATGTTTCTAGTCAGGAGAAGCAACAACATAACAACAAAAAGACAGGTTGAATCTAAGAGTTTGTTTGCCTCACACAGTTATAGAGGTGTGATGCAATTTTAACAGATGTGGTTGGTACCCATCTAATGAAATCCTGGGATTTATAGTTTGGTGAGGGCCTTGAGTTCTCTTCCATCTAGTGCTGTCCTTGAGGGGAGTAGACTTGAAGTCTCTAGCATGGAATTATATGTCCCTCACCAAACTAAAGCTCCTAAGATTCTGTACCTGGAGTCATGGCAGTTAAAGTGGTATCAAGCTTTTTTAACTTTGTGATGTACATACTTTTATAAAGCCATAGCTTAATGACTGTCCCTAATCTGGGTGCCTGTTCCTGGTGCTACTTGTGGTGAGATTGTTACCTCACACTGAAAACTAGAGCTGTCTATGAGCAAAGTCTAGTTCCCTCCTCCCTGCCACAATATTTTCATTATAAAGTGCTGTTTTGCAATATTTTGGAGACACTCTGTCTTGCTTTCTCTTACGGTCCACATTGCATAATCAGTCTGCAAATTTATCCAATCTGATTTGGACCCAATCTAATTAGGTCTGAATTGGCTCAATTCATTCTGGACTCAGCCAAATCAGTTGCACAGTGCTAACACAAAGTCAACAAAGCATTTTTCTACTTACCTCTATGGAAAGTTGGAGGAAGGGATGGCTTGGTGCATTTTTGTAAATGTGACAAGAATGTACAGTATCATTCTCTTCTCAATGAAAATAATTGTGCATACTAAATTCGGCAGGGGCTGATGTATGACAACTTTATTTCAGCTTGTTTTTGAAGGATTTACCAAAGGATTTACCAAATGTGCAGATTTCTTCATATTTGGGATGGAAAAGACTTGAGTTTTAAGTATATGATTGCAGAAGAAAGTGAAAATGCTATGTTGATGACTAGGTCAGTTATGATTTAAATAAATTATTTATGGAGATTTGTGTCCAAAAAATGCAGTACTATCAGGCAAGTGTTACCATTAGTGGGCTAGTTTGTAGAAGGTCAAGTTGGAGATGAGCCAAGTCATGTGTTTGTGTATCCTTTCAGTGTCCTGAATTGAAGAAACCTAAATTGCCTCCCAACATGGCAAATGTCCAGTCTCTTGCTGTTCCAAAAGGCTCTCTCCAAACATTTAGTAAGCCTGCTAACACACGTGTTGGTTTTGGCCTGCTGCTATTGTACATCAGGGAAATTGCAAAGCAGTAATAAATCTTAATGCGAACAGCAGGGCAGCATTAGCTGTGTCAGAAACCAATCTGTATTATTATATTACAAGTTGTCTAAAGGATATAGAAAGCCAGCGTGGGCCTTGGATGCAGCTTGATCCTTTGGAATATAGTGCAAAGTGGGTTCTAGAGCTGGAAACAAGACATGGCCATACAATTTGTATAGGCAGTCAAGAAACCCAGAAAATTGTACAATCTGAGTCAAGTTCCCTGAAACTTTCTCTTACAGGAGAAGTTCAGCTCATATTCATTGACTTCACTTCATTCTTCCCCATAGATTTCATTAGTGTAAGCCTGAGGTTAAGGTTCTTTAAACTGGTATAAGGAACCTCAGTCTATGGACGGTCTTTCCTATTCATTTCCACAAAGCATCCTGAGCCCTAAGTGTGTCAGTTTGTATTGCTAGTGTGTAAATTATTTGGTCATCCTAAAATGAGTGGAGAAACTCTTCTGATGAACACTTGTGTCCTAGGTCTGAACATATGTATATCTCTTGTTCTTTTCTAAAGTACAACTTACTGTCAAAGAGTAAAGAAGGATTGTTGTTCATCATTATGGCACATCTGTCTGTCTGCCTATTTATCTAGAATCTCAGTGCCCACATGTAGGAAGAGAACTTCATAGAATCAGATGGTATAGCCAGGTTATACGATCCAGGTTCCTGTAGGATCAGGAAGCAGCGCTGGATGGAACTTTGACATTTTGAAGGAAAGGATGCTTCCTCCTAACCGTTTATTGCCTCTTTCATAATAGTTTTCATAGTATACCAATCTTATCCTGTGGCTGTCCATGCATTATTCCCCCTCACAGAAAGAGAGAAAAGTGAACATTTTGAGAAGTGTTAGGAAACTTCTGCTGGTAGTCAGACTGCTGTCCAAAGCCAGTTACAAGTAGCACACAGCTCCTTTGTTATGTCAGCTTCACTGGCTACCAGTCATTTCCAGGCAAATTCACACTGCTGGTTATACTCTATAAAGCCATCTGTGACTTGGGTCCAGGCTGTCTGAGGGACCACTACCTTTTAAGGCCTATCAAGTAAGGACACAAGACAGTGCTTTTACAGTGGCTGTTTTAGGCTCTAGAATTTATTTACTGGGAGATGCCAGCTGATTCTCTCCCTGTTGCTTTCCATGAACATGCAAACATTTATTTATTCAGGTGGGTCTTGGACAATTGATCTTGTTTCATGTGGAAGAGGATTTTAACTAGGAAGGGGTTGTATTTTCTTTCATTGGAGAGATTTTAAATTGTGCTTTAACTGTTGATGCTCTTATTCACTATGGACTTTATCATACCAGGCAAATATGGTGTCATAACAACAGCTAATTAATGCAAAAGGGTGTGCATGTCATATGGCATCATCCTTGCACAATCTTGTAATGTCCAAAAGCTGTTCTATTTTATTAACAGGCCAAGCCATCAATAGATCTCCTGTTCTACTTTTGTGATGGCATTGCTGGCATTTGAAACCTCACACCATTGTGCTTATGTGAATGCAGCATCAATGACAGAACACTTCCAGGTGAGACTGAGACAGCGTAGTAGGGGACACTCTTTTTATGAACCTCCCCGGTGTACTTTTAACTTTTTAAGTGTGCTTCTGTGCTTGTGTATACTTTTTGAGTGTTTCTTTTGGTTTATTTTTCAAATTTACCGCGTTCGTGTCTTCTTGTGAGAATTGGCAAGATCTCGAACCAGGAAGTGAACAGAGCTCTGTTCAGTCTCCATCAATGCTGGGGCTGCCTATTAATGGAGAAGCAAGGTAGGTCTGATAGAAAGAGTTCTTTTGCCAGCATAAAGACATTACAAAATATGCTGGCAAAAGAACGATTGTAGAGGCTAATATGATAAATTCATATATTGTTTCAATTTTATTTGTACTAGTTAATTGTTAGTCTTCTTCCATTTAATTGGATCCCTTTCATTGGGAAAAGGGGAGGATATGGACCAAATAAATAAATAAATAAATATGAAGAACATGTATGCAAATGGAGGTTGGTGCCATTAGGACAGGACTTTAGGGCAGATGTTGGGTGCTCCTTACAATGAAATGAGAAGGAAGCCCCCAAACATATCAGGACTACCACATTTTGGAGAAAGGTACATCACCATCTAAGTGAGAGCTGGGGAACACAAAGCTCCAACTACTGTTTGTGGTAACTCTACTGCATCCTTGGGATTCTGTCAGTACCAATACTTCTACTTCATTTGTAAAGGCCTTGAATAAAGAGCCTTATCGCACTACACTGTTATAGCACTATTATTCCACTTTAACTGCTATGGCTGTCTCCTGTGGAATTCTGGAGTTTGTAGTTTAGTGAAGCCTAAGAGCTCTCTGGCTGAGAATGCTCAGGGCCCCTCCCTAAACTGCAAATTCCAAGATTCCACAGGAGGCAGCCATAGCAGTTAAAGCAGAATAATAGTGCTATAACAATGCAGTGTGATAAGGCCCAACATGCCCTTGCATAACTTAGTACATCTTCATGAGGCTAGATGTTGCCTGGTTGCTAGTTGTCTCTCTATTACTTGCACAAGTTGTCCCAGAGCAAACCTTCTTGTACTCCCCCCCCCCCCGTTAGGTTCATATTGGATAAATCCATTAAGATCAGAGTCTAAAACTACCTAATTGCACCACTGTAGAGGTGGGGGAGGATTTAAAATTTACAAGAAGGAAAGCAAGTGATTGTGCCTCTTAGAAATAGCTTCTCCCTTGGCTCCTTACACTGAGATTAGCCCTATCACTCAAAGAACTTGCAAGGGAAGCTAAAATGCTGAATCCATCAGATCTGGCCCCACAGTTGGTTGCAGCTCTGAATGATCTATTCCTCTCTGTGTTTAAGTGTCTTTACAGATGAACATTGTGCATTTCATCTGCATTTACTGAAAAAGTTTTATACTGTAGATCTCCCAACAAAAACACTTGGAATAATGAATGTATTTCAGGGCAGAAACAGTCATGTTTTCATTCACAACAAAGAACTGAAATTAGTAGTCATATTTGCCTTGTAATATAGTAATGCTACTTTTCAAACAACCAAAACACAGAAGAAATTCAGCTGCACTGGCAATACTAAAATCCTTTTATTATTGTTGGACTAGAATTTGAAAATTAGGCCAGATACACAAATTACTAGTACTAATCATAGTACAATGGCTGTCTGTAAAAGGCTGAACAAGCCACAATAGACAGTCATTTATTTGCTCAATAGTCGCTGCCTTTGATTCATAATAAATTTCATAAAATATTTCCAGCTTTCTATATATTCAGTGAATATGGGTTTAACATAATCAGGGAGAGATGAAAAAGGGTATAACTTGTTTATCTTCATGAAACAAGTGGCACAACTTACATGATAACATCTCATACCTCCCCAAGTTTGTCAATTGTTCATTTAAAAAAAAAATCCTGAACAGTTTGCCAGGCTGATATAGTTTGATGAAACCTGAAAACTGTTTGAAGTAATACATTATTTAGGGAACTTCTGACTTTTCATTTGGAGAAACCTCCTCAAATAACCCTCCCACCGTGGGGTCTCCTATACTTAGGGTAAAAATCCAGATGAAATTCGGACTGCTCTGGCTCATAGTTAAATGCCACACCTTTCCTGACCAAAAGCCTAAATCTGCACCTCTCGTTGCTGCTGCAGGTCTGCCACTATTGCCTTCCCAGCCAGGCATCTTCATGGCAGAGGCCCACTGGCACACAGTCATTGCTCTAAAGTCAGAACTAAGTGCCCAGTCATGCAATCAATGGTGAGGGGGGAGCCCGATCGACCTCCTCACAGTTGATTGCGTAGCTGGGTGCCCTTTTTTTTCCTTTTTTTCTTTTTTTTTACCTCAGGTGGTATACCCTGAGTTTGGTTGGGGTTGGGGAGGATTGGTTTTTTTCTATTGTGTAGACAAGTCCTAAGGAGTACATAGACAACAATATCCCTTTCAGAAAGATGACAATCAGTACCTGAGGTCATCCTCAGTGGTCCTGCTCTGTGAACATCTATACACTGAGATTTGAGGGGTTGCTACTTCTTAGCAGGCCTCAGCTCTCAGATGTCCTCAGCAAAGACATTTACATGGCATCTCAGTAATTTTCAGCACGAGGAAAAATCCATTTTCTTTTTTACTTGGGGATGAGGAAAGCAGAGCCCAAGAAATACATGTAGACTCCAAGCCCCTTGGGAAGTCCCTGCACCAGTCCCCCATTTTTTAAGATGAAAAAAAAAATCATTTGAAAATTGCCCAAACTGTCACAATGCACACAAAAATGTGGAGGGAGGGGAGTTGTCCCCTCACCATCCCCAAATGAAAAGGATGTTATTTCACTGACCTTATTTTGTTTTTGTTTTTTTAATTTTGATGTTACCCTGGGAACCTACTCCAAGAGTAAGGAACCTCTGGAACCTCCAGATGGTTTGTCCTATAGCTCTCATCAGCCTTGTTGAAATTTTGTATTGTTTCAATGTTTTGTGTTACCTTTTTATTCCTGAAGATGCTGCTGCTGTTGCTTCTTGGTACCATGGATGTGGATCTGCTATCATGGAGGTGGAAAATGGACTCTTGAGTTGACTTCTGTTCCTTCTTCAGTTGCTCTGAATTCCACTGGCACTTTCCCAGTGCTGGACCTAATTCATTCAGAGGTTTAGCATTGGCTGAATTCTCAGACAACTTGGAAGAGCTGTGGGAGGAATGAATGAAAAAAAAAATCAATTCAGTGCCCTCTTGGGTTGCCTCATGTGACTCCTTGTTGGTTTTCTTTTGGCACACAACATTTTACAATTCAACAATTTAGCCAAGAAGAATGTAGGAAACAAGTTTGTGCCCACATTTGGAATAAAGTGGTGAGACATGTGACTTTGGGTTTGATAAACCCACAACTTTATTAGAATGAACAAAGGAGATATGCAGTTGAAAATATGAACCTTGGAGGTGGATGCTAGTTGCATAAGAAGCCACTTGGTGACTGCCCACAACACCCAGAGGAGGCCAGCTTCACCCAGCTTGAAGTAGAAATGAAAAGAATATTTGAAAATATTTTAAAAATTAGTGAAAAACGTTGTTGTTGTTGTTGAGAAACAACATTGAGAAGAATTCTGGACTAACTATACTTTTTATTTATACTGCCCCATGCACTCATTGCCATTCTTCAAAATAAACAGTGCAAATGATGTGTGCTTTTTTTTAATGACTGGACCTGATCCCTTGCTACTCAACTCCTTTGTCATTGGGCATCTACCTCAGACCTAGTGGCTCTTGTGTCAATAAGAAGTGAATCCATTTTTTAAAATTATAAGTCTGAATTTCAGAATTTAAATAAGGTTCAGCACCTTGGATGGCTCCTTTAAAGTTTGGACTAAAGCCCAGAGTGGATTGACTGCCCCTCTGACATGGAAGCCACCAGCCAACATGCTCAAAACAAATGCAACAACATTGAACCCTCCACCATCTCCAGGGATCAGCAGGAATGAGCAGGATTTGTAGCAAGTGCTGAAAACCGGAGGTACTTTTAGATACTCACAAGAAAGCAGGCAAAACCAGGTGAGCGCTTTCAGCTCAACTCAAAAGAAAACATGGCATGAATTTGAAAGGGAGCTGTAAACACATTGAGCTATCAGCTCCCCTTCTCACTGTGAAGGAGAAAACATTGGGCTGGCAAGCCCTAGACTTGACCTGTCCATGCAGCTACGCAAATAGCAAGTCAAATTTCCTCATCTCTGGCCCACTCTTGCAAGGTGCTATTAGAGCCCTGGTGTCATGGAAGCAGTCAGGAGATAATCAAAGGCTGCCTGTGCAGCAGCAACTTACTGTTCTGTTTCCAAGAAAAGGGGCTCTTGAAAGAGGAAATGTCACACTGTGGTGTGAAGATAAACAGAGGTATATCTTTGGAGCTGAATGTAGGGACTGTGGAAACAGTGCCTGCAAATGACTTTGATTCCCCTGGTGTGATGAATCATGGAGTCACAAATCCTTTTTAGCTAATTGCTATCCACTTGTGAGATTTTCCCCCTCCCCCTTTCCATGTTCAATATCAATTTTCAGGGCCAAGGGAGATAACACTTCTCTCTTGAGCCTACTGGTGACTCACAAATAAAAAAGGGGGGGGGCAACAATGCTTGAACTAGCACCACTTAGCCATTTAAAGAGAGAAGCCATCTAATATTGAGCTGCCACTGTTACCTAAAGAAGAACAATATTAGGAAGAAATAAGAGGCATAACCAGCTTCTCTGTGCCAACAAGCCCATGACCTTCCTTTGAAAGCTGTCCCCTCTTTGTTAATTCATTGATAGCTCAAGCTAGTAAGCAGAAAAAAAAGAGGTTCTCATATTCAGAAATAACAAAAAGGTCTCTTGAAGGTCATGGCATTGGGTTTACAGCCTCCTTTTATCAACCACTGAGACAACATAAAAATACACACAACAGCACATAAGTACCTGTGTTCCCTGCTGAAAGTGGGTTGGCTCAATTTGTCTGAGCTTCTGTTATGGATTGATTTGACCTGCGCTGTTTCCCAAACTGAGGCGATTATCAGACACATCAAAAATGGTGTTACAGCAATGCCAGGAGATCGCAAAAGGGCTCCCTTTTCAGACAACATTGTTCCCCCCTCATTATGCACCCGTTATGCTGCTGTTCCGCTGGCGCTGCTTTTTATTGATGTGAGAAGCCATCAATAGACCCCACATTCTGTTTGTGTTCTGGATTTGCCTGTGTGTGACAAGGTGTCCCATTATGCTGGAAAGATCCCAGTGTCAATGGGAGGTCCCTGCCAGAACAGTTCCGGGTGAGATCGGGATATCTATGTAAGTGACACAGCTTTTATGACCCTCCCCAGGTTACCTTAACATTTTAAAGTATGCTTTGTGCTTGCTGACACTTTTAAAATGTTAATTTTATTTTTGAATTTCCTGCGCTCACATCTTCTCGCGAAAATCCGTGGGATTTCAATCCAGGAAGAGAACAGAGCTCTGTTAGAGCTCCTTTCACACCTGGACTGCCCTGTTGACTGGAGAGGAGCTAAGTGCAGTGGGGAAGGTGATTGTGGTGGGACTGGGACAGGACAGGGGCGGGAGTGGAGATTGTGGGACAGGAAGCCTTTTTTTGTTCCTGTCTGATAATTTCCTGAGACTAAAAATGGCTCATGAGATTACAATACAAACAAACAAAAGATATAAATAAAACACATGATGTTATACAGTCATCCCTTCACATTCGCGGGGGATAGGTTCCTCAGACCTCCGCGAATGTGAAAAATTCGTGAATAATGATTGCCCTCCCCCTGCCCCACCAATGCAACCATGGGGCCTCCGGAGGCCCCATAGTTGCTTTCTCCGGACTCCCCAGTCCCTTCCTAGGCCTTCAGGGGGCCTCAGGAGACCCTCCCGAGGCCACGTGAAGGCCTCCCCACCCCTCCCCCTCCCACCCAGGGCCTCCCCGGCCCTCCCGGCCCTCAATTTAAAAATAGAGCATGTGCCAATTAAAGCCACTTCTTCACTGCATATTTCCTGAATATGGGCTTGTCTGCACTGGGGATAAAAATCTGATTGAAATTCGGATGGCCCAGAGCTGTGCCACATGAAATTTGGACTACTCTAGCCCCACCTTTACCTGGCCAAAGCCCAAATCTGCACTACTCATTGGTGGGCTTGTCTACTCAATGAATTCATCTGGATTTTTAGCCCAAGGCACCTCCACAGCTCTGACATCAAAGTAAGCAACTATGCACCAGGGCTCTGCCTTCCCGAGCATAGTTGCTTGCTCTGAGGTAAGAACAAGTGGCTAGCCATGCGAACACATGGCTGGATGCCTTGTTCTGACCTCAAAGTAAATGACTGTATTCCAGCTGCACTGAGGAAGGAGAAAATGGTGGTACCTATCAGGCAGCACTTGCCCTGTCCCCCATACACTGAATCCAGGGGGATCCTTTGTTCACACTACAGTTTCCTCTGGAGTTTCAAGCAAACTAGCACTAGATTTCAAGGGTTTCAGACAAGAGCATCTTCCATCTATATCTGGATATGCCAGGTTTGAACCTAAGACTGTCTGTATGCAAAACATGTATTCTACCATTCAGCTATTGTCCTCCCCAAATTCATTAAATGAGTTTTCCTATAGTGATTGTTATAGCTAGAGTGAGAAATTCACCATTGCTTTGCCAATAATCATGTCAAATACAGCATCCAGACCAGCTGTAAGCTCTGAGTAAACCCGTTTAGTTAGCAGCTATTTTTACCCTTTTACATATTCTTAGTTTTACACCATCCTCATCACCTGAGCGGTATTGATGGTGTACATAAATTTAATCTTTCCATTCTTCAAGGCTCTCTGTGCAAAATGATTATGAATGGCCAGCCTTGTATTTGCTGCACTGATAGAACTGCAGGAGATACTTATGCATTTTTTATCAATCAACCATGCTATGTACATGGATGCTTCTTCCCATAGGAGTTTGAGTAGGTTTGCAGCCATAGGTATTATCTAGATACCCTCAAGTCAACTACTCCAAACTGAAGGAAACTGTACCAGACAGTACTTAAGACCTAAAGATTTAACTGGGCAGAGACTAGAAACATATAAGTAGTTCTTTTTCCTCTCTCTTTTTTAAATACCCAGAACCACTGGAAGCTATCCCATTGTTCTGGCAAAGCCAAAGTCCTTAAATCCTTACATTTTATCTCAGTTTAGTCAGTCATGATCTACAGTTGCCTCTCCTATAGAAGTTTAAAGTTTCCCTCAGGTGTAACTACAGTGTACTTTGTAAGTATAGCTAAACACTGTCCTACTTCTTTCTTTTTCAGTTATTTAACAGTGAGCACAACTAGTCAATATTTATGGTACCAGCTTCCCAGAGAGCCTGGTCTCATCCTTGTGGTCTTTTAGAGGAACTTTCATAGAATCATAGAATTGGAAGAGACCACAGGGGCCATCCAGTCCAACCCCCTGCCATGCAGGAATACACAATCAAATCATTCCTGACAGATGGACATCCAACATCTGTTTAAAAACCTCCAAAGAAGTAGACTCCACCACACTACGAGGCAGTGTATTCCACTTCCAAACAGCTCTTACTGTCAGGGAATCTCTTTTCCTATAGTTTGAGCCATTGCTCCGTGTCCTAGTCTCTAGAGCAGCAGAAAACAAGCTTGCTCCATCCTCAGTATGACACGCCTTCAAATATTTAAACATGGCTATCATGTCACCTCTTAACCTTCTCTTCTCCAGACTAAACATGCCCAGCTCCCTAAGCCGCTCCTCATAGGGCATCATGGCTTCCAGACCTCCCACGATCCTGGTCACCCTCCTCTGGACACATTCCAGCTTCTCAATATCCTTCCTGGATTGTGGTGCCCAGAACTGGACACAGTATTCCAGGTGAGGCCTGACCAAGGCAGAATAGAGTGGCACTATTACTTCCCTTGATCTAGACACTATACTTCTATTGATGCAGCCCAAAAGCACATTGGCCTTTTCAGCTGCCGCATCACACTGTTGACTCATGTTCAACTTGTAGTCTACTAGGACTCCTAGATCCCTTTCGCATGTAGTCTCGCAAGGCCATTTAAATAAATCAGGTAATCTGGACGTCTCATAAGAACAGCCATGCTAGATTAGACCAAAGGCCTATGAAAGCATTCTGTCCACATGCAGCCAACTAGATGCCTCTTAGAAGCCCCAAAGCAGGACATCAGTGCAACAATTTCTCCTGCTCATGTTCCCAAGCAGCTGTTATACACACTGCTCCTAGTACAAGATAGTGTGTGTGTGTTTAATTACTGGTAGCCCCATCTTTGATTAATCCATCCAATCCCCTTTAAAGCCATCCAAAGCCTGTTTATGAGAGGGTCTGTCTGTATTGATTTCCCAAAGGTTTGTTATATTGAGTCTGTAGAACAAAAGACCTAGTCTGCCAAAATATGTCTGTGTCAGAGAAAGCTGAGAGATATAACTATACTTGTTCCAGTTTGACCAAAAGCCCAGAAACAGACATAGTATGGTTTGTCTTGTTTATTAGAATCAGAAACAGTGGGTCATTCAGCCTAGAAAGTGTTATCTCCTTTCTGGGCGCATTGCCCAGTTCAGCTGTCTATGTCTAAGGTATCAAAATAGAAACATACAGAGCTGTTTTCTGTTCCTTTAAAAAAGGTCTGTTTGGTAACCACTATAATACACATGTGCAGTGCCTTAGATTTTTAAGTTTTGTTTCTCTGTAGTATAAAAAGATATGTGTGCCTTGTTTTGGGGAACACAGCATGGCGGTTTATGCCCTGTGTCACTTTGCTAGCAGAGAATAAAAGTCATCTGAATACAATAGAACCTTGACTTTGAGATTTCCTTATGATTACCCAGATAGACCTTAACATTTGGACATTTGTTTGATGAAGTGTTTGGCTAAATTAGGGTAAAGGAACATGAATATGCATGTAAGTCCCACATTTCAACATCCCCAAGCATCTAGGGCTCAGTTCAGTTATAAGGTTCTGTAAACATGTTTGACTAAACACAGTTATATAAATTCCATCGGTGGGGATCCCAATAAGGCTGACTACAAGGACAGAGAACTCTTCAGATCTTTGTGCTCAAACCATCAAGGCCTAATTTGCATCTGTTTGCTCTAGGCCATTGGGAGAAGGGCTTGTGGGCCAGCAGTATTAGCCCCTAGGCAAATGACTGAATAAACCATCATTGTGTTTTGTGGTAGTGAATTCCACATTCTAACTATGTGCCATGTGAAGAAATACTCTCTATTACATGTCCTGAAGGGCCCACCATTCAGTTTCATTTCATAGAATCATAGAGTTGGAAGAGATCTCAAGGGCCATCCAGTCCAACCTCCTGCCATGCAGAAAATCACAATCAAAGCATCCCCGGCAGATGGCCATCCAGCCTCTGTTTAAAAACCTCCAAAGAAGAAGACTCCACCACACTCCAAGGCAGTGTATTCCACTTTCAAACAGCTCTTACTGTCAGGAAATTCTTCCTAATGATTAGGTGAAATTTCTTTTCCTGTAGTTTGAACCCATTGTTCCATGTCCTAGTCTCTGGAGCAGCAGAAAACAAGCTTGCTCTATTCTCAGTATGACATCCCTTCAAATATTTAAACGTGGCTATCATGTCACCTCTCAACCTTCTCTTCTCCAGACTAAACATGCCTCATGATCTCAGGTTCTAGTATTCTGGGAGAGAGAGAGAAACTTCTGTCTATCCACTTTCTCCTTTCTATAAACTTTCCTCATTATATATATTTTTTCTCTTTGTATAACCATTCCTCAGCTGGGGAAGGAGGGGTTGAACCATCATCTTACTCATTTTGCTTGCCATTTTCTTCACCTTCTCCAGTTTAACAATATTCTTTTTCAGATTTGGTGGCTAGAACTCTACACAGTATCCCAAATGTGATCATACCATAGATTGGTATAAGACTGCCTAAATGCCCTGAAGGCATCTGATCTTAGAAGATAAGCAGGCTCAGGCCTAGTTAGTATTTAGAAGAGACAATGTCAGGAAATACTAGGTGGTACAGGCTGTATTTCAGCAGAAGGCTATGGCAAGCTACCTTGGAGTATTCCTTGCCTAAGAAAATCCTGTGAAATACATGGGGTCACCATAAGTTGACTTGAAGGCATGCACACACAGATACAGAGTGGGATATTGCAGTTTTATTTTCAGGGTTGTTGTTTTTTCCTAATTATGCCAACATGAAATTTGGCTCCCCTTTTTTTACAGCAGCAGCACACTGGGCTGACATTTTCATCCAGCAATCCACCATAGCCCTAATATCCTTTTCTTGTTCAGTTGCTGCCAGCTCAGATCTTGTCAATGTATATGTGAAATTTTAAAATCTGTGTTTCATTTTGGAATTTTGGAATTTTTATTTGTTTTCTGTTGCTTTCCATTTTATGATTTTATGTTCTATGTAGTATTTACATTTTATTTCTGTTAATTTTTAAGCTGTCTTGACTATGTTCAAAAGGTGAAAAACTAAAGTTGAATGTAAATGAATAAATAGGCTGTTAATAGGGCTTGTTTTATATGAACCCCCTAAAATGGATTGCTCCACAGTAGTAGCAAATCACAGCAGCTGTGATTTGTCTTAATGTTTTTTTTTGGGGGGGGGGGTTGTTTTGGTTTTTTTGCCTCCAAAAGCTTTGCATGGCCACCAGTCAAAATGGTGACCACGAGTGATTTCCCCTTTTTTAAAAACCTACCTTATTTTTTGCTACTGTAGAACTTTTATTTTATTTTTTATTTTTTAAAAAACTGTTCAGTATGTGCACTGGATCGATATTTCATCGTTACAAAAAAAAAAATGAAGAAAAACACTTGCTAAGACCAAAAGAAACCCCAACATGGCAGCTCCAGGCACTTGCCCTGTTAGAAAGCCCTGCCCCTTCACTCACCCAGTCAGTCAGGGTTGTGCTTCTTGTACTATGGGGCAGTGATTCATACCAAATTGCTGTCCTAATGAGAGGAAATATGCATCCCTCCCGTTGTTTTTCAAAAACTCCAGGAAAAGCAGCAAAGTCTTTTCCTGTGGGTTTTTTTAAGTTTTGGGGCCCCCTCCTTAACAAAACTGCAGAACAACATGGGTTGCCATTGGGACATATAGGATTCTCCTTGCATTCCGTGAAGAGTATTTTCACCATTAAGACAAGCCCCTAGTGTTTTACTTAGAACAAATCTTTTGTCTTTTAAAAGGAAATGTTTGCAGATTACACTGAAATGTGCAAATGATATCAGATCAATGCAAACTCTGTGATGAACAGAGAACAAAAGGGTGTTGCGTTCAGTTCCTAACTGTCTGAGTAACACCAGGTCCATATAGCTCACTTGTATTAATGTAGGGGTTTTTTTCTTTCAGCAGATCTATAGATCTGCTAAAAGGACATGTTAGAATAAATTTTGTGCTTAAGCCCAGCCCCTGTTACCAGATGGACTGACTGATATTTACCAATTTCTGGGTTGGGGGCTATTTGTATCATAAGATCTCTCATGCTCCATACACTTCAGAAGTGAATACTGGGATAACATCCCATCTAGCCCGTCACTATATGGGCATGACCTCTTCAAATGAAAATGCACACAGTGTAAAATGAAAACAATGCTGAGGTTGTCAGTGGCCACATTTGCACACAAAGAAGCTTTCATGTGTACCTCTTTAATTAGATGAAGAACCACATAAGCAAATGGGTGCTACACCTGTGTTACTCCACAAATCCCTAACACAGTTCAGATGCCAAACCTGATCCTTTTAAAAGAAAATTACCAAAAAGCATTAACTAACTCTTTGGGAATGAGAATTGTGGGGAGGAGGAAACTAGCTTCGCAGATGTTAGAAATGTTACATTTGGGATGACCACTCCCAGAACCCCCAGCCAACATTGCCAGTGACCATGGTGGCTGGGGGTTCTGGAAGTAGTGGTAAAACACAAAAAACATTTTCTTCCCAAGCTCTGACCAACAGATCACTGCTCAGGTATTTGTTCAATATGTCTTACAGAACTATGTAACTGTGCCTATGCTCAGCCTTATGCCCATATCTGCAAAATAGGAACAATGACATTGACCTGATTTAGGGCTATTGTGAAAATTACTGAACTAATATAGTGAAGGAATTTTACATGTTCAAAAACACTGTGTAAAACACTGAGGTGTTGTCTAGATGGTGGGGGGAAATCCTCAAGGAATGCGAGGGGAATACCTTTTGTCTAGATGAGCTCCCGCTGCAATTTGCCATATTCAAAAGGAGGGGGGCTAAAAACTCCAAGTGCTTCTCGATAACAGCTTTTGCTACTTCTCACAATATTTTTTTTAAAAAAAGAATACATGAAAATGCACATTACAGCCCATTTGAACAACCAATTCAAATTGGGCCACATCCAGGAAGTCAAAACATGATTGGTCGGACATGAATGGGGGCGGGCTTGCAAGCAACGAAGTGGCTGAAGCCACCATTGTTGTCTTTCACAGAAGTGATTGTAGACTATTTTTGAGTGGCAGAGCAAAAAAAAAAAAAAAAGAGAGAGAGAGAGAGAGAGAGAGTGTTTTGTAAGCATAAGATCGCTCTTCCGCGTTTCTCATTTAACAAGGCAAAAAAAAAAGTGAAGTGGAGAGTGCTTATGGGGAATAGCAGACATGCTCTGTGTGAACTTCAAACTCAGACAGTTTACCATTCCAGTGATCTTGTAAATGGATCCTGGGGACAAATGAACACTGCTGAGATAGTTAGATAATGCACTATTTCCTGAAATCAGTTCTCCCATCTAGCTGAGCCCTATGTGTCATTCAGCACCAGCCTGTCTATTATACCTCTCTGTGCTTCCCACTGCCTCACTCAGCCCGTTCCTCTGGCTCATCTTGCACCATTATGCCACATTGCCATATCTCCCACCCTCTCTTTCCTTCATGTCTCACTTTATGTTGTCACTCCTCCCTTTCATGTACTTGGCATCCTGCCACCATCCTGCCTGCCTTCTCCTTTCCTCACTTCATGTCAACATGCCCCTCCTTTCAAGTTCAGTTCCCTCACTGCCCTAGAAGTGCTGCCTCCATAAGGTGCAGAGCATGAGAAGAATAAAAGCAAGGCGAAAGGGAAAGGATGACCATACAGAGAGAAGGGAAGATGAGGAGAGGAAGAAGTACCTCTGGTTTTATTATTAGTTATCTGAGGATTCTGTTTTCAAGACTAGGGAGATTTTCAGACCTGCCAAAATGCCTATTTGCCACGCGAGCAGCCTCCCGACACTGCTGCGCGGCAAGGGTCTACTTCGGACGACACTGTGCCTCTCATGAAACCATCCGTGTCACTTCCGTGAAGCTTCGGACGACTCAGCGCCATATTTCAATCTCGGGCAACCTCCGTGATTGAAATATGGCGCTGAGCCGTCCGAAGCTTCACGGAAGTGACACGGACGGTTTCGTGAGAGGCACAGCGTCGTCCGAAGTAGACCCTTGCCGCGCAGCAGTCTCGGGAGGCTGCTCGCGTGGCAAACAGGCATTTTGGCAGGTCTGAAAATCTCCTAGGTCTAAGGTGCATCTACACTGTAGAAATAATGCAGTTTGACACCACTTCAAGTGCTGTAGTTCCATCCTATGGTTTTTAGCCTTCTCTGCTAAAGAGTGCTGGTGCCTCCAAAACAACAAATTCCAGGATTCTCTAGGATGGAGACATTGCAGTTAAAGTGGTTCATATAGCTCAAACTGTCAAACTGTATTCTTTCTACAGTGTAGGTGCTCCCACAGATGTCAATTCTCTCCTATCATTGGCACACGTCCCGCCTTTACACAGTATTTCTCACCATGAAGGAAGAGTGTGACGAGCTCAGCCTGTTGTCCAGGTGTGAACTGTTGATGGCAAATTCAAGAACCCCATTCCCCCTTCTTATGGCTGTTTATCCTTAAAATAGACTCAGGCTGGATGTTTCTCAAACAGAAGACATCTTCAAACAGAGGGCTAGTCTTTGTAAAGTAGACACATGGCCACTTTCTTTGCACCAGGTGCCCTTCTCAGAAATAGAGCTGACCCAGCAATACCCTCATGCAAGCCCTCCTTAACTTCACTTATTTCAACAATTTATATGTCTTAAGGGCCCACTTATACCTCCTCGGGGCTCATTCTCCTGCTGTCAGAGGCAGCTTGGAGTTATTAAAACAGACCAAGTAAAGAATTTAGAAATCATTTTGAGAATACATAATACTCTTTAAATGAAAGTAAATTTTATATTTTAAAAAAGTACAGCTGCATAGCATGTTGCCTATGGAATGTTTTTTTCAGGCCTCAGTGGAGATTATCAGACAGGAATGAAAAAAGTGTTCCTTTCCCATAATCTCCACTCCCGCCCCTGTCCTGTCCCTGGCATGCCACAATCACCCTCCCCACCGCACTTACCTCCTCTCTGGTCAACAGGGCAGCCAAGGAGTAAAAGGAGCTCTAATGGAGCTCTGTTCACTTCCTGGATCAAAATCCTGCAGATTCTCGCGAGAGTGCAGGAAATTCAAAAATAAACCAAAAAAAGTAACATCAAGCAGAAAAGCACACTTTAAAATGAAGAAGTAACCTGGGAAGGGTCATAAAAATGGTGTCACTTAACTGGATGTCCTGATCTCACCCGGAAGTGTTCTGGCAGGGACCTCCCATTGACATTGGGATCCCACCAGTATAATGGGGCACCTTGTCGCACACAGGCAAATCTGGAACACAAACGAAAGGGGGGATCTATTGACAGCATCTCCCATCAATAAAAAGCAGTGCCAGCAGAACGGCAGCATAACGGGTGCATAACGAGGGAGGGAACGACATCGTCTGATAAGGGAGCCCTTTTGCAATCTCCTGGTATTGCTGTAACACCCCTTTTGACATGTCTGATAATCACTAGTGTTTACAATTGCAGGTTACCTGTGCTGTGATGCAAGTGTTCATTGTTACCTCTGCAGGTCGACTCTGTGAGAACAAACAAGCCTGTTTATAGCCATAGAAAAGATGAAAATTACTGTACTTTCCTTGCAGAATATTGGGCCACCCACAAGAAAGCCCTGCTCTTCTGAGCACCAGTTCCCAGCTGTTTGGTGAAGGGGTTCTTTCTTTCTTTCTTTCTTTCTTCCTTCCTTCCTTCCTTCCTTCCTTCCTTCCTTCCTTCCTTCCTTCTTGAGGAGGCAATGCATATGGGGGAGGGAGGCAGCTTCTGAGACCTGAGCTGCCAGTCTATTTCAGGCTTGCTTAGAGGCAGAGTGAATTATTTTTTTTCCCGGTCAAAGTGTAGACATTCTGGGTCATAAGCTAAAAATACATAATTTTGATGTTATATAGACTGAAGGAGTTTTATCCAGAATAAGTGATATTCTGTTTACTGAGGTAAACACCTGTGTTTTGTTGTTGTTGTTGTTGTTGTTTTACATCTAGCCCCAAAATTAAAAATATTTGTTGTTAAAGATCAGGGTCAGGCTGCAGTTCTCAGGCATGGTAATAACAGCATATATTATCACCAGATAGGTCTGTTATTTTCTCTTTCTCCAACATCCGTTAAAAAAGCTATCATCTTCTTTCCATTGAGTTTATGGAGGGAAATGTGAATTTTGAAGAGTTCACATAAGATCAAACTAAATGAAAGTGTTAACCATCTGCATTTAGCAAATTCAAGAGTTACAGCTATGTCCAGCACAAAGAGTATAACCTTATACCTTCCGGCCGTGTAGCCATCAAAGATGCAGAATATCTTAGAAAAAAGTGCTGCCAGCACTGAAAGCATAGCTGAATACACAGGGATTCAAAGCTAGATTTTTAAGAGCTTAGTATGCAAAAATGCCCTCTCCTAGATGCATACATCTGTCAGATTTACTTTTATTATGTGGTGGATGTTGTGTGCCTTCAAGTCATTTCTGACTTTCAGATACCTTAAGGTCAATGTAGCAAGATTTGTTCATTGCCTTTCTCTGAGGCTGAGAGAATGTGACTTGCCCTAAATCATTCAGTGGGGGCTTGTATACATTGCAGAAAAAAATCAGCTTCAATTAAAAATTTCCTGGGTTCTCTGTGACTCCGCTAACATCACACACTTCAATGTAAAAAAGAAGCAAGATTGGCATTACCAGCCACACATTTCCCCCTGGCAAACTCCCTTCAGTATGGTCCTACCTTGTTCATATGTTCTATACTTCGCATTATTTCCAGCCACACAGCTGTGGCTGCGCCAGTTTGTTTGTTTGCTTTCTTCCCCTCATGAATGCAAATATACGTTGTCCTAGAGTAGTGTATTACTAGATAGGTGGAAATATACAAATATTGATGATCTCCGTACAAATTTGTATTCAAAAAATTATAGCAGCTGCATGCTGGCAGAATGTAAATACAACAAAGTGCAGCCCACCTGAAACCACATACCCTAGCTCTGCACTGAAGCCTACTTGGAGGTGGCCACACATACAATAAACTGGGCTTTTTTCCAGTAAAGTGTGGGGTAAAAGGTAGTTTTTAAAAAAGGTAATTTTTAAAAATGGGTTAAAAACCTCAGGCCTCAAAAAGAACAATATTCCCAGTGAATTGTGAAGAAGGCCATGTGTCAGTCTTGCCATGACTATGAGGTGAGTACAATTTTTTTCTGCAGTCTAGACAAGCCCTGGGTTTCCATGGCTAAGCAGGGGTTTGGACCCTGGTTTCCAGTGCTGGACTAACAATCAAACCACTACACCATGCTAGCTTTCCAGTTATACTTACTGCCACATTTATTTTTTATTTTTTTTAAAAAGCTAACCTGTCACACTGTTTTTGTATAATGTTTGGAGAAATTTACAAAGTTTGGAAAGCTCTTGTCAAAAAAGAGGGGCAAAGGAAATGCCTCTCAGACTGGTTCTGCGAAAGCAGCACTTTTGAGGGAAAGAGTCCTCGACATGTACTGCCAGCACTCAGAGAGGCAAAAAAAAAAAAAAGAATCTATGGAAATAACAGAGATAGGTTTGCCAAATCTCTGATACTGATTCCCTGCATGCCAAATAAACTGAGTCATTGGGTCCATGTTCCTCAAATGTATGCTGCTGTCAGAGTGACTCTGGGCTACATGGATGTGCAGAATCAGGCTGTGAGAGTATGAATTTAATGTGATGTTGTGAAATAAAGCTATAATAGTAATAATAATAATAATAATAATAATAATAATAATAGATTGTGTCCTTTTCTTCCACAAGGAGCTCCAGAGGCAATGGTTTTTGCCTTTGAACATCCTCAAGCCAACCATCAAGAGAAGGTGATGAAGGTTAGGGAGGCTCCCCTGACATTTAGAGCCCTGGCATCAGCCTTTGCAATTACAGGCCACCTTTCTAGCAGATGGTAATTGAAAAGTGCGACCCACATGGGCTCCAGTCAATAATGGCGTCAGCATACAAATGACACTTCGCTTTCCTCACTGCCATCCCCTGTTCTTGCTCTTCACCTTTTATCCTTCTCAGCATTGTGACTTAATCCACTCTAATGAGGTGAGCTTTATTGCCAAAAAGACAGCAGCCACCCCCAGCTCTCTCCTGGCACCACAGGGTTTGTGAGGAAGTCAAAAGAAAAGAAGTGACTTTGTAAGTCCTCCAGGAAGGAGGACAATGTAGTCTTTGAAAAGTTACTGTGCTGCCTTTTCAAATGTCGATTCCCCCCCCCCGCCCTTTGCCATACCTGCCCAGGAATACTTCAGACTCAATGAGATGTGGCCATCATTAGGACAACATCAAGCCAAGGTGGCCAACGTATTCACTTTATTGTTGTATAGGCTTCGCCTAGCTTGAAGACCATTACTGCCAACCACATGTCACTCTTTAAAAACAGTAGGAGATGACCAACATCATCAGTGAATGCATGCATTTCCTTTACTCTCCCTCCCTCCCCCTTTACCCATCTGTCTGTGTTTCTGGAGTCAGGATAACTTGCTCAGAGGAAGCAAAGTGTTTCGATTTATTTCACACACAAAAAGGCAACTGTTTGGAGAAGAAAACAGAATACTTTTGAGTGAGCAAGCAAACAGTAGAGATTTTGATGGGAAACCATTCATTTTCTTGAAAACAACCTCCACAAACACACCAACTGGGCAACAGGGGACTTCTGCAGATACATTGGAACTTTCTGGATGGCTTGAACTACCACTCTCATCACCTCATGTCTAGGCAATCTGGACTGGGGTTGATGGGAACTGTATTCCAACCCATTTGGAATGTATTATGGAGACTCAGTATATTCACACCTGTGGCAAAATAGAATGTGGCATTTGGATTGCATATTCCTTGGTCTACCTCATGATCATGCTTTATAAGGCACATATCACATATGCTACAAACATGTAGACTTAGGACTTCATCAGACTAGTTTCTAAAAACACTGTAATTCCACAAATGAAAATAGCAGGAATACTGTGGCATTATAACACGTATTATCACATATAGCTGTAATCATGCAAAAGAAATGCCACAGAATTATTGCATGAAAACCACTAGTGCTTTAAGAATGGTAGTTTACTTTTGCAATTTGGCATGGACAAGATTTCAGCTATTCTTATGAGAAGATGTTAAGTGCGCTTAAAACTCCACCCCCCCCAAATTAAAAAAGTTAATGAACAAGCACTGAAACAAACCTAAAAACATGCAAAACTGATAGGACAGTTCATAAAAAGAGCATTCTGTGCTTTGTTTTCACATTCTCACCTGGAAGTTTCCTTACTGAGGACTGCCCATTCATGCTGTAATCTCGCAATTATACATGCCCTCAGTGCCACAAAAAAGTGATATTGGTGATCTATTGACGGCTTGACCTATCAATTAAAAGGAATGCTTTATTTACGGCTGGGGCACAGGGTAACCACGAGATGACAACAACATCATGTGATGGCTGTGGCCATTCGCTCTACCATGACATCGTAACCCTGCAACTTTTGCTGGGTCTGATAAAGTCCTTAGTTACACACTAAGTAGATTTTCACATGGGCTATATATCCCATGGTAGGAACAGAACAGGGTCGGGAAAGGTTTTCCCTTTCGGATGACGTTGACCCCGTTCTGTCCTGCATCCATCCTGCTCCCGTGACTGTTCCAGAACAATGTAATCACGATTTTTCATCGTGAATAGACCTCCTGTTCCATCACTATCATGCAATCATGGGTGTGCGAACAGGAGCCCCGTTTCTGTTCCGAAATGACAGCTGCGGAGGGGAGGTCTGTTCCGAGCACTTCCTTGTACGATCTGGACATCCAGGTAAGTGGCACCCTTTATTTTACCCTCCCTGTTTTGATTGTTTGATTTAAAGTGTGTGTTTGAGCTTGATGAACTGATTTTATGTTTAGGTGAGTTTTATTTTTTAAATTTACTGCCCGGCTGTTATCATGTGATAATGTGATAACATTTCAGACAGCCGGTTGTAAAAGCAGCCTTACGACGGCTGCATTTATGGCCAGCCAGCGATGGGAGGGGGAGCCCATTCCTGCCACGGAATTAAGGTAAATGTGTGAACGATTTATGTTATTCCATGGCAGGAACGAG
This sequence comes from Gambelia wislizenii, assembly GCA_030847615.1. Classification (NCBI taxonomy): domain Eukaryota; kingdom Metazoa; phylum Chordata; class Lepidosauria; order Squamata; family Crotaphytidae; genus Gambelia; species Gambelia wislizenii. The sequence continues at coordinate 189,417,922 of JAUMIR010000004.1, read as the reverse complement.
AGAGGAGGTGGTGGGGCAGTAACAGGGCATTTTGACCCTGTGTGAAAATCTCCTTAGTATACCACCCCAATCCCTCAAATTTTGAGGGGTAAAGAATTAAAGCCAGTGTTAGTCCTCTCTGGAACAGACTAATCAAATCAATGGGACTTACATAAATTGTGACTAAGGACTTTATCAAATGATCCCCTTAAAGTGTTCTTTTGCTGAAATAAAAAATGAATTTTTATGCCAGCAAAAGAACGCTCCCCCCCTCCACACACTTACCTTGCTTTCCTGGCAAGGGCAGCTCCGGCAATAAAGAGGAAGTGAATGGAACTCCATTCACTTCCTCCTTTGAAATCCTGTAGAATATCATGAAATTTCATCGCATGGGAGAAGTTATGATGATATAAGGACACTTGATATGTCTATATACATTTTGTTATGTCCGTTTGTTTTATAGTTCGTAATTCACATGCTTTATTGATTGTTGTTGTTACATATATGTGGGTGTGTGTGTCACTAAATTTACTAGTCTGCAATCGCACCAGGTTGGTTTCATATTTCTTAGTGCTATTCAGGGCTTTCCTGAATCATTATGTAGTTCTTTAGCCTTCTCTGCCAAAGAGTGCAGGTCCCCCACAAACTACAAATTCCAGGATACTCTGCCATTGAAGTTAAAGTGGTTTCAAACTGCAATATTTCTACAGTGTAGATGCAACCTAAGAAGTCCCATTCATTTCAATAGGTGCACTCTACATATGGCTGACATTGGATTTAGCCCAAAGATCATACATTACAGAAGCCTCAAATACTGTAATGCTATTATAACTGTAATTTATATTATATTATATTATATTAATTGTATATATAATATTTTATTTTGAAAGGGGCAAAACCACCACACCTACTGTGTATTATGCAACACTTCCAATAATACAGTCTACTTATTTGTTACCTGCAGGTGCACTAGAGCAATATTTACAGCTACAGCATCTTTCATATCTGTATATGGACCATCAGTTCTGAGTGCCTCAGACACTGCTATTATATTGAAAATATTAATCATATCCTCAGAAAACATTGGAACCAACAGTGCTAGTTTTAAAATGTTTATTCTGAAAGCACTAAATTTGATGTTAATGCCATCAGAGTCGAGTGGTAGAAAAAGTTAGATTGCCCTGTGGAAATTAACCAATGGAAAACTGTCCTCACTTCAAAATCTACAACATCTTTAGACCTGAAACTACATTTGGTCAAGCAAAAACTGGTGTTTTGGGTGTATTGGTCACCACTGCACCTTTTTAGAAAGAAATTTTCTACTACGACTAAATGTTAGCAATTTAATGCAGATAATGCTTCCAAATGATGTGGTCAGTGGTCGCTCCTTTTCGGTTGGATGTGTTGGTTGGGTGTAATAGTAATTTTATATTTTTAAAAAAACTTTGGTGTTTCTAGATTCACATGTCCTTTTTAATGACATTCTTGTGAATGTGAAATTTAAATGAGGATCAACATTGTTTGGTCCTGTGTGCTTTTTCTTGTTGAAAGAAAGAAAGAAAGAAAGAAAGAAAGAAAGAAAGAAAGAAAGAAAGAGCTAGCACTCCTAGCTTGGAAAGATAAAAATTCACCATCCATTGCTGACATCTATAAAATATATGTTCATTCATAGCTAAAGCAATGAGGACTTCTTATATTTAAGTCCTCACTCATCTGTGCATGAACATATATTTTAAAGATGTCAACTTCAAGAAATTGTTTTGTTTTTTAAAAAAATATGGTTAGTTTATAATAAGGTATATGCCTAACCCTTGTTCATATTGTTTTTCTTCTTCCCCATTTCCCCCCTTATCTTTTTATGTTTCTTTTTTATTACAATATTTTAAAAAGCTAATACATTTTTTTAAAAAAAATCTATTTTATTTTATTTTTGAATTAGCACTTTTCCCTCTCCTCTGTGTTTTTCTTCTCTTCCTTACTCTGTCATTTCCATGTTTGCCTCCCCCCCCCAATTTTTCATCTCCCTTCTCTCTTCCTCTCTCTTTTACCCAAACCTACCTGCTTGTAAAACCCATCTTGCATGGAGAAGGCATTACAGTACTCAGTGTGCTCTCAATGATCAATTATTTAGGCATCATGCAGCACTTGTAAAACTTATTGTTGAACTATAGCACCCAGAATCACCTACCGAATTACCAGTGGGCTGCTAGGTGTCTGTAATCCCAAAAATCTTTCCAAACCTCTAGCATATTAAATGTATAGTCATGAAGTTAGTAGACTGGAACCATAGCTTTGTAGCAGGGCACACACTTGCATGTAGAAGATGCTATGTTCAGAACCTCGGCATTCCTAATTAAAAGGATGAGATAGTAGATGGATGGGAAAGATCTTCGCAGGGGAAGCTGAGAAACTGCTACCAGTTACAATAGACAGTGTTGAGCTGAAATTGATAAATAGTCCAACCTGCTATAAGGCAGATTCTTATGTTCCTACTGTCCAATCACATATTCATCTTGTCCTGCCTGCCTAGCATCTCTATTGTTAAACGCCACTGTTCCTGTACAACATTGTACAAATTCACAAGGAACTGCTAGTATCTTACACTACTCTTGGCTGTGGTGTTGCAACTTCTGTTCATCTACAAAGACTTAGGGGTGGTCAATCTTATCAGCCAGTTCCATCAGGAATCTCAAAGCAAAAAATTACTGTCATTTTTGAACTGCAGTTCAGAATGTAACTCCCAAAGTAGCCAGACACAAATCTTGCTTACTTATCATCATACCATATTCTCTTCATTTTAGGCCACTAAATCTGGTTGCAGGCAAGACTCATATGCCAGGGCTACAAATGTTACATTTTAATAGGAATGACTCTGCAAGTCATTTTCACAGATGTATTCCCTGCTACAATATACAAACAAACCTCCTGGTATTTATGGCCTAGGTAAAGTTATATGGACAATCATCCTGAACTGGGGAGGGATTTTTTTTTTTAAATAAATGTTAGCACAGAGGTTCTCCTGTGCAAACTCCATGGGGGTGGGGTGGGGACACACTAATTTCAGTTGGATGAAAAATCTTCTCAGCAGATTTCTCCTATATCTCCCCTATATAACTACTTTTTGAAGAGGAACAGAAACTACTCAGTTGGAGATAAACTTTTTGGTAGTGTTTGAAAACCACTTAATCCTTTCCAAAATACATTGGTGCTCCTTGCAAAATTTCTACTTAAATAAGTCCCGCCATGTTCAGTAGGGCTTATTTGGAGGTGAGAGTGCATAGGATTGTAGCTTTATTTATTTAAATTGACTTCACGTGTTCTGTGGTGTCATCAGACAGCCAAATCTGATTGGCTTTGCAACATCATGACACTATCTCATTCGCTAAATGGTGCCTGTTTGGTGGTATCATTCATATCATTAGTCCTGGAAGGAGGAAAAAGGAACAGCAGCCAGAGGAAACAGTTTTGTGGAACAGGATAAAAAGTGAATATCTCCCTGATATTTTTTTCAGGAACAGTTTCCATCTTACTGTAATTGCTCATTCTGAACTGGAAAAGGAAAGTGGGGAATCCTCAATTCACCCCTGCTATTTATTAATGTTAACATTTATTAGTTGATAGTAAATACAGAATGAGCAGCTTCCATTTCAAAATGAAAAGAGCAAGATAAAAGTGAAAGACAATGGGAAGGCTTTCTTTGGGATTACAGTGCGTGATCTTAAGACACTATATACACAACCAAGAAAAACAGAGAGAATCCTGCCTCTTATACTCCTTGGACCTCCCTTCCTTTTCTTCAGCCCTAATCTGATTTTTGCCAGATCCTTTTGATCTCCCAGAGGCAAGCAAGCAAGGTCCACCAGTACAGATGGAGTAAATATGGAGATTAGCCTCTTCTCGTACTGCACTAGCTCCTAATACCTGATTAAGTCCCCCGAATCAAGCAATTGTCTCAGCTTTGGCTATCAGAGAGGCAGAGCACAGAAGGGGGCAGGATGAAGGCCGATTTTGTAATGGATCCTTATTTTATCCCAGTGCTCTAAGAAGATTAGGCCTGGGGGTGTCACATTAGCCATGATCTCTGGGCCTCTAGTTGTCTCTTGCAGTTTTCAAACGCCTCGGCTTCAGCCTTAGAACAAACAGCTCGCTTGGACTCTGTGGCCCCATGATGTGGCATGAATAATTGCAAATAGCAAAGCATTTCCAAAGCTCACAAAACACTATGCAAATTCAGGAGTTTCAAGGCGGGTGGGGCAGGATAGGGGCAGAAAGTGATTTGTGACAACACATCAAAATCTTTGTGTAATTTGCAATATAAAAATACAATTGCCCAGTATTTGAACAGGGGGATGAATCTGAGAATATCTTTCTGGCAGAAATGGTTTCATCATCAATTTGATTACTGATGCTGTAATGCAATCTCTCTCTCTCTCTCTCTCTCTGGCTTTTCTTCGCAAAGGTTCAGGAAGGACTCATCCCACACTTACTGCAAGCACGCTGATGACTAAAAAGGCCAATACAAGATAAACAAGTCCATTGCAGAAAGCAAACACAGCAGAAGGTCTCCTTGGGTGATGTTTCTGGGTTGCTATTCTTTCTGCTTTGTTGTTTCTCTTCAAGATTTGTTCGGCGTGAGCTCTCAAATAAGGCTGCAGCATTGTGGATAGTGCATCTCCATGCCTTCCGATGTGAGGCCATGGCAGACCATTGTTGGTGATCAATTTGGCTGAGACGGAGATGTTGTTTCAGGGAGTCCTCATATACCTTTTTTGAAGCGCCCCTCTTATGCTGCCCGTGGTGAGTTCACCATAGAGTACTATTTTTGGGAGGCAATGGTCCTCCATCCTAGAAACATGCCCTGCCCAGCACAGCTGTGTTCTCAATATCATGGCCTCAATGCTGGTTATCCCTGCTTGCTCAAGGACAGCAACATTCATCACATAGTCAGTCCAGTGTATCTTGAGGACTGTATATATACAGTGCTGATGAAAGCGTTTGAGGAGTCATAGGTGTTGGCGAGAGGTGACCCATGTTTCAGACCCATAAAGGAGAATAGACAGTACAAAATGGCTCTATATACACTGGTTTTGTGCTTCTCTCAGGTGTTTATTACTCCAGACTCTTTTGTAAAGTCTTCCAAATGCTCTATACACCTTTGCTAATCTGTGATTGATCTCTTTGTCAATCTTGGCATCTGAGGAGATGATGCTTCCCAGGTAGGTGAACTGATGAACGGACTTAAGGACAGATTTGCTGACAGCAATGTGGGGATGGTGGTGTTCATCCTGTGGTGCAGGCTGGTAAAGAACTTCTGTTTTCTTCATGTTGACTTCCAGCCCAAAGAGCTCTGCAGCTGTTGCGAAGCAGGATGTTAGGCGCTGCAGAGCTGCATCTGTGTGGGCAACAAGGGCAACATCATCAGCGAAGAGCAGCTCATGGACTAGATAGTTTAGAGTCTTATTGCGAGCCCTCAGACAGCTCAAGTTAAACAAGCTACCATCCATACAGTAACGTATATAGATGCCGTCTTCTTCTTCAAGCTACGCTGTAGCCCTTTGAAGCATCATGTTGAAGAAGATTGTAAATAAAGTTGGAGCAAGACACAACCTTGCTTCACTCCATTAGTTATTAGAAAGGGCTCTGAAAGAGTATCGCCATATCTGACTTGACCGTGCTGGCCCTCGTGTAGCAAGATAATGCAATATAAAACATTAACTATTGTTATTATTGTTATTTCTTATCTGTATCCCATGTTTTATCTGCATTGGTGATCCTCCACCTTCATGTGAGCTAGTTAGCCTGAGTGCAATTGACCTGTCTTTGCACCCATTGAGTTTCATCGCTGAGCAAGGCTCAGAAACCAAATCTTCCCAGTCTCTAGAACCCACACTGTATCGGTGCCATATCTGCCTTTCATCAGTAAGTGCTAATTTCCATAAGGGGGTGGAATACTCAGTTCTGTTCTCTTCCATGTTATTCTCTCATTAATTCTCTCAGGTCACTTAAACTGGACCAGACAATGGTTACCACTTTAGGACTGAGTGGGAATTTGCATATACTTTGTCCCCTTCCCACTGTACCAAGGACCCAAGATGTTTTGCTACCTGAGGCAAAGACCCAGATGATGCTCCCCACTGTTCTATGTACACAAGCTGACTGGAAATTAAATTTTCCTCCAATACTTGCAATAGGACAGGGTGTTCTGACATATCTCAGGGTAAGAAGCCAGTTTAGGGGATGCAAGACAAGCTGTATGGTACACTCAGCTCTGTCCACTAAGAAAAATGAAATATCATGGGTTTCAAGAGGAATGACTGGGGAATGTCAGTGCTACCCCCACAGCATCAGTTGCCAGGGGCAATCGCTGCACTTGGGGGGGAGGGTTATAGAAAGAGTACAACACTGAAGTAAGGTAAACTATACATCAGTTTATGAATCAACATTTTTATATAACTTCCTTTATGGAGAATGCCATATGAAATGACATAATTTAGATTGCTTGCTTTAATATTCTGCCTGTATTTAGGGCTACTAGAATAAGATGTATGAGTGGTGGCTGAGTCTAGTGGTGTCTAGAGTAGATTTCTCTAGCCATTACTACATTTTAAGTATACGCTGGCAGTAGGGGTGTGCACGTTCACACTCATGGCTCTCCTCTCTGTCTAACTTCTACCTGGTCTGCACCAAATTCTACGCAGAACAAGGTGCACTGTTTCTTTGCTTATTATTTTTAAATGTGCACATGCCCACTGTGGAGGACTGTTCACAGGCACCTGCCGACATCTAGGAGTTCACACTTTCTGGTCCAAAGACAGTCCATGAAGTGTAGATTGAGAAAAGGCAAACAAACATCAGATTGAAATAGGATTCCACATTCATCCTTGACAAACAGAGTGAATCAGATCATAACTTAAAGCCCTGGGAGAAAGTTAGAACCATAGTTTTTGAAGGAATAGGGAAGCCAGCAGAGGCAGGTAGTAAATTTTGTGTAAACCTGACCTTAGTCCAAATTTTGACTGGTCACATGACCAGTGCACATTACAGCACTCAGAATTTTCTATGATAAACCCCCACAAATCAGCACCTTCCTTGAAAAATTGATTTTTTTATGTTTTAGGATGTTATTTGCACACTTCTCAAATGTTCAATAATTTATTGACACTGCTATCTGGCATCTAGTCAAACTTACCATCTAGTGAGATATGATTTCAGTATTTTTAATATCTGGTAATAAGTAAAATATTTATTATTATGTGGAAATGTGAAGTGATATTGTGACTGTGTAAATTGCCATACAACAATTTCATAATACTACATTTTGACTGGACTCATGTTGTACACAAAAGCAAAGGTCATACTGCATTCTATTCCCTTACAATAAAAACATAGTAGGATCTACTAAAAAGAGAATTTTACTAGATTTCCTATAATTCACATTAAACATATGCATGTAACCTTAGAGGATTCATCATAAAAGTGATATTTCTGTTATAGGCCGGGGGATTTTTATATGGAAGTAAATCTTTCTGCTAGTGATATTAGAAATCATACTTAATTATTCCTAATGCCTGATTGTTCCCAAATGAAGAGTGAAATGTTTGATGTTTGCACAATAAAGTATAAGTGCATATGTGTGACAGGGAAAGGTTTTTCAAATGTCATCAGTTTCCAGTAATCTAATCCAATAATTTTTACAACTTTTAAAATGAAAACCCCATCATAATACCAATTTATACTCAGCTGATCTCCAGGGAGTGATTTCTGTCTAGAACTTCTTGAAAATACACTGCACAGTCCAGTTGTAGGAATTGACATAAGAAATGATATATGTACTGCTATAGCAGAGGCAACATCTCCTGACATCTTCTGGTCAACTTCCTAAGAATTCTGACCTTTCCTCTTCTTTACCATGAGGCATGTCTACAAAAATTTTGTGTCAAATACTGTGCTGTCTATGAAGCAAAGGAGCCCACAGGAGGCTATGGACTTTATCAGACATGATAAAAATCGCGGGATTATGATATTATGGTAGTGTGAATGGCAACAGCTATCACATGACATCATTGTCATCTCATGGTTACCCCATGCCCCAGCCGTGAATATTAGATGTTCTTTTAAAATAATGGGACAAGCTATGAATAGAGTTCCAATGTCGCTTTTTTTCACAGTATTGAGGGTGTGCGAACACACGTCCTATTGTAATTGCAAGATTACAATGTGAATGGGCAGTCCTCAGCGAGCAAACTTCCAGTGAGAATGCAAAAATGAAGCACAGGATACTCTTTTTATGAACTGTTCCATCTAGTTTGCACATTTTTAGGTTTGTTTTAGTGCTTGTGTGTTCATTTACTTTTTTAATTTAGGGTGTTTGGGGAGTTTTAAATGCACTTGCATCTTCTCACAAGAACTGCCAAAATCTTACCCATGCCAAATCACAGAAGTAAACTCCTGTTCCTAAAGCACTAGTGGTTGTTGTGCAATAATTCTATGGCATTTCTTTCACGTGATTACAGCTACATATGATAGTAAGTGTTACAATGCCACAAGGTTCCCACTATCTTAATTTGTGGAATTACAGTGTTTTTAGACACTAGTCTGATAAAGTCCTCTTTAATGGGATCAAGACAGGAAGCATCCCCTTCTATGACCAAAAGAAGACTATATTTGTGTTCCAGAATTCATGGATGGTTGTGAAGTCTGCTTCATTTTCTTCCAAGGGCTCATCTACATGAACCAAAATATGCCGGCTCACCACTGGTGTTTCCTGGCCACAGCTCAAGCCTATTGTTCTTCTAGTCCCTCCATGGAATTGGAGGAAGTCCTGAAGGGCATGCTGGCCTGTCACTGCAGCTACTGCAGCTGTCATTTTCCTCACTGCCTTGGAAGGCAGGAAGGTGACCATAACATGTGACCGAGGTCCCCTGCATTTGACTAGCCTTGGTCACGTGCTGAGCACCTGATTCCTGCCTTCTGGAATACCCAGGGTGGTGGCAGTGGCAGTGAGGGCCTGTCTGTCAGAATGGGCTCCTGCACACATGCAGTGCCTGATCTGTTTCCTCCCAGCAGAAACAGACTAAACCAGGTATTTTCTTATAATGCTGTAAAGGGCCCTACTCTGCCTTCCCCCCATCTGAGCTCTGTATCTACCCCAGGAGTGGTGAGGACTGCTTGGGGACAGAATGGGGAAAATCGTGTGTTGTCAGGACTGCAGGGCCCTGAGATAGGGGCAAGATGGGGCATATTGCCCATGCAGACAAACCCCAAGAGACCCAAGGTCCAGCAGCAACAGCCAAACAGAAAAGACATAGGTGTAGAATGAAAGAATTCTGAGCTCAGGAATTTGTTTGAGTGCCAAAATGGAATGAAGCTCCCATTCCTTTTACACAAAATCCCAATTCTGGTTGCCCCAAACTTTCTTTTGTTCAGCAGGATATTTTAATGTATGGCAATGGAAGAAATCATTTTGTTGCTGCTTTTGTCAAACAAAGGTGGGTTGGGAAGCCACCCAGAGACCTACTGGTAAATCAAGATCTGCCTTATTCCCATTTGTTCTTTTAGCCCTTGTTGCCCTTGCTCCCTTCCCTCAGCTGCTTCCCTACTGTGCAAAGTGAGATCAAGCTCTTTCTCTTTCATATCGTGCAAATCACAACATACAGTAATGGCATTCTGATGCCATTGCTGTGTCATTGATTAATGCCAATAATGAACAGCCTACATTCATATTTGGACTTACTTGGTAAAATGAGCAATGTGTTTAAAAATAATAATAGCTCAGTCTCAAAGAAACAGGGATCTTTTGATATTCTTCAAAGTACCAATGTGGCATAAGCCAGCCAGGCAAACATACATAGAAAAAGGAGTAAGAGACAAAGAGAAAGAACCAATCAGATAAATAAAAAGATTTTCATTTGTATTTTTACAGGATTGATTATAATCCACAAAGCAACCTCATTAGAACAAAGACTGTTTTAATTCTTCCCATAAACTGAAGTTCATTTAGTAGATTTTCCTTAGAATACATACAATGCCTCAGTGGAAGTAGCACAAAAATCCATTTTATCTTTTTAAAGCAAAACCACTTTCCCTCACTTAGATGAATTAATATGTATTGATATTTCTCAGTGTAGAAAATACACACACACACATACAGACACACAAAAACAAACAACCATTCTCCAGCCTATACCCTTTAAGATATGGGTGTGCTTTGGTTTAAAATTATAAGATATTCTGAGACAAAGAAAAACAAACCCCCAAATCATTGATTAGCAGAAAGTGGGGTGTTTTATCCTGAACCACATATGTTCTTACAAGATTTGGAACAAATCTATGCTAAAACATAAACAAAGTACAAATAATAATAATAATGATAGTAATAATAATAATAAAAAATTATTTATATCCCGCCCCTCTGTGAGCAATCCAGGCGGCTTACAACAATAAAATAGTACACAGTATAAAACAACTCAAAATCCCTTCCCCCCTTAAAACATTATTAAATTAATACAAATTAAAATCGGTATATAATGCAATTTATTAAAAACCCTTTCGAGCAAGCAGCATCAGTTGGTCCAGAAGTAACCTCCAGAGGGGGTTCCTGAGGCCAGGGTTAGCTATTCCGGAAAAGCCTGCCTGAAGAGAACCGTCTTGACAGCCTTTTTAAAGCTGTCTAATGATGTCAATAGGCGGATCCCATCCAGCAGGCCGTTCCACAATTTGGGGGCAACAGCCGAGAAAGCCCTCTGGGAGGTGGTCACCAGCCTAGGTCTTTGTGGCTGCAACAAATTCCTCCCAGAGGACCGGAGAGCGCGGGGAGGATTATAAGGGAGAAGGCGGTCCCTGAAAAAGGCAACAAGCCAAAAACAAAAACAGCCTTAGTGTTCAGTAGAGATAAATGTGGGTACCAGCTCAGCAAGTGAAATACACATGACAGCAGGCCTCTGCATGCCTATAACCAGTTGAATTGGGAACCATGGGTTCCAAATTTAGCTGCATCTGTGATTTATGATAACTGGGTTTCTACATTTGGACCTGAAGCTTTGCATGCTGTTTTTAGGAAATCTGGTTTCAGTCTGAGGTTCGATAGGCTTCTCTCAGTCTGCTTCCAATTTGTCTGTGGGTTGGAAGTAGCTAACACTCTGGGAATCTTGGAGTAACTGTGGATGAATCCAGAAAAAAAGGTACAGATTTAGGAAATGCCTATAGAAAAATGTGGACAAAGGACTGCTAAAATATGCTTCAGTCTTTATTAAAAGGCAAAATATTTGTACGATGTGAAGAGAAACCATAGCATAGTCAAGGAGGGAGTGGAAATAAATTCAAAACAACATGCACAATTTAAAAGATGGTCACAAAACAAACACTTTTAAGGAAAAATTAGCAAAAAGGGCTTAGATTTCTGCCCTGTAGAAAAAAGAAAATGACTTTGAAGGCTTTCACGGCTGGCATCCATAGGTTTTCTGTGGGTTTTTTCCAGGCTGTGTAGGTGTGTGTGTGTGTGTGGAGGGGTTATAGATTGTGAGCCCCTGTTGGAGAGGATATGTAAATTTGTGTATTTGCCTGGGTAGTTCCTGGGGGGAGATATGCAAGGAGGACACTAATCCTCCTTGCATATCTCCCCCCAGGAACTACCCAGTCAAATACACAAATTTACATATCCTCTTCAACAGGGGCTCACAGTATATAAACCACACACGCACTCCTACCCAACCATTCTCTGAAGATGCCAGCCACAGATGCAGGCAAAACATCAGGAATAAACTCTTCCAGAACATGGCCTCACAGCCCAGAAAAACCCTACAGAAAACCTATAGAAAATGACTTCTTACAAAGTAATTAGTTATATAACTGTTCCAGTACCTCAAAAGTGTTTTGTTACAATTATAGTTATTTGTTGTAAAAGTATATCTTCACTTTCACATTGTTCAGAGGTAACTAAAGTAGGTGCTTTTTAGTTCCTCAAAAACACATCAGAATGGTACAGGCCACTACATTTTGGTACAAAACATGCACACAGGTAATGAGATCACACCATCATCCCTGCTATTACAAAACCAACTAAACCAGTTTAACAGTTATACCAGTATAGGAACGGATTCATCTCTCATTACATTGCAATAGAAAAGTGACTTAGTTATGTTGAAAATGGAATTAACTACAAGTAACTTGTTTGTAAGGAGTTACTTGCAACTGCTAAAGTATACACATACCTCCTTGATTTTCATGTACTACCACTGCCTCAACTTGCATTTTCTTCTCATGTGGATTAACAAAGCAGAGTGAACAGGGTTGACAGTATGTTAATAGATCAATATTAGTTATACCAGGAAGAAATGGCAAACTTTGAGAGTTGTACAAATGCACAGTAAATCTTTCTTAACACCATTATTATTTGTAAATTGCTTAAATGGATATTAGAATTTAGCAGCTGCCAAGTTAAAGATTAATATTTCCAATAAAATCCTGGTTCTACAAGAGATATTAGAGTTATCTTCCCAGGTTTTTTCTTTCTTTCTTTTTTTTTCTATGTGAGAAATAGACCATACATTACTCAACGGAGCAACTAAAACTTGTTTAAAGGGGAGATAAGGTAATTTCAGGGTATAATCTTGTTCACATTTTGACAGCTGCTGCAATTATTTGTCCTGCTATCATCACACTGACATTTTTATGAACTATTCTGTCCAAATTTGTTTTAATATATGATTTAGTTCATTTGTTCAAGGGAGTTGTTTAGAAGATTTAAAAACAAAAATTTCAAGCTATGGAGAATCATAGTAATGGGAACTGAAGTGCCATTAGGTAAAACTGCTCTTACAAACAGCCCTTGATTTCTTGAATATTGATTCTTTTAATTAACAGAGATTACCAGAAAAAAATGAAGAAACAATACTTGATGGAGGCCTTAGGCAGATATTTATGAACAGGAATTGCACCTTTAAAAAAAAGTCAGTCTGGATGGTTTAGAGAATTTGTTGAATTTTAATCCCATGATTCAAATTTTGGATGTGAAATTTGTATTTTATTGTTCCCCTTTTCCATTCAATTTGAACATAAAATCAATCAACATTTTTCATTCGTTTTGAAGCTGCTCTGCATACTTGTTTGGGTATAAACCCTTCTTGACAGTTAAATGATAACAAAATGAAGCTGTAAATGAAAACACACACACAACTCAGTGCTTCTAGACTGACAGGAATACAGCCACAAAAGGATGGCCAAGAGAAAAGTGAGAGATACCAGCATGCATGAAATATTCAAAAATACAGTTTAGAAAAGACACTAAGGGGGCAATCCTCCCAAATAATTCCATTAGAACTGGACATGCTCAGTGTACATCGAGAGCAATGGAGTGTTGAATGTTGGTTGGACAGGTAAAACATGAGAAAACTTCAGGCAGGCAAGGACTAAATTGGCTTCCTTGACTTCTAACAGAGAAGCAGGCAAAGTGCAGCCTAGGAAGCACATATAGTCCCTGGAGTTTGGTTTCAAGGAACCTCACTTGAATCCCCATAGGCCAAAAAAGAGTGCACCCCCAAAGCCCCTTTTTTGTTTGTTTCTGGTAGCCATAACCCCATCTCACAATCCTCAAGATACACTGGACTGACTAAGTGATGAATGTTGCTGTCCTTGAGCAAACAAGGATCACCAGTATTGAGGCCATGATACTGAGAACACAGCTGTGCTGGGCAGGGCACATTTCTAGGATGGAGGACCATCACCTCCCAAAAATAGTACTCTACAGTGAACTCGCCACGGGTCAGTGTAAGAGGGGGCGCTCCAAAAAAGTGATACAAGGACTCCCTGAAACAACATCTCAGTCTCAGCCAAATTAATCACCAACAATGGTCCGCCCTGGCCTCACATCGGGAGGCATGGAGATGCACTATCCACAATGCTGCAGCCTTATTTGAGAGCTCATGCCAAACAAGTCTTGAAGAGAAACAACAATGCAGAAAGAATCACAACCTGGAAACATCACCCAAGGAGACCTTCTGTTGTGCTTTCTGCAACCAGAGTTGTTTATCTTGGATTGGCCTTTTCAGTCTCATCAGCACGCTTGCAGAAAGCGCAGGATGAGTCCTTCCTGAATCTTCTTTAACAAAGAAAAGGCAAAGACTGTTCTTCAGCCATTTCACCCAACTCCAGGGCCATTTAGTGACCAGTGATGATTTTTTTTTTGGGGGGGGGGGACAAACGGCTGTCTACCTGAAGCTGCATGTGTGAGGACATTGAAGGACCACCAGGAAGTCCAGAAGGATGCCTGTTTCTCCATATGACCAGCTGCAGGGATACAGCCAGACACTGCTTGGCCACTGCCCTCCATCCTTCCCTGGCCGACTAAGACTTATTGCACCTATGCTTCCAGGCTGATTGAATTCTCAACCCATAATACTGGCTGAATGAAGTTTCAGGCTCAGTTACTTTACCCTCATCCATCCCCAAACTACCTCCAGCCACCTGTTCAAGGTTCTCAGAGCCTCCTTGGGATGGAAATGAGAGTTAGATATAATCCACATAATAGCAACACGGTAAACTCCATTGCTGCTGCTCCCAGAAGATTCATGTAGATGTGAATGTCAGGAAATGACATGGATGTGACCACAAGATGGAGCTGTAAGCTTAGTAATGAAAGTAGTTAAGCTCCAGTGGCAGGTGTGTGTGTGAGTTAGCACTTGAGAGTATGCACACCTAAGATGCCTGATGTAACAGGCATTGTTTAACTACCTATAAAAAGGAGATGGGAATTATCTCCAGTGTGGGTTTGTTGTGGATGGTGGTTGGTGAAGCAGTTTGTTGGTTTGGGAGAGATTCATGAGTATTAGAGACAGCTGTCCTATACTCTGTATATATATTGTGAATATACTGCAAACAAAGATTAAAGCCCTCAAGTTGAGTGAAGGCTGGCCTTGTTGCTGTCTTTATTTGGCAAGCCAGAGCTCAAGGCAGTGTGCTGAAGTGAAGGAATTTTTCTCTCCAGAAACCTTCTCCTTGGTGTCCTGTCAATGTGGAACAACTCTGCAGGTGGTCGTGGTGGACACAGTGTGTTTTTCTACGCCCCAACAGTGAATGCCAAACATTAATACTGTCAGATACTAAATATGTGTCAATTATTAAATTATTTCAAGTATTTATAATCAAATATAAAGCACAGAAATACAATATAGGACTATCAAACATGCTATCAGAGATGAAGTGTTACTGCACACCAGTGACACGTTGCTTGCCACACATTAAAACCATTTCTTGTTGGCTATTAAATACGGGATACCAAAAACATGCCATTAGTCAATTATGGTCAGATATATTTTGCCCTTCTCATGTATTTACATAAAATATAGTAAGATGTCTGACATAAATATCATACATTCAAGAAATCCTGAAACAATATCTTGGGAATATTCAACATTACAACCCATAGAGAGAATTTTGGAGATGTACCTCATATTTTGGAAGCATATGGATTTCAGCTTTAATTGTGGCTTTTGGGTGGTGTTGGAGCAGGAGGGTAAGACCTGAGATTGTAGAATTAAATGCTTAGTGGATGTTATGGCTCCAGATTTAACAATAATGTATGATGATGACTTTTAGCAGAAGGGATCATATTTAAAGCTGACAGTTTAATGCCAAAAAGCAATTTACACTCTTGAATCTGTTTAGCTCCCCCTGCCCCGCAATTGATAAAACTTACATCCAAATTTTTCTTTATCCTTTTTGTATGATATACTTAGGTCAAAGCATGTACCCTCATAGCTGACAAATATATCACAGAATCAATATGGACTAGTCAGTGCATATATAGACTAGGGAGATTATCAGACGTGGCTAATGTGGCACCAAAATAAGGACAGCAGAACACAAAAGGATGCCAATATCACACAATGTCATTCTTTTGAGTTCCGCTGTCATTATTCTGGTGTTTCTTTTTATTGATGGGCCCTGGAGCTGTAAATGGATCACCCATCCCGTTTTGGTGCCAGCATTGCCAGAGTCTGAAACCTCACACCGTTTTTGGCTCATGATTACAACATCAATGGGCAGTCCTGCCAGAACACTTCTGGGCAGGATCACAAAACCAGGTCGGCTACCCTCTTTTTTGTACCCTCCCCAGGTTACTTGTTATTTTTTTAATGTGTATGTGCTTTTCTGAACGTTTTATGTGTATTTTTCTTTTTTCTTTTTGAATTTCCTGCTTTTGTGTCTTCTCGCGAGAACAGGTGGGATTTCAGTCCAGGAACTGGATGGAGCAACGTTAGAGATTCGTTCATTCCTGGGCTGCCATTAGATGGAGTATAAGGTAAGTCTGGTGGGGAGGGTTATTGTGCCAGGACAGGGATGGGATTGGAGATTGTGGGACAGGAACGCTTTTTGCATTCCTGTCTGATAACCTCCTAGGAGAAAAGATTCATTGGGTTCACATTTATGTACAGAAACTTCTATTTTGTACCACCCAAGACACATAGAGCACATCTTGTTCTGGAAATCTATACATTTTCAAAGGTTGTTATGAGCTTTGGAAGACAAAATATACCTCAAACCAAGATTTTGAAAAATGAACTTGTCGGAGGAGCACAAACACAGCCTAGAGACAAAAATGCATACATCAGGGAAACTACATGCAAATATGGGGAAAATTTTCAGAAAAATATTTTGCATCGATTTCCCCAGGGGGGAGAAAAAAAGTCTTTCAGATGAGCATATTGTTGGGACAAAACAAGAATACTATGGGATTCTGAGAAATGAAAGGGATAGATTTTATAATATAGACAATGCCCCACTGTCAAATTTAGAATGCCTGTGCTTAAGAAGAATAATGCCATTGGACTCTTCTTAAACATATGATCTTGTGAAGAATTTACAGTTGTGCTCATGGTGGAACTGCATCAAACCCAATCAGGAACACACATTGAAGTGAAGTTCTCTTACAGGTGCTAGAGCTTTGGGTGCATTTCACCTGTGTGAAACTTAGAAACCACTGGTGTATGGTAGTGTTAATTGCACCTCAACAGATATGCACTGCATGGTTTGAATTAAACAGAAGCTTCCATAGTCACCTAAACTGCTGGAACCTGATAGATTCTTGTGCTGTTTGAGAATGGGCAGCTGAATGCTCAATAAGAATCCAGAAATTCTGGAGAAAAAAATCTGAGGAAAAACTGGAATGAACAGTTCAGTTCAGGCAAATGTATTCTGGGGTAGAACTCTGTGGTTCTACCCATCCTATATTACAATCTCTCTGAAGTAGTTTTAGGGTTACAGCTTACATGGAAAGAACTGCACAGAATATTTCAGCAGTTGGAGTTGTGAAGGTCACTAAGGTTAATCCAGTAACTACCCAGTGCCATTTTCTTTTTCATTGCATACGGCTTGGAAGACAGCAAAATAGTTGTTCCTCTGTCACAGAAGGGAACCAGGTCCCAGTCTCATTATACCCTTTATCTAGAACAGGGGAAGGCAAGGCTGAGAAGGGGGAAAGGTTCAGCTTCCATCCTGAATGTTTCCCTTTTGTTGTAGGAAGCAAAGCTCCTGACCCAGACTTGTGCATAAGTGAATGCAGTTGCTCTTTTGACATCTTGTTGAGAAACAGCCACAAATCTAGCATGGTTCTGACTTGCCCTCCCTCACGCAATGATGTTCATGACTAATAGTGGATTTGAACTCCAGTATCTCAGGTTCAAGACTACAGAGTTTATCAGACACACTAAATACAGCATCATAATGATGCTACATAAATGTGAAAGGATGTGCACACCAGACACCGTTGTCCTTTTGCATTTATGTTTTGTCCTTTAGCCAATCTATTTTATTGATGGCCTGAGCTGTCAATAGATCGGCTGTGCCATTTTTTTGCTGGGATAGCCGGCACATAAAACCTCACGTCTTTTTCCCGCACATACTTAGCTCATGAATGGCTGGACTGGCCAAAACATTTCCAGGTGAGATTGCAACATCCATCTAGGTGACACATTTTTTATTACTGTCCCTGGTTTACTTGGAAGTTTTTAAGTGTGTGTGTGTGTGTGTGTGTGTGTGTGTGTGCTTTATGTAACTTTTCATGTTTTTGTTGTTGTTGTTTTTTAAATTTCCTGTGTGATGAAGGACTTTATCAGACGGACAAAATATGAAATCATAACAACACCACATAACCGTGAAAGGGCACGCAGATCTTATGTCTTGTCAAAATCCTGTAGTTTTTAATTGTTGGCTTAGGCCATCAATTAATCCCCCCTGCCATTTTGGTTTCAGCATTGCAGGTGTGTGAAGCCTCAGGCCATTTAGCTCTTGTCACTGCAGCAAGGGTGGGTGGTTTGGCGCGAACACTGCCAGGTGAGATTGGGACATCCAGGTAAGTTTCACTCTTTGTATGACCCTCCCCAGGTTACTTGGGACTTTTAAAGTGTGCCTAGGTACTTGGTGCAACTTTTTATGTGTTAGTTTTGTTTTTATTTTTAAATTTCTCATGCAACGAAGCCTCATGGGATTTTGAATGAGGACATGAACAGGGCTCTGTTCACTTCCTCTTTGTTGCTGGGGAGCGTTTGCCAGGTGAAGAAGGTAACTGCGGGGGGAACATTCTTTTGCTGGCATAGAAATGTTTTGTTTTGTTTAATGCCAGCAAAATAATGTTTTAAAAGGTATCGTCTGATAAAGTCCCTAGTCTCACAGGATTTCAAAGGAGGAAGTAAATGGGGCTTTGTTCACTTCCTCTCCATTATTGTGGGAGCCTTCTGCTGGGAGAGAAGGTAAGTGTGGTGGGGATATTCTTTTGCTGGCAAAAAAATGGATTTTTTTATGCCAGCAAAAAATGTTTAACGGGGCTTGTCTGATAAAGTCCTACAACACACTGTTCAGCTCAATCCTATGCCTTTTTACCCAAAAGTAGGACCCATTATATTCAACATGGCTTACTTCCAGATAAGCACCCATAGGACTGTAACGTTGGTTGAATACTTTTAAATAAAACCATGGTGTGCTGCAATGGACTTCAGTTGTGGCTCCAGTAAAGTCAGCTGCCATTTGACTGTGGAATAAAAGAGAATATATATATATATATATATATATATATATGTCTATTGTTTCCACAAGACTATTCAAGCTTTGTCCTCCAGCCTTGGGAGATCAGTTTCAAAGATCAAGCCCTAATCTCCAGTACAGCACTGCATTGCTTTGCCTGATTACACCAAGGAATCACTCTTGTACTTAACTTATCTCAGCTTTGGTAAGCCCTATTGTTTGGGAAATCCAGTACTTTTGAAGCTGGTTTCCAGATGACTGTGAGCCTCGACTTAGGTGGCAAGCAATCAGCTAATATTTGTTGGTGTTCAGAACTGAGGATACAGCTCAGTGGAGAGCCAGTGTTGTGCCATTAGCATATTGATTAACAAGCCTGAAATGAAGAACATGAAAAGAATGTGAAAGAAGCCAATTGGATAGGTGAGAGCAAACACAAGCTACTGCTGTCCCATGGAGAAGAAAGCACCACATCCACACTGTTATTTCAAATTAGTTTTTGTTTTTTTGTTTTTAAAAAAATCCTTAACCATCACAAACCTCCATTCATAAACTTTTTAAAAGATATGTACTTAGTATGTACAGCTTCAGCATGTAGAAGAATTTTTAAAACAAAGATGCTCTCAACATTAATTAACATCATTTTAAAAAAATCATTAAAACAGTTGAAATATAGAGATAGTAATTGACATGATCGCAGATATAGATAACTATCAAAATACAAAAATCAAGTCATTATAGTGAGAAATATAAGCAGGGGTGCCACATTTCTCTTTGCTGTTGTTATTTAATGTTAATTGGACTTTAACAGAAGAATGAGAGACCTCCAGGATTCCCGGTCATCAGCTGCTCTGCTCAGGCCTTACAAACTCAGGGCCATGGCTCCCTTGTTTGTATCAATGCATCTGTAGTACAGTCTTCCTCTTTTCCTCTTGCCTTCCTCTTTAACAAGCATTAGTGTCTCTTCTAATTGACCATGTTGTCTCATGATATGTCCAAAGAATGATAACAGCAGTTCAGACATCTTTGCTTCCAGTGAGATTTCAGGCTTAATTTGCTCTAGGACCCATTCATTTCTCTTTTGAGAAGTCCATGGTACCTGTAGAACTCTTCTCCCCCTCTCTACCCAACACTATTATCTAAGCCCTTATGTGAATGTGTTTCAGGATAATAGGAAGCTTCTTTTATGTCATGTCTATTTGCTCATCAAGGCCATTATCATCTACTATATTCTGATAAGCAGTGGCTTTCCAGTGTCTCAGGGATGACATTTAGCTTAGACTGGAGAAACTGGGAACAGACTCCAGACCTTCAAAAATCAACTGAAATGGCATTCTCCAAAAATTTCAACAATGAAATACATTACAAAGAGTAGCCCCATGTGATGTCCTTAAGCATAGGAGTTGTCTATACAAGGGGAAAAGAAGCAGATTGCTCCTCAGTAATGGCAATTTGTAGCAGCTGCAATTTGTCTTAATGTTTTGTTGTTGTTGTTGTTGTTGTTGCCGGCATTAGCTTTGCATGCCTGCTGGAAGCCACAAGTGTATTAGTTGCGTTTTTACTTACCTCAATTTGCTACTGCCAAATTTCCAAAGTGTGATAGAGTGATATTTCATCTTTTAAAAAAGAAGCTACTGCTAAAACTACAACACCATTTGATTGCTTTAGTGTTCACTTGCTAAGGTGAAAATTCAACATGGCAGTTCCTGGTGCTTGCCTTGTAAGCAAGCCCCACCCCTACACTCATCCAGCCAATCAGCTTTACACTGTCACTCATATGTGAAAGCGAATTAATTTCACATCTCTTGTCCCAATGAGCAGAGATACACATTCCCCCCACTGTTTGTTTTTTTTAACTCCAGGAAAAGTCATGAAAGCTAGCTTTTCCTTTGGAGTTTTTGGCGGTTTTGCCCCCCTTCCAATTATGGTAAAACAATGAGGGGTGCCATTAAGACAGCTTGTATTCTCCTTGCATTCCATGAGGAGTATTTTCTCCATTTAGACAACCCCATAGTCACACAGAGTACACTATTAAAAAACAACAAGCCTAACACATGAGATGAATATATTTTTACAGACAAAATCAGTATCTTTGCCCTAAGATTCCTCCTCCTCATCCTGAGGATTCAAGAGGATCTATATCCTGTGATCAGAGAACCCTGGTCTCAGGTAGGTAGCAAAAATAGAAGAGTTATAGAACCTCTGCAAGCATAGCAGTTGAGTGATGTTCAGCTGCTAGACAGAGACTTGCACAGGTTTCCAGGACGCCATCATCACTTTGAATGGATCTGGCATGTAGCACTTAAGAAACAGTAACTGCTGTGGGGGCTGCAATAAGACAACAGTACTAAACAGAGATGTGACAATCTGTCAGCCACATTTCTGAGAATCCCATATGGGTTGAGCTAAATTCTGCATCACATTGTGACACTTTTTTCCCACGTGAAAATTTGTGCGCCTTTTCGTGTCTTGTTAAAATAAGTACACATTTTACTTATGTGTATTTTACAACATGATTTCATGTACATTTTTCTTTCATGAAACACACAGAAAGCCCAGAAATGTACAGATTTTTTTTTCATTTGATTATTTTTTTATACATTAATTTTTAGCACGAACAATCCAATTTACAATCCAATTTACAATCAAAGTAATATGCAATCAAAAATAAACTTTTCTTCTTTCCTTCCTTAAGAGGCATTAAAACCAAGGAAGGAAGAATTTAAATTAAAGGCATTTGAAGATGACCTAGTAATTATTTTGGAAAATCCATTAGAAGGAATAGATTACTTATTGCAAAAATTAAAATATTTTGGCATAAATTCAGGATTTAAAATAAATATGGAAAAGACTAAAATACTAATTAAAAATATGGAAAAAAATGAGAAGGAAAAGCTGAGTGAACAAACAGGATTTGAAAATTTAACTATGAAAAGTCAACAATTATATGTAAATAACTATACTAAAATTTGGCAAGAAATGAAGAATGATCGAACTTATTGGGGGCAGTTTAATCTATCATTGCTAGCAAGAATATCCACAATTAAAATTAATATAGTACTCAAAATTATGTTTCAAATCCAAACTGTTCCCATAATATTTTCAAGTAAGATCTTCCAAAAATGGCAGAAAGGATTGTCAAAATTTATTTGCATGAGCAAAAAACCTAGAATAAAATGGAACTTACTATCAGATGCTAGAGAAAGAGGGGGTTAGGAGTCCCAGATCTGAAAATATATTTTGAGGAAGTTAGTCTGCCATGGTTAAAACAATGGTTATTATTTTAAAAAATTCAAGAGATTTAGAATTAGAAGGGCACAAACGTAGGGTAAGCTGGCACAGATATTTATGGTATGGGAAGATTAAGATAAATGCCGAATTCAAAAACCATATTATAAGAAGATCTTTAATAAAAACTTGGCAAAAATATAAGGAAAGACTATGCCCCAACATTCCATATTGATTGTCCCCACAAGAAGCTTTTTGTAAATGGCAAGTAAGAGAAGGTACTTGGTTAATATATAAAGATCTAATGGGGGGGAAATCAGGGGGTGGAGAATTAAGGAGAGGCAAGAGTTAGAAAGTGAGGGATTTAAAATGAATTGGTTAAGATACTTACAATTGAAAGAGAGAGTGAAAGAAGATTTAAAGTCTTGGCAGTGTAATGAACAATTAACAGAATTTGAGAAAATTATATATTCAGAAGAAAACCATTTAATTAGTAAATTTTATAAATTATTAAAATTTAGTACAGAAGATGAACAGGTTAAACAATGTATGATCAAATGGGAAGTAAATATAGGACACAACATTAACATGGATCAATAGGAATATGTTTGGAATAGAGGTTTACATTTTACATGTTCTTATAACTTGAAGGAAAATTTCTACAAAATGATATACCATTGGTATTTATCCCTGGATTGTTTTAACAGAGGGGCGGGGTATAAATAAATTTTATTATTATTATTATTATTATTATTATTATTGGTTAACCAAGATGTACAAAAATTCTGCTAATACTTGCTGGAAATGTGAATGACAGGAACGTATGGCCATTGGTCAAAAGCAATAAAGATTGATGATGATGATGATGATGATAGGAACTTTTTATCATGTATGGTGGAAATGCAAGAACCACCATCTTTGGATCTGCCTCATCCCATAGAATCCTCCCCGCACACTCCAGTCCTCTGGGAGGAATTTGCTTCAGCCACAAAAATCTTAGCTGTCTGCAGCCTCCCAAAGGGCCTTTTCGGTAATCACCCCCAAATTATGGAATGGCCTGCCAAATGAGATATGTCAGATGACAAGCTTAAGTAGCTTTTTAAAAGCACAAAAGACAGATCTCTTTTGGTAGGCTTTTCCTGATTAGAACCCAGCACCAGGAGCTGCGTTTCCTGGCCTCTTGTAGTCCTTTACCCTGACTCGCTGACTGTTGATTTTTTTATTTGTTTATTTATGTGATTTTAAGTTTAGGTGGATTTTAATTTGATACTAGTTTAATATCTTTTTATGGGGGAGGGTGGGGGTGGGTGGGGCTTAGGGATTTTAGTCTGTATTGTTGTATTTTAACTGTTGTAAGCTGCCCTGATTGTTTTTAACAGAGGGGCAGGGTGAAAATAATAATAATAATTATTATTAGTTCAGAGGTATTGGTTTAAAATGAACAGGAAAATGTCCAAAAAATTAGGATTTAAACTTTCCATATGTCCAGAACTATATTTATAAAATATGATTGATGAAGAAAATAAGAAAGAAATAAAGCATAGAACATTAATAAGATATTTAGTTATGGCAGCCCAATTGGTCTTTGAGAGGAAATGGAAATCTAAAGATATTCCAACAACAATGGACTAGATAGGAAAAGTGTCAGAAATAGCACATTTGGATAAACTGACAAACTTAATGAAAGGGGAACTCAATAGAGGAATTTATGAACAACTGGGAACCATTAATAAATTATCTGAAAAAAAAATCAAGGGGTAATATGTATGTAGTAGGATTTAAACATTACAAGATGTAATGATGGAAACAATCAGTAACAAGGTTAAAGTATCAATACAGTTGTCCCTCCCTATCCATGGATTTGGTATCCACGGATTTAAGTATTCCCAGCTTGAAAATATCTAAAAATGTACAGATTTTCTGAGGCAATTTACTAGATTATCAGACACCCTTAATATGGCATTCCAGGAACACTAGGAGATCTCCTGGAGCAAACTTTACAGATGACATTGTCTTTGTCCTGTGCTGCTTCTGTTCTGTCCATGTTCCTTTTTATTGATGGCTTAAGCCGTAAATAAATCACTTCTGGGTGTGATCAGGACATCCAGCTAAGTGACACCCTTCCCCCCTCCATGGGTTACTTGTATTTTTTAAACTGTGTTTTTGTACTTGCTGTCACTTTTCCATCTTTATTTTCCTTTTTATTTTTGAATTTCCCACACACTTGTTCTCTTGTGAGAACATCCAGGAACTCTAACCAGGAAGTGAATAGGGCTCTGCTTGAGCTCCATTCACTTCTGGCTGCCAAGGGGAGGAGTGGTCATGTGAACAAGGTAAGTGCAAAATGTGGGGTTATCGTACCAGGATGGGAGGAGGGTGGGATATAGTATAGCGAGACGGGGACACTTTTTTGGTCCCCGTCTAATAATCTCCTAGACTTCATCCATTTGCTAGTCTTAGATGGTGTGAAGTAATAAATATTTTGGTAAGAAAATGCAAAATCAAGGACATTCTTTTCCATCTCTAATCCTATTTGGAAGTCTCACTGACACTGGTGGAACTTACTTCTGCAAATCTCTGTGTTTAGGGTTAGGCCGTATGGATTTTAAATGCAGGCAGATGCACTATAATTATGAAAACATGGGATGGGGGGAATTCTCCACTGTAACGAGCACTCATTACTATCCTGACCAAAACTCATCAGAGAAGCACAGTGAAAGAAAAGAGCTAGGCTTTGAATCCAGGTGTACCCTTCAGGGCAGGATTGAGACAGGGTGGCAAAGAAATTGTGGAGTGTGTATGTGGGGGGGGGGAAAGAGCTCTTCTTGATGCTTGTTTGAGCTCTGCTTTGGAATGTCATTCCACTACTCTTTAAGAACGTTGAGTATATTTAAAATATTAGTAGCAAGAGGTAGGAAATCATTATAATACTTTGACAGTGTCCTTTAAAGTGTCTAAAAAAATTAATAGCTCACTACAAGAACTGCAAAGCTGTCAAGGCATGGCTGAATGAATGCCTAGAAAGTTTTACACACTTCCATTTGCTGTTGTTAATCCCACTTTCAGATGGATTAATGTATGTGATTATGTATAGTTTTAGCAAGTTCCAAACAGGATGATGCAAATCGCAGCAATGTGTGTATGTGAGCTTGAGCACCAAGTGGGTGGATAAAGAACAGAAACTTGCTCCAGAAAATGTATCCTCAGGTTTCCCTCCAAAGTATTCTGTAATATGTAAATGATGGAAATCTGTCACTCAGCATTGCTACATTATTGTACCACATCTCATTTCCTTTCAGTAAGGAAGGGGGGGGGGAGCACAATTCAAGAAGGATATTGACAAGCTGGAATGTGTCCAGAGGAGGGCAACCAAAATGATGGGAGATCTAGAAGCCATGCCCTATGGCACATATAGTGAGGTGAATATTTTATTTGTAGGAGTATTCACTGTACATACTCTTCCATGTAAAATGTTTGCCATATATGCAGATGTTAATTGTTTTATCCTACCACTGTAGTCTGGAATGAGGAGATAGAGATAGTGGTGGGACAGGATTTTTATTGTGGCTCAAAATTTGAGTAAACAAAACTAA
This sequence comes from Gambelia wislizenii, assembly GCA_030847615.1. Taxonomy (NCBI): domain Eukaryota; kingdom Metazoa; phylum Chordata; class Lepidosauria; order Squamata; family Crotaphytidae; genus Gambelia; species Gambelia wislizenii. The sequence continues at coordinate 189,392,111 of JAUMIR010000004.1, read as the reverse complement.
TTGGCACTTTTTGGTTCTGTAAGTCAACTCCTCCCATCTCCCCAAGTCAATACTTGGCAGAAACATCCTTGGCAGCAATTACAGCTGTGGGCCTTTGGGATTAAGTATCTATCAGACTTGCAATCCCGGGTCTTCCATTTTTGTCCATTCTTCTCATAAAAAGTGCTTCACCTTTCTCGGGTTGAATGGGAACTGTTAGTGAACTGCCACTTCAAGTCTTGCTGCAGTTGGACTGAGGCCTAGGCTGTGACTGAGTCATTCTAAGACTTTCGGGTTCCTGTTTTTCAAATGACTACAGTGTTACTTTGGCTCTGTGTCCTACTGGGAGATGATCCTCCACCCCAGCCCCAGGTCCCTTGAAGACTGAAAGAGGTCTTCATCTAAAATTGTCACGTATTTTGTTTCCATTCATTTTTCTCCTCAGTCCAGGCCAGTTCTCCAGCCCATGCTCAGAAGTAGCATCTCCACCTTAACCTGCTGTCACCACCATGCTTCACTATGGGGATGGTGTTTTCAGGGTTATGACCACTGTCAGCTTTGCAGATTAAAAATATATTTAAAACCAATTTTAACAACTAAAGACCAAACAAGACTGTTTTAATGGCTTACTGGAAGTTCAACCAAGACAGAACCAAGCATTACTCCTTTGGAAGGGGTTCTGTGCCAAACACCCTGTCCTTTGTTCTCACCCATCTGTCATCTCAGGGTAGGGCCTGACAAGCCCATAATTGGTGGGTGAAGGCAGTCCTTCCTTCTTCCCAGGCCCTAGCTCTTCACAACTTTGTAAGTCAAAATCAACACCTTGAATGGCTTTGTTATTCTAACTGAGGTTGACATGGACCATGAAGTAAGGAATCACAAGTGGAGGGGGGGATATGTTCTTTCCCTTGCAGTCCTTTGCAGGCTAAGTGATGTCAGAGTGTGGTCACTTTCCTCCCCACAACATCTTTGCCTGCAATGCCTCCTCCCTGGTGGGAGAATGAATACATGCATTCATACATATGTCCACACATATTCTGTGAGTAGCTCCTCTAGAACTACTTCCTTGACACAGGCATTAGACGAATCATCAGAAAATTAATAAAGAAGATAGGACAGTAGACTCTGGGAATCCTGTGGCAGCTTCATCTAGAAGAAAACTGTATCCCAGAATGTGCAAAGGACTCTGAACTGAAAATGTGAGTAGGCATAATGACTGCTCATGTCACAAAATAATGACTTTTCCCTAGCTAATATGGCTAGAGGAAGTGCTACAATCAAATAGGACTAATGGGAAGAAATACAAGGAGCTAGTTTAGATTAGACTATTTGTCCATCTGCTCCAGAGTCTCAGGGAGAAGAGAGTTATCTCCAGCACCTGCTACCAGAGGCTTTTAAATGAACATGTAATTCTTGATCTTGGGATCTTCTGAATACAAAGCATGTGCTCTGCCACTGAGCCATAGTGTCTTCACAAGGTATGGGGTATGGGCATGAGGCATAAAATGCCCATTAAAGCCAAGTGACTCAAAACAAGGAGGAGGAGGAGGAGGAGGAAGAGATCAAATCTGACTTAGAAGGAAGGCTGGGTCTAACTTTTAGAGCCCACAGTCCTCCACAACCCAACTTTATGGGTTGATATATACTTAAAATTCCACTGTTTGATAAGCATCTCATTTGGGGAGGCCACAGATCAGACTTTTTACCTGTCCCATTTTTGCTTTCAATTTTATCTTAGCTGTTTTGTTTTGTTTTTTAAACTAAGTAGTTTGTCCATAAGTAGTTTGGACTAAGGTAGTTAATGTGTGAGTTTATATGCCTGCCATATTAGTTTCCTATTATGCCCCTGATAGGGTATCAATTGGGGGCATTAACATTTGATACTTCTTGTAGCCTTGCTCAGAGAACTGGAGCACCGCTGTCTGTCATCACTAGATAAACCCATGAGCAGAGAAGAGCGGGCCAGTCCTGTGGTGTCTTTGTGTAAAACATTTCTTTCATCCACCAGATACAAGGAGGCCACAATCCTGTCCATCTAGAGGAGACCCATAGAATCCAGTTGAATCAACTTGATTTACTTATGTGCTGACTCACATAGCTAAATCCAGTTGATTCATTTTGTCAGGTTTGGACAAATTAGTCTGGCGTAACAATCAGATTTAGGCCAGTCTACAAGGGGCACAAAAATCCTTCCAGACCTGCCTCCAAGGTGTCCCAACCCACCGACCCCTCCTGACTGCCCAAATCTTACATGCTCCCACACACACACCCAGTCTGACTACCTTTTTTAGGCCCCACACCCTGGCAATTCAGACTCTGACCCTCACTCTGCCCATAGCCAGGGATTAAAAAAAAAAAACACACACAGACAGCCTTAATGCATCATTAACATGACCACAGGTATGGGCAACTGCTGCTGAATAAGCCTGAGGGGAATAGGGAATAGAGGAAGAGGCCTGAGGTAAGGAGCAGCTGAGGCAACAGAGAAAAAGGAGGGCCCCAAGGGGTGAAAAAGAGGGATGAAGAAGCAGCAAGTGGCAACCAAGAGAATTAAAGGTGGGGCAAAGCCATACACATTCCCACCATTTAATGGGCATCCCTCTGTTGATATGTAATTGTCTAGAATGCAGCATGATATTATGCAGCCCAAGGTCAGGCAGGATTTTCTCTGTAAAATGTGTGCCATGGGTTAATTGTTCTATGTAACAGGAGGTTCTATAAAGTCCAAGCTCTTTAAAGAAATAAGCACATGCCCAATTATTTTCCCCTTCCTATTTGATTTTGTCTTCTTCCCCCCCCCCTTTATTTTTATCCTACTATGGAATTTAGACATTTCCTATGTTGTTTTCATACTTTCTACTTAGTAAACCTCTCTCTTTTTATGCATTGCTAGAGTGAAAGAGTACAAATAAATATGAAGACACACCTTCACAGTGTCTGTCCTTATGGACAATCTTTCTGTATATGGCATTATGTATGTCTTCAGTTCCTGAGCAAATTAGCTAACCCTGACAAATTAATACCACTCAACACCATAAAGCTTTATGAGTAGTTCATTGTTTAGCTAATTCTGTCATTTGTGGTCCATACAGCGTACTAAAAGGAGGGAGAAAAATGTCTTCATACAAGCTGGCATATGTTTAAACTGGGGGAAGATATGCCCCAATTTATTAAACATTATTGGGCAATCGTACTTTTTATAAAAAGAATCATACAAGTAAAAGGATCATTGAAAGCTACAACAGGTCAGCTGAGAGCAAGTCAGCTCTTAGTCAAAATGATTGTGCATGAATGGGCTTTTGATGAAGGATGTGAAGATCTCCAACTCACTTTCCCTGAATCCCACCTTCTTTTCTTCCCCTCCTTGCTTCACATTGGGTAATGACACTTTGATGCTGTTTTCACATGAAACTTTGTACATAGCTTGTTACTCATTTTCCCCTAATGTAGTTACATTTTTGCACATGTTTTTGAAGATACACATTTTCCCACTCACTAAAGCATGTTTCTGTGCCTTTTTTCAGATGTATACACTTTGAATTGAGTGCATTTATTTGCACGTCATTTAAAAAGAAAAGAGGGGGAAAGAACCAGTCACTTCCAGTTTTGTCTCAGTGATGGGAAACTGGATGTACACATGCTTTCGTTAATAGTTTGGCAGGCCACAAATTAGATAAATTAAAAATTTAATTGGCTTGTGCAATGTTCTTTTGCACCACTGCTTTTGACCAGGTTTAATAAAGATATTAGTATATTGGAACACTTGGTAAGTTACAGGTACAGATGGCCATTTTGGCATACTTCAGTACCTGGTAAGTTTTTCATACATCTTGGCAGATTAATGTAGATTACTAAACTATTTTAGATTGGAGTATGAGAGTATCACACACCATACTAACAGGCAGGGCCTCAGCATCCACAGGGGGCCCCATCATTGTGGGGGTCCCTGTAGTAATCCTCCTTGTGAAAAAACATTATTAGTAATAATCTGAGGAGATTTTCAGACCGCGTTTTAGAGTGCCTAGAGTTGGAGGAGCTTTCGGGAGAGGGACGGTGATCTTGCGCAGCAGGGGGGCATTTTCAGACGCCATTGTCCCTCTCCCGAAACCATCCGTGTCACTTCCATGAAGCTTTGGAAGCCGCAGAGACATATTTTAATCACAGAGGTTGCCCGTGATTAAAATATGGCACTGAGGCTTACAAAGCTTCACGGAAGTGACATGGATGGTTTCGGGAGAGGGACAACGGCGTCCGAAAATGCCCCCCTGCTGCGCAAGATCGCCGTCCCTCTCCCGAAAGCTCCTCCCGCCCTAGGCACTCTAAAACGCGGTCTGAAAATCTCCTGGATATCCTGTACTGTGAATAGCTTAGGTTGAGTTAGGTTACATTGACTTGAGATAAACATATGCCCCCCTCCCAAATAAAGCATTGCAGGGGGGGGGCAAAATTCTTTAAACCAGTCTTGCTAACAGGGTACTGCTGCTGCCACCACACTGTCACAGGGCAACCATTTATGTTGGGTCACTCTCAACATGGAACAAAACAAAGAGATTTTTTCAAGGATAAAAATATTTCTTTATTTAAAAAGTCTTAATTTATTAACTTTTGCTTGTTTATTGATACCTGTACTCTTATAGAAATGCAAATAATTACTATTACTGCAATTTAACTGCCACTTAGAATACTATATAGGTTACACCTCTACTATATTAATAGCTAATTTCCCTACCAGATGGTACCCCAGTTAACTTATAGGCTTTGACAGTATGTAAGCTTGATGGTGCCTATGACTTCACAGTGGTGGCATCTCATCAGCAATTCTTCCTTCTGGACCCATTTTTTCTCACTCTTTCCCAGCCCTCTTCAGCCTTTCAGCCTTCTTCAGTCCTTAGTCTTGTTTTCTTTGTCCTTTCGCCTTCTTCTGCTAACCAGTCTTCTTTTCATTCCCTTAGAGCTTGAACTCCAGCTGTCCCTTTCACACCGTGGCTTTGGACATTGCCTTTTATGCCTCTTGGTAGCTCTGTCCCCACCACCCTCATCCAATCCAAGTTTGGAGAGGCTCAACATTCCAAGCCCTCCTTCTGGTGGAATATTACCCGCCAGTCAGCTTTCATTAAATGTTGGCTATTCACCAATTAGAGGTGGCCAGGTTGAATCCTCTATATTCTTATAAACCATCAAGCTTAAAATTTCTTATAAACATTCAGGTTTAAAAACAGCTTCAGAACCACTGTCCTGAAGTTAAAAAACAACAATCCAAGCAAGAACACAACTATACACCCCCCATGTATTTCTACCAAAACAAGCTTCCATACAAAGCAATCTTGTTTTCCCCATACCTGTTTATCTGTGCCTATTTTATGACTGACATATACAGTTGTCCCTTCAAATCCACATCTATCACATTCATGATTTTGCATATTTGCAGTTTGTAGCTGCAGCTCAACTAGCTCAAACGTCAAGACCCCACCCTCCTCCCCTCTCCTCCTATCCTACCAACAACACAACTCCATCTTGCTTTCTTACTTTGCTCCAAAACAGCACTGCCTGTTTAAAACAGTAAGGTCTCTCCTTTCCCAAACCAAAGCTAAAAGTCACAACTGTAGCAACACCTGCCCCCCGGATGCACAAATAATGCCCCTCACCCACACTCACCTACCCCCCCCCAGCTCTCCCTCCCTCTGTCCTGGCAACAAAACACTCCATCTTGCTTTCTTACCTTGCACCAAAACAGCACTGCCCATTACTTTAAACCTTACTGCTTTAAATGGGCAGCACTGTTTTGGTGCAAGGTAAGAAAGCAAGATGGAGTTGTGTTGTTGGCAGGGAAGAAGGAGAGAGAGCTGGCAGGGAGGTGACTGTAGGTGAGGGGTATGGTTTGTGTGCCCAGGGACGGGTGTTGCTACTGTGATGGCAGGTATTGGCAGTCCTGTTGGCAGGAGAGGAGTCTACAATACTGTAGTGTAGTATGCATGTTGGGGGTAGGCTTAAATTATTTGCAGTATTTTTCATTTTTGTGCTGGTGCTCCACCCCAACCCCCATGAATGTGAAGGGACAACTTATACACATGCTATTCCATTTTGGCAAACATCATGGATATGTCTCCACAGGAAGCAGTCACCATATTCTACCTCATGCACATAGACAGCTTATTCTGAAGCACAAATGAGCTCACAGTGAATGTGACTAATAAAATAGCACACTGATTAATTTTTAGAATTCCTAGTAGCATTTCTGAATTATGGGAGAAAGAAATAGCAGCATTGGTGCAACAAAGCAGCACAGAAACCCATAAATGCAAGTTTGACTGGGCTTTGCCAATATGTTTCAAAACCCAAACAAGAACACAACTCATACTGCAGACATCTACATAAAATATACCCACAAGCAACCCTGTTGAGCCTAAAGAAGAAACAAGAAGGGAAAAGAAGGGAAACCAACATAAAAGATGTTAATTTCAGCTTCCAGAGCACAGGAGAATTGCCTTGGCTGTGATAACCAAAGACAAGTGGAGAAACTGAATCTCAAAGCAATGTACTATAGCCAGGGGTGTCAGCAGTAATATCATTTGACTCAAGCTTGACAATTTTAGTGAAGTGGCCAGTTTTCTCTCTAAACTTCCCTCTTCCAACATTTTTTTTTGATGCAATGCTTATTCTGTTTTATTACATCGACTGCCAGTGTGTCTGTATGTGTCTCCTTCTCTTTAGTTACTTTTATGGTTATGATCAGAGTGTAATGCATTTTTTCCTCAATGTTCTCCACGTAATGATCCCTGTCTCCCACTGAGCCCCACAGTGTAAATGAGATGTGACAATGCTGCAGTGCAGTAGTGTTTAAATTGAAATGTTGTAAGGAAAAGCCACACGCTCCAGGCCATTGATGTTACAATACAGTGGCTCAGAGAGTTATGTGAACGACTTACATTGTTTACTACTTGGAGATAAAGCTAATCTTCAAGTGAGTGAAAAAGCAGGAATGAATGACTGACTTTACAAAAAAGAAAAGAAAATTAGCCACAATTTCAAGGAAACTTGAAATTTTACATCCTGCAAGGTTCTCTCTCTCTCTGTGGGTGGGTGTGTGCGCGCGCTGCATACTAGATACTGATGTAGATAAATATACTGTAGAGATATAAATGGCTCTGTAAGAGTTTCCATCTGTTTTAGACTTTAGAAAAACGACAGTACTATCAGCAGAACTGTTTCTCCTAGCAGAATAGATAAGCACATCACTCCTTCTAACAGTGAATTCAAATTGTGAGTGCCACCAGGACTTCAGACAAAAAATGGGCTACTGAAAGAAACAGGAGGGACATACGAGCATGCTTGGGAGAATCCCACAGTTTGCACAAGTACATATAAAAATCCCTGAAGTCTGTGATGACTAAACATGCTCAACTACTTTGGGGGTGGGGAAACATAAGGGGGCAGGGAAAGGGTATCTTTTTTGGCTGCTTAGAACCCTAAAGTAGCACTCCCTTTATAAGAATATGTATACTGAAACATCTCTTTGAAATAGATCTCACTTGTTAACATATATTTATAAAATGTTTGTCATTAGGAGTGACTGAGGCACAAAGAAGAGCCATCCTTGCGTGGGCTCAGGTAACAGTGTTTAGGGGAGAGCAGATTTAGGACATTATTACACAAGCATGTATAAGCTCTGTAATTCCACAATTTATTATCCCACCCCTCTACAAAATGCAATGGGGGCGGCTTACAACATTTAAAATATATACATATAAAACCCTCCATCCCACCCACCCCCTTAAGACTACATTCATTTTTGCTCTTTGTCGCAATTGTGCAACACTACTGCTGATGGAACATTTCATGACCATCTACTAGCAGTTTAAGAATGGGATTGAAGCTTGCACTATTGTAACACTTGGTTTTGCATTCTGTCAGAATAGCGCTACATTACCACTTTGAGACTGCTCATGCATGTGCCTTTTAAAAAATTCTCCTCCATTTGCAATTTTGCAAGAATGTGGTTTTGGCCATTATTGTGAGATGATACCACTTCAATTAAACAAACAAAAAAGAAACAAAGAAATTAACAAAACAAACAAAAAATAGCAAGAAAAGGTGATGCTTCATTAAAAAGGTTTCATGCAGGTCCTCTTCACGCTCTCCATATGTTCTCATTGTGAATAGGGAGGGGGAATGAGGGAGGAACACCCACTCACACCATAATATTAGAACTACAGTGGCACTGAATTATCACATGCTTGTCAATACTGGGAAAATAGTGATATTGACAGCTATTTATGGGTTTTGTCCATGAATGCAATGGTGTGCAACAGTAACAGCTGGAGCGCTCACCCATCACTGTATAAAGATGACATTGTGTGATAACAGGAAGCCATTACTGCTACTACCCTAATGTAATTCCATGATTTTGGCTTCATGTGATAAAATGCTTAGATTCCAGATTCATCCAAGAGGGCAAACTATAGTTTGTTCTACAGAAGTCAACTGTAAGCTGGAATCAAACTTCCTTGTATTTGCATAGCTGTGTCTCCTTTATTTGCTCATCTTGGGGTGACAGTTCTACTTTAGAGGCTCATGCCCTCTAAAGCCTAACTAGTCAAGGTGATAAAGATTTAAGATTGGATCTCCACCAACTTTAAATTTTAACAAGCAAAGCCCTGATTCAGACCATGTCTATATGAGTGGGAACAGGGAACTCCTTCACTTGTTGCTTTTTCCCCCTGCTATGATCTGCCCTAATAAAGCTACTATTAGCCCCATGATGTGAAACATCTGTGTACAAACTATTTAAATAGAAGATATCCCTGATAAGCCCCAAAGCAGCTAGGGGAGAATAATTTTCACCAGAGAAATGACACTGGAGAAGGAAGTGATTCCCCCTCCTAGTGCCACAAGTTGTGTCTGCTCTGTAGCCAAGATTGGAGATTCGGGTACAAAATTCTGCCAGATTAGTTAGGCCAGAAGAAATTTGAAAACCATGCTTGGTAGGCAGCAGGTATCCAGTTATGTCAGACTTCACCTCACATGGCTCTGACAACTATATGCTCAGAGCTACCAACCACATTTTGGCACAGACTGATTGATGAACTTGCCTCTAGTTCTAGGTTCCAGACAGTACAGCAGTGGGTTTGTAGACATGAATATGTTTCTCTCTTGCCCATCATGAAGAAATTTGTGAATTTTGAAATGTGCTTATCAAAAATGAACTTCCAAACCATCTTCAGTGGACAGATTCAGTAAGTACATAGAAAGAGTGATGCTGTACCTGCCTGTCATATATCTCTTGCATATGTACTTACTGAAAGTACATATCAGAGAAAAGAGATGGTGATCTTAATTCAGCACTAGTGTTCTTGAATAGACAAGCATTCAGATCCTGACTGGGAGCCTGTCTGCACTGCAGAAATACAGCACTTGGACACCACTTTATGCACCATAGTTCTACTCTATGGAATTCTGCTATTTGTAGTTTGGTGAGGTACCCGAGTTCTCTGATAGAAAAGGCTAAATACCTCACAAAACTACAAATACCAGGATTCCATAGGATAGATAGAACTATGGTGGATAAAGTGGTGTCAGACTGCTGTGTTTCTGCAGTGTAAACAGGCTCTAGGGATGTAACGAATAGCTACTAATTTTCTCATCTTTGACAATAAAAGCTATCCTGGATTATCAAGCTATTCTGTTAAGAAGAGAGGATCCTATAAATCACTGCCTTTCCCCCTGCATTTCAGAACTTTCCTGAAAAGAAAATGTTTGTACAAAAACCATGTAAAGACCCCTTGTCTCCCGTCCACCATGAAATACTAATACTAGTAATAATAATAAGAATGCTCCAGATGGCTGTTGTACTGTCATGAAGGACTGAACACTTGGAGGATCGCTCTGCTCACCTCGAGGTCATATAAATGCTACTTGAGTTGCAAGTTTATGGTCCATGTAACTTTTTAATGATCTTTTGGGCTTTTGTATGGCTGGGGGCCCATTCACACTACAGAATTATAGTGCTATAATTCCACTTGAACTGCCATGGTTCCTTCCTATGGAATCCTGGGATTTGCAGTTTAGTGGAGGGACATTTAGAATTCTCAGCCAGAGAGCTTCTCTGGTGCTTCCCCAAACTACAAACCCCAGGATTCCATAAGATGGAACCATAGCATAATAGCACTATCATTGTGTAGGGTGAATGGGCTCTGGGTACCTTTCCCCCCCTCATCTGGCCCCCCAAAAGGTATAAATGCTGCATAAATAAATAAATGGTTGTGTTTGTGAAAGTTTTTTTTTTATTAAAAGTTAACATGCTTAAAAATAATGCACTAGGCTATCAGTTATTTTGTTCCTTTTATCCTGCAAATCTTGTGGGATTGACTCTGGTGGTAGTTCATAATGATGCACTTCATAGAAAAAACAGCTGCCGGTGCTCACCTGTTTTCTTAACCCAACCAGAAGCCAGGAGAAATTCCTCAATTTAGCAAACAAACTTAAGCCATTATTAGAAATGACAGGGGAACCTGATGAAATTGTACTTTCAATTGGAAAACAAAATTGCAATCAAGCCGACATGATTTCCTCGTGGTCGGACCACACTAATGCCGAGTGGCGAAACATGGGCAAATGTATTTAAAAGTCATAATGGAGCATTACCCATGCAGTCTTCTCCTTTTACTGGCCCTTATTAATATAAAAACTTCAATTTGCATGTAAATGTGGTCAACTTTCATATCATCAAAATACATGAGGCCCGGGAAAGTAATGAATTGAAGTTTGATGCAGCAATTACTGGCGTTTATAAAGAATTTTAAAGAGGTCATTCTAGCCTGGGCTGAGAAAATGAGGAAATCAACAGGGAATATTGTCGATATAGCAACAGTGGGGGTGGAAGTCAGTCCCAGGTGTTGGAAGGCCGGATGATGATTAATAGAGAGGGAGTAAGACGACGCTCACCCAGAAGGACTGGGCTGGACCTGAGGCTCAATAACAGAGCTTTCATGAAAAGGTTCTTGCTGGGTTCTCACTCGAACTGCCTCGGAAATGTGATCCAGAGGGAATAAAAGTAGCAAGTGTTTATGAGCGAGATCTGCGCTGAAGGTTTAATTGGGCTCCACATCCTTTCAGCTCCCTTCAGTACTTGATATGCAGTTTAACCTTTCTCACCCCCCCACCCTCCCTCTCCTCCAACAGACTCCCCCCTTCCCAATCCCCAACCTCTCAAAGTCAGTACCCAAGTGCGGCTGGGATTTTAATAAGGCACGCTGGCTTGATGGTGGCTTGACAAAAAAAAAAAAAAAAAAAAAAAGCATCAGCTTAGTTGCTAAATTGAGTTAAAGTGCTGCACCATGGTCCTGTAATGATCATTTGTAAATGCTCTCTCACCCTGCCCCACCCCACAACCAAAACACACACAGATACAGACACTGGACATGTTTATATGATAACTAAAGACTTAACACACCTGCAAAAACTGACAGTGAGTCAGTGATGAGTACTATTCTCATGCTAAGCATTTGTAATACACATATATACACACAGTCATTATTAATACAAATCTTTTTTTTTTAAAAAAAATGCCACATCATACATACAATGTTTAAGGATTCATATACATAGTGATATTTAAGCTTTAGAATGGTCAAAGAAAGTACTTCACAGCCATTTTTTTTTAAAAAAATCCTTAAACAACTCTGCAATCACAGGTCACCGTTATTAACTCCGTATTGCAGGACTGAGTAGGGACTTGTCTACATAGGCAATTTGCTTCATTATGCCCCTGTCTTGGAGCCCTGCAGTCCTGACAATGCAAGGCTTTTGCCCTGTTTTGCCCCAAGCAAATCCTTAAGACCCCTGGGACAAAGACAGGGGGAAAACGGGAGGAAGATAGGGTAGGGCCCAATAAAACATTTAAAAATAATACTTGTATAAATCTGTTTCAGCTAGGAAAAAATGGACCGGGTCCCGCATGACCTCAGCATCTTGTTCCAGCATTCTAGCCCATAGCTGCAGTTGCCCTCTGTCTTCTTCTTCGGAAGCCAGGAAGGGGCCCTGCAGCATGTGACCAAGGCTGTTCACATGCAGAGAGTCTTGTGTGCTGTGGGACTGCTTCCTGATCTCAGAGAGTGTGATGTGGAGGGCGGCAGTGGCTGCAGGGATGAGCTGACATGCTTGTCTGGACTGCCACCAACTCAAGAGGAGGCTCACCAAAGGGCATTTTGCCAAAGGCACCCTCAAGCCAGAAACCATCCTAGTTTAGCCTAATGAGCCTAGTAAACCTGTATAGGATGGTAAAGCTGCTTTGGGATTTTCAGGTTATGCTGGTAGAGCTCACTTGTTTGTTTGTTCATTCCTTCTCTTTAGAGAAAATCATCAGAGACCAATAGATGTCAGGAAAAAGCTTTCTATCATAAGAGTTCTCCCTGATACATTAGATTTCTACATGTAGGGATTTTAAAATTATTTTTGTAGGAAGGAACATTCATCCATTTGAATACCCACCTGCTTTTTGAATTGATACTGCCCACATACAGGTTGAATATTTCAGCAAAAAGTAGGTTTTAGCTGCCAACTTAGAGTTGATTCCTGTACAATTGAAAGAATAGAGGCATTATAAATATAACTGCCAACTTTTTGTCTCTCTTTGTACTCTTATGGAAGTGCTTAAAGAAATCTTTGATTATTGTATAACAATGTGCTCAGTTTAAATATAATTTGCATGTATCTAATGTGCATGTCTTGTTCAGGTTGCAAAATCCAGGATCATGATGGCAGCAAGGAAAAATGGAAGCCAGTAGAAAAACAGACCTGAATGATAAAGCTGTTATTTGGATCTTCAGTCTGAAGGTGGGAGACTCTGTTTTTAAATTTTCCTCCCCTATCTTAAAACAAACTCCTATTCATCAGGAATAAGCTTTCCTTTAAAAAATATGACAAAAAGAAACTCTCTCAATAGTGAGAATCCTAGGAACCCCAAGCTACAATGCTGTCTTGTTAACCACCAATTCAGAGAGCCAGGACTTTATCACATGACACTGAAATTTTAGAATTATTTTGGGATAGTAGTGATAATGGCTTCCCATTATTGCATGATGTCATCTTTATACCATGGTTGTTGAGTGCTCCATCCATTACTGTGGTGTATCTTTGCATTCACAGGCAAGTCCTGTGAATAGCTATCAATATCACTATTTTCCCAGTATTGACGAGCGTGCAATAATTCTGTGCTGCTGTAGCTCCGATATTACAGTGTGAGTGGGTGTTCCTCTTTCTCCCTCCCTGTTTCCAAAGAGAACACATAATTCAGCTTCTGGTGGAGAGCATGAAGAGGACCTCCATGACGCCCTTTTAATGAACTGTTGCCTTTTCTCAGTACATTTTTTTGTTTCTTTAATTGTTAATTTCTTTGTTTATTTCTTTTTGTTGGTTGGTTTGTTTAATTGAAGTGGTGTCTTCTTGCAATAATGGCCAAAACTGTGTTCTTGCAAAATCGTAGAAGGAGATATATTTTTTTTAAATGGTGCATGTGCAGGCCAAACAAGTGTTACAGTAGTGCAAGCTTTAATCCCGTCTGTAAAGCACTAGTAGGTGGTTGTTTTGTGTTCTGTTAGTGGTAATATTGTGTATTTGCAGCAAAGTGTGATAATTAATGTAATAATGCCATCATGCTTTCACAATGCTCAATTATGGAATTACAGCATTTTTACATGCTCGTGTGATAAAGTTCCCAGTGTGATGTAGTGGTTTGAGCACTAGATTATGACTGTGGAATCGTAGTATCATAGAATTGTAGAGTTGGAAGAGACCATGAGGGCCATCCAGTCCAACCCCCTGCCACGCAGGAAATCACAATCAAAGCATCCCTGACAGAAGGCCATCCAGCCTCTGTTTAAAGACCTCCAAGGAAGGAGACCCCACCACGCTCCGAGGGAGTGTGTTCCACTGCCGAACAGCTCTGACTGTCAGAAAGTTCCTCCTAATGTTGAGTGGAATGTCTGTTCCTGGAGCTTGCATCCATTGCTCCGTGTTCCAGTCTCTGGAGCAACAGAAAACAAGCTTGCTCCATCCTCAATGTGACACCCCTTCAAATACTTAAACAGGGCTATCATATCTCCCCTTAACCATCGTTTTTCCAGGCTAAACATACCCAGCTCCCTAAGTCATTCCTCATAAGGCATGGTTTCCAGACCTTTCACCATTTTAGTTGCCCTTCTCTGGACATGCTCCAATTTGTCAATATCCTTTTTGAATTGTGGTGCCCAGAACTGGACACAGTACTCTAGGTGAGGCCTGACCAAGGCAATAGAGTGGTACTATTACTTCCCTTGATCTCGACACTATACTTCTATTGATGCAGTCCAAAATCGCATTGGCCTTTTTAGCTGTCACGTCACACTGTTGGCTCATGTTCAACTTGTGGTCTACTAGGACTCCTAGATCCCTTTCACACATAGTCTCGTTCAGCCAGGTCTCCCCCATCCTATATCTATGCATTTCATTTTTCCGCCCTAAGTGCAGTACCTTACATTTCTCCATATTGAATTTCATTTTGTTAGCTTTGGCCCTGCTCTCCAGTCTATCCAGGTCATTTTGAATTTTGATCCTGTCCTCTAGGGTATTAGCTACTCCTCCTAATTTGGTGTCATATGCAAATTTGATAAGTATGCCCCTAATTCCCTCATCCAAGTCATTGATAAAGGTGCTGAATAGCACTGGGCCCAGGACAGAATCCTGTGGCACCCCACTGGTCACATCTTTCCAAGATGAAGAGGAGCCACTGAGGAGCACCCTTTGGGTTCAGCCAGTCAACCAATTACAAATCCATTTAACAGTTAACTTGTCTAGACCACATTTTACAAGCTTGTTTGCAAGAATGTCATGGGGAACCTTGTCAAAGACCTTACTGAAATCAAAGTATGTGATATCCATAGCATTCCCTTCATCTACCAAGCTGGTAATTTTATCAAAAAAAGGAGCTCAGATTAGTCTGGCATGACTTGTTTCTCTGAAACCCATGTTGACTTTTTGTGATTATGGCATTGCCTTCTAAATGTTCACAGACTCTCTGTTTAATGATCTGCTCTAGAATCTTCCCTGGTATTGATGTCAGACTGACTGGACAATAATTGTTGGGATCCTCTTTTTTTTCCCCTTTTTGAAGATGGGGACAACGTTTGCCCTCCTCCAGCCTGCTGGGACTTCTCTTGTTCTCCAGGAGTTCTCAAAGATTATTCCCAATGGCTCTGAGATTACACTTGCCAGCTCTTTTAATACCCTTGGATGTAGTTCATCCGGTCCTGGAGATTTAAATTCATTTAGATTAAGAAGGTATTCCTGTACTACCTCTTATTCTGTGCTGGATTTCCCCTATTGTGTCCTCTGTTCCATTATGTTCAGGTTGCTCACCCTTTTCCTTTTCTGAAAAACACTTAGGCAAAGAAGGTGTTGAGTAATTCTGCCTTTTCTCTGTCCCCTGTTAGCATTTTGCCATCTTCTCCACATAGTGGCCCTACCATTTCCTTCTTCTTCCTTTTGCTGCGGACATACCCAAAAAACCCCTTTTTATTGTTCTTAACCTCTCTGATTTTACTCCTACATGTGTTCGCTATCTGTTTGAATTCTTCTTTGGTAATTTCTCCATTTTTCCATTTCGTATACATGTTCCATTTAAAACTTAGCTCTGTTGAAAGTTCTTTAGTCATCCATCCAGGTTTCTTGAGACCAGGGTTTGAATCCCCATTCAGCCATGGAAACCCAATGAGTTATCTTGGGCAAGTCATACCCTCTTAGCCTCAGAGGGAGGCAATGACAAAGCTCCCTCTTAACAAATCTTGCCAAGAAAACCCCATGATAGGTTCACCTTAGGGTCACTGTAAGTCGAAAATGACTTGAAGGCACACAACAGTAGCAAACCACTAATTCAACTTGCTTTTTCTCTGCCTCAAGTATTTTTGAATTTCTTTTGCAATGGCTCCTTTCTTTAAAAAACAACAACAACAACAACAACAACAACAAAAACACAACCCTCTCTAGTAAAAGCACCAGGACATCAACCTGCTGTTTTGCCCAGCCAGGAGGAAGAAGTGGAAGATGAGGGGGCCAGAGATGGATTTTATAAGGGGGAGGACTACAACTTTTATTGGGCCACTGCTTATTTTGTTACATTGGGAGAAGGAACATTATGGAATTTACATTCTTTTGTTCTGACTTGGAAATGGTAATGTTCACAACTGTTGGTTGTGAGTGGTGAGTACACAGGGAAGGGATAGAATTTAGACCAGGGTTTTTTAACGAGGGTTCCCTGGAACCCTAGGGTCCCATAAAAGGTTGCTAAGGGTTCCACGAGATATTGAGATTGGAAAAAAAATTGAGCTGTAGATATAATAATTTTTAGGCAGGAGTTCCCTGAGACCTGAACATTGTTTCAAGGGTTCTACCAGGGTAAAAAGGTTGAGAAAGGCTGCGCTAGGCTGAATGGAGAACCAGTGAAATAGATAAAAGCAGAGAGGAGCTCAAAGGCTTTTTGGATGCCACACTTGACTTGGAATATTATAATAACATCCTTTTTGCAGTTCATGTTTCCTTTCCACAAACTTTGAAAAGGAATTGGAAAATACACCTTATTTTCCTTCCTAAGTCTAGAGAATTGCTTAATTACACTAAAGTCCTGTTTACATGTTAAATAATGGGTAATAAAATGTTTATTTTGAAAGGTTTGCTTCTTTGATCAATAGGATCAACACTGTATAGAACTAAACTCCTGAAAACTGTGTATTCCTCTCAGTGATCACTAAGGTCAATCAATGTGAAAGATCAAAACTGGGATTAAATAATGGAACAGAATCACTCCATCTGAAGAGCCAGATGAATTTTGAAGAGGTTTGTCTCCCCTTAATTCTTTTGGCTCCTATTTCTTGCAATATGGCCTTTGTCATTTGGTGGTGTTTTTTTAAGCAAATTTTTTGTTACACCATTTCAAAGAAGTCTCCAGATTAGTCAAATATTTCCAATTACATTAATTAAAGCAAACAGATAAGCATTTGCACTCAAGATTCAGTAAATTAAGTCAGAATCACATCTCGCTGTAGAGTAATTTGGTTTTGTGATAACAAGCTAAGAGCAGGCTAGCATTTTAAAATGTTGCTAGAATAAATTTATGTTGTCAGTTTCCTTTGTTGTGGTTTTATTTTTCAGATTCAGAAAAATGGTATTCCACTGCAGTATTCCCAATCCCAAACAAGCTCATGGACAAATCTGGAATGGAACATCTCTGCACCTTCTATATTTTTGGCTTTTTTGCTAGGCTTATAGACAATTTCCCTCTCAAGGGATACAACAGCTAAATCAATGCTTATATTTCTACAGCCCCAAGACTCAGTCTAAGCATTTGCAACTTTCACTAATCGGAATGGTAAGTGATAAAAGGGCAGCTTTTCTTGGGGGCGGGGGGGGACCCTGAGCAGGAAAAGTGAAAGTTCTTTACAGTATGCTATTCTGATATTTAACTACAGAAGGAATATTTCACATGTTCGAACAACAAATTATAATTTTTATGAAACCATAAAGAAAATGCATCACATGGAAGTGAAAATACTGAAGATTCAAATTAGTTTTTCTAGTATGTGTTTGAGATCTATCAAAGGGCTTGTCTATATGAGGCAATAAAATATGGATTGATGTGCACTAATGCACACAGGCTAAGAACTGGGATTCACAGTACAATGCTTACAGCTGGAATTTCTAGTCTGCAGCCAATTATACTAGGCTCTGTAATGCAGATTCTAGTAGGTTCAGTGTACATGCTCCATTGTTTTGCTGTCAAATATTCTCCAATGTTTTATTATCAAATAGAGAAATCCTGACACCCACCAGCTAACAACCCTAAAACTCATCGGATTGGTAGGGGGCAGGGACATGGTTAAGAGCAGTAAAAGTGCCCTTCTATCAGCAAAGAAATTCCACTGTAGGTAGAATATCTTGGTACTATTAGCTATTGGCAGAAGGGGCTGTGACAGATCCTATATCCAAATTGGTCCCTCAATTCCAACTTTATGGGGTTGTCTTAACAGTCAAAATAATTCTCATAGAATTTGCTTGGAATCTTATCTGTCCTGATAGCATTCTGCATAGGATCACAGTATTCAGAATGTGTGTGTGTGTGGGGGGGGGCAAATCTACTGTAAACTCTGCCAGGAAAGCCTTTGTGGTTTTTAAGAAACTCCATAGAGAATGCACCTTTCCACTCATGTGGACAATCGGATTTGCATTCATTTGCATTTGTGATAAAAGTGGAAGTGGAAGCTGGTTGGTCAGACATGGGCAGGGGGCAAAACTTGCTAACAGGGCAAGCGCCCAAAACCACCATCTTGGATTTTCACTTTAGCAAGTGAGCTATCATGCGATGAAACAGCTTTTTTCTTTTCTTTTTATTTATTTAGGTGGAATATTGTACTTTTGCACCTTAGATATGCTTTTTAAAAAAAAAAAATTGTTCAGCGAGCAGCAGCAACTGGCGACAAGAAAAGCATGAGTAATTCACTTGTGCCTGACATCTTAATTCACAGGCATGCTTGTTGGGACAGCAAAAGCTAATAGCTTCACATGCCTGAGATTTTGCCAGAAAACCATTAAGACAAATAGATTCGGCTTCTAATTTGCATTAGTGCACATCAATCCACATCCCCCCCCCCCTTATATAGACGGGTCCTTAGTCTCCTGTCACTCACCTGGCCCTTTTACCCTTAAACCCCTTTCCTGAGTTTGGTTCTCAGGTCCCAATGTGACATATATAATGGATAAGAGGATGTGCTGCTCATCATTGAGTTCTGTGTGGTAATGGATGACTGATCCTCCTTATCAGTTCTTAAATGAAAATATCCAGACAGAAATGCAGAAAATATAAAGAGTAAAGATTTGTTGTATAACATGTAAGTTAAACATCTAGTCTGGCCCTGGCTCCACCTCTGTACAATAGTTTGCTGTAACACCCCAGTTAAACAAAGTAACACTTTCCCCTAAACTCTCCATACTCTCAGCTCCCGTCAAACCAAAGTTCTCTCTTTCACTTAGTGTTCTTATCTACGGTATCTCTAGCCCTTACTACTTCACTGTTCCTGACTGGCCCTATCTCATCTCTGATCTGATCTCAAAATTTAATTTTTTCCTATCTCCCCCATCCCTATCTCTATTTCTACCCCAGCCAAACTAACTGTTTAACAAACAAGTTTCTGGTGTTATACTCTTTTCCCTATGGCCCCCTTCAGGGCATCCCAAAGGTATGATTGGCTGGCTTTACTCAGGCTTGCCAAGCTCCTCTCTTCACAGCCCCCCCCCCAAAAAGCATCCCAGGAATGGCTCAGGGTGGTCTTGGATCTGCTGATGCAGAAGCCACTTTGCTCCCCTAATATGGTTCTCATTGGGCACACAAACTGTGCCCATCTGAAGATGGCTCAAATGTGATTTTTTCTTTATGACTGGGATCCTTTAGCAGAGAATCTTGGCATGGTACTAGTAAGGTTTTGAAAGTGACGAGTTATCTCTCAAGTAATATTCCCCAACCTATCCACACACTTGGGTTTGTTCTCTAAGAGCTGATCTAAACAAGCCAGGATATGCTGGCTCCCCACCATCATATCCTGGCCGCGTTGTTCCCCTGTTCCCTCCACAAAATGGAAAGAAGTCCTGATGGGTGTGCCAGACCGTCGCTGCAGCTGCCAGCGCTAGCATCTCCCGCATTGTTTCAGAAGGCAGGAAAGCAACCTGCAACATATGACCAAGGTCCTTTTCATGTGACCAGCCTCGGTCACATGCTGCAGAACTCCTTCTCGCTTTCCAGAAGAGTGAGGCAGACTGGCAGCAGCATTGAGGGCCAGCCTGCTGGGATGGGCTCCTGTGGCCTCACGGGGCCCAATCCATTTCTTCCAGGCAGGAATGGATTGAAAGAGGTAATATGTAAAGGTGATGTATTGGGCCCTACCCTGTCTTAGTCCTGTCTGAGCCCTGTATCTGCCCCAGGGTGGTGAAACAGGTGAAGAACAGGACAAAAGCCTTGCATTGTCAGGACTGCAGGGCTCTAAGACTGGGGCAAGATGGAGTTAATTGCCCATGTAGATAAGCACTAAGTCAATATCCCACAATAACAGGAAAAACAGAGAAAATGAAAATGTTTTCTCTGTCCACCTAAGTCTTGGGACTTTATCAGATGCACAAAATACAGCTTCATAACGACACCACATAACTGGGAAAGAAAGTGCATATCAGACAATGTCACCCTTTTGTGGTTATGTCCCCGTCAAACCCCATACTTTTTAATTCAGGGCTGAAGCCATCAATTGATCCCCCATGGCGCTTTTGTGCCAGCATTGCCGGCGTGTGAAAACTCACATTTTCCCCCTCGTATTTACTCCACCAATGGCCAGTCCAATGCGAACACTTCCGGGTGAGATCACAACATCCAGGTAAGTGACAAAACTTTTATGACCCTGTGTGGGTTACTTATAAGCTTTTTGGTCGGTTTAGGTGTTTGTGTAACCTTTTTAAAGTGTTATTTTTCTTTTATTTTTGTTGGGTTTTTTTAAATTTCCCACATGATAAAGTCTCACGATAATCCGCAGGATTTTGAATGAGGAAATGAATGGAGCTCCGTTCACTTCCTCTTTATTGCTGGGGAAAGCAAGGTAAGTGCAGTGGGGGGCATTCTTTTGCTGGCATAAAAATGGATTTTTTTATGCCAGAAAAAGAACTTGTAAAGGGGCTAGTCTGATAAAATCCTTGGTAAAAATGTATGTCTGATGAACTGGTAATGGCAAGGAGCTCCAAATTCAGGGCATCACAGCTAAAAGGCAGGTTTTGCATGAGAAATTGTTCCCAATATACATAGCAGCTGCTGTGAGTAAAACAGTTGGATGTGTACTGCATAGTTTTTTTATTGTTGTTGTGCATGCAAATTATATGCAGGCACACTAACACCTCATACACATACACACACACCTGCTCAGGGATTTAACTTCCAGAAACCCTGAGAAAGAAGCTGAATTCTGATGAATGCATGACATCTTTAGCAACTCATACTAACAGCATTTTAACAAGACATTCCCAAATGACAAATACAGGGCTAGTGTCTTACCAGCAATAGTTACCAGGCCTGTTGCATATGTCAACTAGGCCTGCTGAATATGTTAACACCTAAGGCATCCTAAACACAAGCCTTGGACCTTGGCAGTTAACTCCATTACATCTTTAGTCGCTAGATAGATTTGGTTGCTTGCCATTCACAATGTCCATTTTAGGGCTTTCTGGCTTTCCAGCCACTTATATGAAGTGTTAGTATAGTAAGGCTATGCTATGAGTGTGAATTTTTAACCTCTCAACCTGACTGTTCCTAATGCCAAGAAGACCTAATATATTTCACTCAACAGAGGCAAAGTGGTTTATTTTGGCTTGCTCTATGAGAGCAATGCTTGGCTAAGAGTTTATAGCTGGCACTGGACTTGGCTTAAGCAGTCAGTAGACTCTGTGCAATCATCTGTGGGATGTTTGGGCAGGCTCACAAACCAGCAAGGATTTCCTCCTTCTGGCATGGAATTATCTAAGACTGGCCCCATGCTTAGGCAAACTGGATCAAATCTGTTGACTTCTTTATGTGTGAAATATATACCTCTCCTAAATTGTGCTCAAGACATTCTAAGAAGTTAAAAAGGAATGTAAGAGAGGAGAAATCAAATTGCTTTCAAGGTGTAGGATCAGCAACCAGTGGAGTTGAAACAGGTAGACTAAGGTTGACAGGTTGCTAAGGCCTAATCTTCCTCCTCCCCTGCCTTCCTTTAGGATTACACATTAGGCTTTTACTACAGAAATGAAGAATTCTGGATGAACTGTAATTATGAGTAAGACTCATTCTTGGGGGAATTTAAAAATAGCTGAACAGAAAACTGCACAAAGAATAGATTACCTTTCTAAGTTCCAAGTTGCTTACTTAAAAAAAACAACAACAAAAAACAATTCCAGCATGTTCTAACATATCTGTTCTCAGTCATCAAACATACACCAAAAGTTGCTATATCCCAGATTTTCCATCCACAACACATAATTAAATGGCTTTCTCATTAATTATTTACTTTATATTTTGAAATTAGATTCATACACATAAACCAATGTTCCAAGCCTGTAAAAATATTAGGAGCCTATGTCTTGAGACATATTCACATTCTAAAGTTGTGCTTCTAAAGTTATCTGGCATGTCCAGCTGTGTAGTTTCCAATCAAGACTTCCTGGTGGATTGTTCCCATGCAATCCAATACTAAGCATCTTTACTCAGATGTAAATCCCACCATATTACATTATTTATGATAATTCATGTTTGTGTATTTAGGCTGCATTCTTGTGCTCACTTCTCTACACTATGGAACACAATGCAATTTGATTCTGAGTAGATTTGTATAGAATTACTCTGGAAACTTGTTACCAAATAAGTATCCACAGAATTGCAGCCTTCCAGAATAATTATATACAAATCTACTCAGAAACAATTGTGTTGGGTTCCAGAGGGCAGAGAAGCAGGACCAAGACTGCGGCCTAAATGCATAAAAATGAATTATTATAAATAATGTAATGGGCAGAAAAACTGTTGGCCCATCTATACGAGTCCAAAAAACTTGGTGTACTCTGCAGTAATGGCATTTTGCAGCAGCTGTGACTTGTCTTAATGGTTTTTTGGGGCCGCCCAAAAGGTTTGTATGCCCACCAGTCGAGATGGTGACTGTGAGTGAATTACTTGTGAATTACCTCCACCAAACTTTTTTTTTTTTTTTTTTTTAAGAAAAACTATTTCAACTGTGCACTGGAGCAATATTTCAGCAGTCCTTTCCTGATTAGTTCCCGGCCTCAGGAGCTCCTGGCTCTTTTTAGTCTGCTGGCTATTTATTATTTATTATTTTAATGATTTTATATCAGTTGTTTTAATGTATTTGGTTTAATATCTTTTTATGGGGGAGGGTGGGGTGGGTGGTGTTTGGGGATTTTAAATTGTATTGGTATTTTAATTTTTGTAAGCCGCCCTGATTGTTTTAACAGAGGGGCAGGACAATAATAATAATAATAATAATTATTATTATTATTATTATTATTTTAAAAAAACAACACCCTGTTTTCTCACCTTAGCACTCACTTGCTGAGGCAAAAAATCAACATGGTGACGCCAGGTGCTTGCCCAGTTAGCAAGCCCCACCCCCAGTTCTCTGGCCAATCAGCTTTGTGTTTCCTCTCCTATGGGAAAGTGATTCATATCGAATTGCTTGTCCCAATGAGGGGAAACTCAGCATTTCCCCTGCAGTTTTTTTTAAACTCTGGGGAAAACCATGTAGTTTTTTTTTTTAATGTTTTTGGCCCCCCTCCTTCACAAAACAGTGAAATGACAGGGCTTGCCATTTAGACAGGTAGGGTTCTCCTCATATTCCATGAGGAGTTTTTCACCATTAAGACAACCCCTCTGTTACCCCTTCAACAACTGCAATATTAAATTGTTAAACATTGCCACAAAACCCTCCAGACATAACTTGGGTTTAGAGGGCATGTGACGTCTTGTCTTTACTTCTGCTGACTCCATATGGCTAGGAAAAGAGGCTACAACAAGTCTCTGGTTGAAAGCAAGATTGTGCCAAGGTATCTTTTTGAGTGATACCTTGTGGATACTAAGATGGTGGGGTCAGTTACACGGCAGTTTTTAATGCGGCAATTTGTGCTTTAGCGATTTTTCGCACCAGTGCCAGATAGTTTAGACGATTTATGGGGGATTCAGTTACATTGTTTACTTTTTCGCTTTCTGGTTCAGACAGGCAAAGGTGCGGGGGGGGGGTGCCTGCCTGCCTGCCTCTTAAATGCCTGCCTCTTAAAACCACTCACTGAAAACACACACAGTTGACAGAGGAGGGGCTTGATGAGGGGGAATTGCTCCTCTGTGACTGAAAGGGCTTTAATTGCAGGCATTCCTCAGAAGGGGAAAAGAGACCATAAGTTGTCTGTAGTCTGAGCTAGAGAAAACCAGAAAGCAACTAAAAAAGCAGGGAGACCCAGGAATGGGGAAGATTAATGATAAAGGAGGAAAGGAAAAGAATTCTCTTTGCTCTGCATTTCTCCTATCTGAATAGACTGTTTTCTCTCCCTTTCTCATGCCGGTGCTGCATGCACGCACGCACACACACACACACACACACACACAAAACAATGATCTATCAATAGATCAGCTGGTGGAGCATACACACACAGAGGGAGGGAGGGATGGGCAGAGGAACAGTAATTATGCTAGATAGCAAGGCAGCTGGCTAGATCTTTTCTCATCTCTCGCAAGTTCACTTCCTCCCTCCTTGAGTAAATTCAACCAAATCACAACTAGTTCTGCTGTGGCAATTTTGAAAAGACTGCTGACTATTTCCATGGCCGTAAGCGAATGGTCATTTACACAGGCGATAGTGCGCTAGCTTGTGCTGCTTTTCAAAAAAGTTTGGGAAAACAGTGAAAGCTTATACTGCGTGACTTATGGTTTTTTTGTTTTGTTTTGTTTTGTTTTTTTGCCTCCCTCCTTCTGAATATGGCAACTTTGAGCTGAAATATTTGGGAACTATTAGGACTCTTTGTGAATTCTTAGAGGATTTATTTTGCCATGTAAATGGCGTCGATGACTCCATCATTCCTTGTTCAAAGCCTGACTATACTGGCAGCAGAATCATTCTTCAAAAATCATGATGGGACAGTATCTCCAATATACCTTAAGACAGCAAGCTTGGTTAAGGTGGAAGACTGTGTCAATCTCTCATTATATGAAAATACAGGATTGCTCAGTGAAATTGATGGTCAGTAATTAGAACTAGGGGGGAAACCAAAATGCATAATTGTAGGATTTATAACTGTAGAATTCACCACCACAAGACATGGCGATGGCCACTGATAAGAGAAATGTGACATTGAGGGTAGGTCTATCATTGACTATTAGCATGATATCTACATTTTGTTTTACATGAAGCTCTTATGTTTAATGCAGTTTTCCATAGAATAGCAAATACTGGGGGCCAAACAAGGAGAAGCAGTGTTCTATAGTGCCTAGAGTTTTCAGCTGGGACTTGGGAGTACAATTTCAATTGCTCATCTACACTGACCACTTAAATCTGGGTCCAGATTGGTCCCAGAGTGACCGCAATGGTAGCCACATGCACTGGGCTGAAATCTAATGCGACAACTGTCATCCACATGGGCCAGTCAGTCCCATTGGCCCATCCTCTGTTTTTGGAGCTGCTGCCACCTCACCAGCCAAGAAGCTCCCTGCAAGCACCTAGCTGGCAGAGTCACATCTGCTGAGGTCAGAATGGGGCACCCCCTCTTCCTTGATCATATGAACACCCCAGCAGAAGCTACTCTGCAGAAGCTACTCTGCCAGCCAAGCTCTTGCAGGGAGCTGCTTGACTGGTGAGGTGTCAACAGCAGCAGTAGCTCTGATGGAGATCCCTCCCCTTCCCTTCCTTGCACTACTCAGCTCAGGCCAAGGAAGATGGTGCCTTGTTTGTATGTGGACAACTGAATCAGGCTGAATTGAACCCCATTCATCTGTCCAGGCAGCAAAAGAACCTGGGGTCACTCTGGAGTTTCTGGGAAACCCCAGAGTTCTTCCCAACTTTGCTTAGTTTGGAGCAAAGTTGGGTTAAGGGCAAAAAAATGTGGTTCTTCCCCAGAAGTAGCCATACATCATCTGGACTGCCAGCGCTGGATTCAGAGTGAGTCTGCATTTTTTAATTTTTTTTTTTTTAAATTTGCCGGTGTAGTCAAGCCCCAATTCTCCACTGAAACATGAAACTCATGGGGTGAATTTGAGTCGCTCTCTTTCTTTCTCTCTCTCTTTCCCTGGCCTACCTCACAGATTTGTTGTGAGGATAAAGCAGGGAGGAGGAAAGCAATGTACGTCTAGTGCTTTGAATTCATTGGAGGAAGGATGGGATAGAAATATAAGAAGGGAGAGAAACTGGGGAGATATTGCTTTTGTGACCTGGCTGTGGACTCCCATGACTGTGGCTGGCCACTGTTGATCCCAGAAAGGGTGGGGGGGAATCCTAGCAAAGTGTGCTCAATTGACAACCAACTAACAATGAAAGAAACTGGATAAATTACCGTAGGCTTTGCACTAGTTGGTATTTTACTCACTCTCTTTTCTCCCTTTATTACTCTGTTTTATTCTCTTTACTGTCTCACTTTCTTCATTTGTTCCCTCCATTGCAAAGCTACACAGTCAATCATTTCTAGATATGTGATAATGCTGCTAAGGATGAATGAGAGGACTGCAAATGAGTAAGTGGACATTTTCACAAGATTGCCAAAATATCTTTTAAAAGAGAAGGCATTTTTGACACTGCCCGATATTGTGCAAGAAAATGTGTAGTTCACAATGCATCTATAACAAATGAATTTGGAATCTGAATCAGATATTTTGTAAGTACACAAGTTTAGTTGTTGAGTTTTTTAGATGACCAGCTAAATTTAAATACTGGTAATGTGATAATATGACCTGCTATACATAACACGCTATAATTAGACTATATTATATTGTACTGCTAGTATACTACCGTATTCTTCATGATTTGTCAGTACAATCCTATCATCATAGCAATGGCATATGCAGTATCTTTTAGCTCCACTTGGATCAAGCCACAGCTCCACACCTACCCATGATCCATACGACTAAGGTCATACTACAGCTTCAATGACACAGTTCAGTAATGTCAAGCTGATCCAATGGATTGGGCTGCCAGTGAAATTTATGACAAGCATCCAACACAACTATTTTCTTTTAAGCCTTCGCTCAGAGCTTAACTGTAACCAGTCTTGACACCAGCCTTCCCCCCCCCCTTTTGTGAAGCAAGGGGAGTCAGTTACACGACAGTTTTTATTGTGATAGTTTGCGCATTAGCGCATTTTTGCACCAGTGCCAGATAGTTTAGATGATTTAGTGCAAAATTGGTTGATTTGGTTAGTTTTCAGCTTTGTAGTTCACACAGACAAAGGAGGGGGTGTGGCCTCCCAAGCACATCTGGGGGAAGATGCTGGGAAGCTGAGAGGGAGGGAGGGAAAGAGAGAGAGAGAGCGCTGGCACCTTTCCCTCCCTCTTCTCCCCAAAGCAAGAAGAGTGGGAGGAAGGAGGGAACCTTTCAGCCACAGAGGAGCTATCCCCCGTTGCTGAGAGCTGGCAGGAAGAAGGACAGGTTTTGGGGGGATGATTACCCAGCCACCAGAAGCAATGGAGTCACAGGCTCCCCCTTTGCCCTCCTTCCCTCAAGCCCCCCTTCCCGTCACCTTCTCTCTCTCTCACACACACACATACATGAACACGATCACAGCAAGGCGAGGGAGCGAACTGCCGGTGGAGCAAATCACTTCTCTCTCTCTCTCTCTCTCTCTCTCTCTCTCTGTCACACACACACACACACACACACACACACACACAGTAATTATGGCTAAGTGGGGATCCCTCAGCAGCAGCAACCAAGCAAACCGGGAGGCAGACGGCTATCTGGATCTTTACATTTGAGGCTCCTCACATCTCTTGTAAGTCTGCCCCCTCCGCAGTTGCTCCAACCAATCACAGCTCAGCTCTATTGTGGCTGTTTTGGGAAGATTGCTGGTAGTTCCCACAGCCTTTTGCAAAATGGTAGTTCACACAACTGATTGTGCACATTTTTGCGAACTTTATCAAAAAAAAGTTGGGGGAAATAGCAAAACCTGCTACTGCATGACTTATAGGTTTTTGCCCCCCTCCTTGTGAATATGGCAACTTTGATCTGAAAGATGTGGGAACTATTGGGACTCTTCACAAATTCTTAGAGGATTTATTTTGCCATGTAAACGACCCCAAGGTATTTCTGACCTTGCAGGCCTGTATCTGTTCATAGCTGTTGGCATCTACGTTTTACAACTTTTGACAACTTACGGGTCTTACAAGGCTAATTCCAACATTCCAACCATATTCTAGAAATTGGCTACCCAGGCACACAATTACTTTTTTAAAACAACCAGCATTAGAAGCATATCTCAGGCTGCTGCCACACTGCATAAATATTGCAGTTTGGTACCACTTTAACTGTCATGACTCAATGCTATGGAGTTCTGTGGTTTGTAGTTTTGTGAGATATTTAGCTTTCTCTGTCAGAGAGCTATAGTGCCAAAACAAACTACAAGTCCCAGGACTCCATAGGATGCAGCTATGATAGTTAAAGCAGTGTTATACTGCGTTATTTCTGCAGTGTGGCAGCAGCCCTAGTAATTCTACTATAACATTGTCACATCCAGCTTACATCAAATTGCATTCAAATACTTGTTGGATTCTTTCTGCTCTCAGCAGAGCATTCCAAAAGGACAGGCAAGTGTTTTTCAGTGAGTTGATGGCATTACAAGAGGAATTACTTATTTCAAACATGGGTTGTTGTTTTTTTTCAAATTGACAAGAGTTCACACAAAACACTATGCAGTGTTTTAGCATTATGAGAACAAACTGCAGTGTCTTGGGCTTCAGAATTTCTTTTCAACCCCTCTTGTCTTCTATTCCACTTCAGTTCCTTTTCTGTTTTAGGTTAACCTCAGCTTAGCTTTACAGTTAAATCCAGGTTAATTGTAAAAAAAAAAAAAAAAAAAAGTTAATAAAAGCAAGCCAGCTTTCTAATTTATGCTTTGAAGTTGGTTTGTTCACACTAGAGGAAGAGAAGAAATGAACATGTGAGCCTGAAGTTCATTTCATAAAGCTAACCATTGTATATAGTTGCATCTAAATCCATTCTCTTCATTTCTCTCACTGCCATCACTGATTGAACAAGTCTGAATCCTACAAAAGTCCTTGAAATTTATTGGCATAAATAACAGTGGGTTGACTATACAGCTCAGAGGTAAATATTATTTATTTCATTTATATGCAGTCTTCATCCTAGAGTGGGGGCCCATGGCAGATTACAAAAATAATCAGCTAAAAACTGAACAATAACATTCTGAACACAATTAAAGTCACATTAAAACAATAGATTGTAGAAAATATAAAATTTAAAAAGCATACAAAAGATAAGATAAAGCACACACACATCTGTAAAACAGTTCCCTGAAAACATGCTTATTAAAAGCATGTTTGCACAAAAAGATCTTTGCGTATTGGCAAAAGGAAATCAAGGAGGGGGACAGCCTGGTCTCCCGTGGAAGGGAATTCAAGAGGGTGTGAGCAGCTACTGAGAAGGCTGTCTCTCATGTCCTCACCAACTGCACCTGTGATAGTGGCAAGACTGAAATAATGCCCTAACCTGTGGATCTTAAGACTCTGGCATGATCATATACCAGCAAATGTTTCTGCCCACCCATGCCCAGTATCTCCTAATCCATGAAGAAATATAACCACGGAAGTGGCCTTCCTGGCAGCCAGGATGAGGGATGGGAGCGGGGTGGACGTGTTGTTGCCACACATACACTATGAGACTCCAGCAGGTTCATATAGCGAAATACAGCATTTCAGATAGTCTGGACTTAAGCCATATCAGACTTTATAGGCCATGACCAGCACTTTGAATTGTGCCTGTAAACAAACTGGTAGCCAGCGAAGCTGTTTTAACAAGGGCATTATATGTTCCTTGTAATTGGCCTCAGTCAGGCCACAGTATTTTGGACCTGCTGAAGTTCCTGAACAGTTTCCAAAGGCAGCCCCATACAGAATATGTTACAGTAGTCTAAATGGGGTGTAATCAAGGCATGTGTTACCATAGCCAGATCTGGTTTCTCAAGAAACAAGCACAGTTGATGTGTTAGTCTTAACTGTGCAAATGCATTCATGGCTACCTCTGAGCTGGATATCCAGGTTCAGGAATCCAGGAGTACTCCCATACTGCAAGCCTGAGATTTCAGGGGGACTATAACCCCATCTAGCACAGGCAGAATACGTATTCCCTGATCTGCCTTTTGACTAACCAGGAGTACCTCTGTCTTGTCTGGATTAAGTTTCAGTTTGTTTGCCCTCGTCCAGCCCATTACTCACAGCAGACATTGGTTCAGTATCAAGACAGCTTCCTTAGAATCAGATGGAAAGGAGTGATATAGTTGAGTGTCATCAGCATATGGGTGACACTAAACTCCAGACCTCTGGATGACCTCTCCTAGTGGTTTCATGTACATATTAGACAGCAGAGGGGACAAAACTAAGCTCTGAGTGGCCCTGTAGGTCAATGGCCAAGGTGTCGAACAGGAATCCCACAGCACCACCTTTTGAGTCTGCTCCTCCAAAGAGGACCAGAACCACTCCAGAACAATGTTCCCTGGTCCCATCCCAGGGAAGTGATCCAGAAGGATACATGGCATCAAAAGCAGAACCACCAGGGGCACACTCTCCTATGTTCAGTCCCCTGCATATATCATCCACCAAGGTGGCCAAAGCTGTTTCCATCCCATAACCAGGTCTGAAGCCAGACTGAAATGGATCCAGATAATCCATTGCATCTAAGAATATCTGGAATTGGGGAGCCACTATACATTATAGGATCTTGCTCTTGAGTATACTGGGATTAAAGGGTTTTGTTTTTTAAGTAGCAGCCTCATCACAGCCTCTTTTAGGCAGAAAAAGAACTCCCCCTGTTGCAGTAAGACATTCATCATGCCCCTTACTCACTTAGCCAGTCCCCTTCTAGCTGCTTTCAAGAGCCAGGAAAGTAAGGGTTTCATCCCTCTAAGGATCCTGTCCACAACCTCAGGTTGCACAAACTGAAACGTATCAAATAATGCAGGACAAGCAGGTGCCAAGATCACATCCACTGGACGTGTATCGCCTACAGCATCTAAATCAGAGCGGATACAAGGCATTTTGCTTTCAACTTGTCTTGCAAATTCTTCACAGTGGGCTGTCAAGTGGGCTATGGTTGTTTCTTGTGGACCAGAGTGTAAAAGGCCTTTGATCACTTGAGAGAGCTCTGCTGGATGACACTGTGCAGATGCAATGTTGGCAGAGCATTTTTGCTGCCACCATCATCCCAGCATAGCTCTTGTCCGTGTTCAGTAGGACTCATTCTAAATCTTCTGCCATGGACACTGAGAGTCCACCATAGACACTCTAGTTTCTGTCCCACTTGTTTCATCACCACCAGCTCCCCAGTGAACCAGGGGACTCCCTTGGCTCCACTCTGTGTGGGGATGCTTAGGACCAATCATGTCAATTGTCCTGGCCATTTCTCTATTCCAGAGATCAAACAGGCTCACCTGTCGAGGCATCAGGAAATGAGGCCTGCTCTTTTGAAGTCCCTTGATTGCTTTTGCATCTTAAATGTCTGAAAATCTGAGGAGCTGGCTGTGCAGCTGGGTTTCTTCCCTTCCCAGAAGATGTGTCCTCTGGACTGATGTCTAATGTATAAGGGAAAGTATAAGGGAAGGGATGTGGTTGAAAGGCAGAGTGAAAGGAAGAATAAGAGAAATAAGACAGTACAGTTTCAGCTAGTAAGAAACCTGAGGTCATTGGAACAGGTTCTTTTTAAGCACAGTAGGCTGGTTGTCAACTGTTTACATATTTTCAATGATTGTTTTAACTTTTAAAAAAGTACAATCTGGGGGAGCTGACATATTTTGCTAGAGGCGTGATTGATACAGGCATTTACCTTCAGATGGTTCCAACTCCTTGTTATGGCAACATCTCCAAATACTGTTTAATAGCAGAGAACTCCAGCCAGGCTGGAATGACTGGGAGCTCTCTGAGGAATTGATCTGGTTGCCTGACCCTGAAAACTGTGGCCTAATTTATTGTAAATCACCTTGGATCCCATATTATGAAAAATGTTGGAATATAAATTAAATTGATGAATAATGAACAATAAAATACAGGTAAATTACCAGTCCCAACTAGAGTAGACCCTTTGAATCACTTATTGAATAGTGGATCAACACCAGTATAAATCCTATTGATTCGATGGGTCTGTTCTAGATGGAACAAGCAACTGAATTTCAGCCTCTGACTTGACTTTACCTCCCAAGACTTTTCCAAACATTGCAAGTACCTGGTATGACTAAACAGGATGTGACTGCACCTACTATAAATGCCCCCTAATTAAAAAGCTGAGAGCCGGTATAGTGTAGTGCAGTGATAGCAATCCTATGACATGCGTGTCAGCACTGACACACGTAGTCATTTGGGCTGACACGCAGTCATAGGCCTCCCCCCCCCTGCAACCTCACCACCCTCCCTAAAGTGATTGGTCGCCAATTTAGGGAGCGAGAGTGTGGAGGAAAGTTGCGGATGGGGCTACGAAGTGCCGATCACCACTTTAGGGAGGCGGGGGTGGAGCCTCCCCCCACCTAGCCACCCCCCCCAAGGCCTGCCGTGCTTCCATGGAGCCACCTTGGAAAGGCTGGGTAAGATGGGCAGGCAGGAGTCTGCTTGGCCTCTCCCCGGCCTTCCCGAGGGGGCTCTGGGGCTTTGAAGCCCCAGAGCCGCCTCGGGGAGGCCAGGGAAGGCAGCAGGGGGGAGGGACTCTGCCCAGCCTCTCCCTGGCCTTCCCGAGGGTGCTCCAAGGCTTCAAAGCCCTGGAGCTACCTCAAAAAGGCCAGGAAAGGGGGCGGGCGGGCAGGAGGGACTCTGCCCAGCCTCTCCCTGGCCTTCCTGAGGAGGCTCTGAGGCTTCGAAGCCCTGGAACTGCCTCGGAAAGGCTGGGGAAGGCGGCGGGCAGGCAAGTAGGAGTCTCCCTGGCCTCTCCCTGGCCTTTCCAAGGGGGTTCCAGGGCTTTGAAGCCCCAGAGCCACCTCGGGGAGGTCGGGGAAGGCAGTGGGGTGGCGGCCGAGAGTCTGCCCAGCCTTTCCCCGGCCTTCTGGAGCCGCCTCGGGAATGCCAGAGAAGGCAGTGGGAGTGAGTCTGCCCAGCCTTTTCCCAGCCTTCCCGAGGGAGCTCCAGGGCTTTGAAACCCTGGAGCTGCCTCGGGAAGGCCAGAGAAGGCAATGTGAGGGCAGGAGGGAGTCTGGCCACCTCTCCCTGGGCTTCCCGAAGGAGCTCTGGGATTGAGAACCCCATATAGCCTCTTTGGGAAGGTTGGGAGGGGTGGAGGGAGCGTGGCGTAGAGGATTTTCAGCCACCCCCACCCTCCCAAAGCCACAATAAGGCTTAGAAAGCTCAATAGTGGCTTTGGGAAGGGCGGAGGGGGGACTAAAAAGCGCCTTTCCCGCCAACTACCCACTCTCCTGGGACTTGGCTCTCCTCCCCACAAATGGAGCCAAGCCCCAGGAGAGCAGGGAGTTGAGCGCCTGGCTTGCTCAGCAAGTACTCCATTTAAATCAGCTCCTCTCCCTTGAGTGGGAGGGAGAGAAGCTGATTTAAATGGGGTGCTTGCTGAGCAAACCGTGAATAATCAAAACTGCGAGAGTGAAAGTTGCCAATGTGGAGGGGCAACTGTTATACATTTATGCTATTTAAACAATAAATATCGCAAAATAATGTTTTTTCCTCAAAGTGACACACCACCCGAGTTATGCTCAGTTTTTTGGTGAAGTTTGACACACCAAGCAAAAAAGATTGCTGGTGTAGTGGTTTCAGCATTGGATGATGACTCTGGAGAACTGGGTTCAAATCCCTGTTTGGCCATGGAAACACACTGGTTCTCTTTAGGCAAGCCACACTCTCTCAGCCTCAGAGGAAGGCAAAATCCCTTCTAAACAAAGAAAACTCTGTGATAGCTTTGCCCTAGGGTCACCATTTAAGTCAGAAACAGCTTGAAGGCACACAACAATTGAAAAGCTCTCCATGAAGTAAGCTTGGCACTTTTGCAAAACAGTTTGGAGGTACAGTATTAAATACTCTGGTACGTGCCCTAAACTCAGTGCTTCCACATCAGACTTTCAGGGAGGCAGTCCAAATTGATAAATTTCTTTGACAGGATTATCACAGAGCTCTTTCTATTCTCAGTCTACTTTATTTTCCAAGAAACTGTTTCTTCAGACACACAGTGTGATGATATCATCTCAAGTTTAGGAATGGGAAATAAGATATGTTTCTTCCTCCAAAAAGGCTCTTTATTTCTAGAACAGTTTCCAGCCATTTCTTTAGCCACTGTTAAGACCATCTATTGAAAACCACCAGCTAATCTCCTTAACAATAGGCTTGGGCAACTTTGCCAAGACCATTACAAGACTTCACCCAGTTATGGCCAGGCAATCAGCTCTGATAGAATATTCATTCACAGAAAACTTAGAACTAAGTCTCACTGAAATGAATGGGGTCCGAAGAGGTCAACCAGCTCAGTCCCCACAATATAGTTCTGATGGGAGTGATGGAAGGAAACCCTTCAAGATGGAAGGCAAGAAGGAGCAGCTAAAGAGTTACAAACAGTTCCCAAGGTGTTCTAAACATCTTAGGTTCTATGGTATGTGTGACTGGATAAGCAAAGATCTGTCTAGACAGGAGATTAGAGTTTAATTTGTTTTTTTTATTCAGTCCTGCAGTGGTGGCAGAAGACTGTCTTTAGAGGCTTTTGCTACCTTCGATGTGGTTTTATTTGTGTCTTGTTCATGCATAGCATAGTTTTCTGTTGTTAACACAAAACGTAGGACTTAACTGATTCCCAAATTTTGGAGAGGTATTAACTTGTGACTGGTTTTTATTTGTTTGTACTCCTTTCTCTTGTATGTCTCCTTAGTTCTTACAAAAAGGAAGCACCACACACTTTCACTATTTAAGTTACAAAGACATAAACACAAGCCTGTGCAACCATCTGACAGGACTCAACCAGGCCCTGAAGAAACAAGTGGGGACAGAGCCAAGGAGTCTCTCTGTGGATTCTTTCTTGCTTCTCTTTGCCTTTTCTTCCTGTTCCTTGTGTTTTGTAACTGCTTCTCTCCACATGAAGGAAAAGGGGAGATAGTGGAGGTGATAAGACTACCTTCCCCTAGCTATGATTCCTTACTGCCCTGCCTGGAGCTGGTGACCTTCTATTATACATCACTGTTAGTCATCACTGCTGTACCAGAAAGCCAGGGACAAAGCCCTAGGGGAGCTACTGTGTTGGAGTTGGGTACAGGCATTTCTCAGTTAGTGATGGCTCTTAAAGAAAACCATTCTTGAAAACCCTGAGGTTTGCTGACAGAAACACAGTAATAAAAACAGTGAAAGTACAGGTGCCATCTCTGGAAAGTTCCTTCTACATCCCTCCCCAAAGAGCTTTCATTAAAAGTACTCCCACCAATAAAACATGGTAATGTTTTTTTCTTGTTTGGAAGCCAAAGCTATCAGTCACAGGCCGATATCACCCTGCTCTCTTTCCCTACTCACTCTACCCTGACTTTTCTTTTAATGAAGGAGAAATATTTCCATTTTTGCAGCCTGTGGGTATATCTGAACTAAACAGAAATAGCAGTTTGATATCACTAACTGTCATGGCAACTTCTTGCAAAAAAAAAAGCGAATACTTGTAGTTTAGTAAAGATACTTATAATGTTCTAAGCTTGAGTCTATGAGATACAGCATTAGAGTAGAGAATTCTGAGAATGTCATCAACATAGAATGACCAGAATCCCATAAGATGGAGCTCTGAAAGTTCATGTAGTATCAAAATTGCTATAATTATGTACAATGGATACATTCTAAATCTGGTCTAAATCTAATTGGTAGCCCCAGTAGAGGAGACCCATTAATTCCATTGCTGGGATGCATCTACACTGTAGAAATAATGCAGTTTGGCACCCCTTTAAGTGCTGTAGCACCATCCTATGGAATCCTGGGATGTGTAGTTTTACAAGGTCTTTAGCCTTCTCTGCCAAAGAGTGCTGGTGCCCCACAAAACTACAAATCCCACAATTATGCGGGATGGAGCCGCAACAGTTAGAGTGGTGTCAAACAGCATTATTTCTACAGTGTCGATGCACCCACTACTAAATGGAAAATCAGCACTTATGTAAATCCCTTTTGTTTGATTAATCTACTCTAGTGAAGACTAATAATTGAATTTAGGCTTCTGTGTCTCCATTTATCTCTAAATTGCTAGCAAACTTCTGGAGGATTCAGATTCAATTTGCTCCCTTCTGCAGGAGCCCAACTTAAATGCATCCCATTTCAACTCTGACATTTCTCCAGTATTTCTGAAGCTCTGTTTGGTTCTGGATTCAGATTTATCAGCCACAGATCTTGAGTATGAACTTTTTTTTTGTACTTATAGATTATAAAGTGAAAGTATATGAAATGAAAAGATTCAGAAATGTAGAAGTTCAGCCATTGTTCTGACAACTAGCATTTTGATTACCCTAGCCAGCAATGCACTGCACTGTCATTCTGCCTATAGAGAATTAAATCTTGAGTTCATGAAAACAGGTTTGTTTTGTTCTAAATTAGTTTTTGTTTTGTCTCCTATATGGATATTCACTTTTTGTGGTACTGATGACATCAAGTGGAATTGCAGTGGAATTCAAAGGTTTTTCACCTCTTCTGACAGTAGCAGCAGTGGCAGTTGTTTAATTTTTAATCTGATGAGCTATGTGCTACTAATGTAATGTGCTTGTAAGTCTTTGAGTGGTTGTACATTATAGTAACAATTTCTGCAAAAACCTGAAAATGGAAAAGAGAGAAATATGTCAAAGGGAAAATCAGGACCACAATGAATCCAACTTCATCTAAGGGAGTGTTTAAGAAACAATGCAGATCTATGGTTGTGTTTTTACAACCATAACCAAATCTGACCAGCTGGAACCAAGCCAGGAAGTCATCAAAATGATAATCGCTTCTGACAATGAAAACTAAATTGTACTGCTATTAATCCTAGGTGAATATGAAAATGCATGTACACATTGGAATTAAAAGCTAAGTACAATCATTGCATTGGAATTCTAACTCACGAGTCTGGAGTTTCACTCTAATCTGGATGAAGTAACTTTATCTTGAAGAAGATCACAACAGACTTTGTTCCAGAAGGATAATGGATACTGTGGGTTCAAATGGCTCATAGCCTAAGCTGCAAAAGTTACAATATGAAATTTTGCCCATTCATATTCTCCTTCAAATAGTAAATGCCATCATAGTATTTATTTACACTGGTTACCATACCAGACATCAGTTCACACAATTCTTCAGATTTATGAGTTAGAGAGAAATGCTGGCCAATATTCTTGACAAATATGCCAGAAGGCCTGTTCTTTAAAGACCCATCCTCTCTCACTTGATCCTGCTTCCCTATTGCACTTGTCACTGGAAGCCTTCCTCCATGTTCTGTTATCTTTATAAATTCACTTGGAGACTTTTCAGTGGTGATGCTTAAGATCATAGAATCCCCTGCCTCAAGATTCCAGTTGGTTCCTTCTTTCTTGGCCTTTGGGTGAACTATAAAAACTTGCTTTGTTTTGCCCTCCCCAAACCTGTGTGTGTTCTTAGTGTAAGTCCTAGAACACCCGGGGATCTCTATTGTGCCTCAGGGTTGAGATAGGTCTGGAAGACCACTGGTTTTTGCATCATCAAAAGGGTGTGTGGGGGGGTAACCATTGCATATTTTCCCCAAAAGCACTAGGGCAACCCAGGATGCAAACAGAGCTGAACAGGACCTAATAAAACCTAATCTAATAATCTGCTGCTTCTTTCCACATTGAGAGCTCATCTAGACACGATAGTTTACTGCGAGTGGGTACACATTGCCTTGGAAATTTCTATATTTTGAATGATAAACATCTCAGTATTTGCCCCCAGCCTAAGTAATAGGTTTGGAAACACATGGAATGCACCCTCTTGTATGCACCCTCAGCAAATGCTCTTATAAACAAGCAGGAATGCATCTGCACTAGCAACTTCACTGGCAAACACATGCACACAAACATGCACCTTTGAGCAGGTGCTATGTGCAGGTTAACTGCTTTCTACAAATCCACCTGCTAAGTAGTAGTAGTAATAGTAGTAGTTGTTATCTTTATTTTTCCCAAGGCTGGGACCCAAAGCAGCTCACAGGTCTAAAAACACATAATTAAAACCTACAAAATGTGCACATTAAAACAGAATTAAACCAATAACATCATTTAAATGTCTAAATATTTAAAAGAATAAAATATACTTAAAAGTATTAAAAACATTTTTTAAAAAATATTAAACTTTTTTTAAAACACCCCAACAAAATCACATAGCACCCCCCCCCCAAGCCTGTTCTTTAAAAAGCCTGCCTGAAAGGAAAAAAAAAAAAGCTTTGGCCTGCTGCAAGAAGGACAAAAGGGAGGAGGCCAATTTGGCCTCCCTGGGGAGGGAGTTCCAGGGTCTAGAGGCAACAACTGGAAAGGCCCTCTCTTGTATCCCCACCAACCATACCTGAGATGGTGGTGGGACTGAGAGGAGGGCCTCTCCTGATGAACTCAGGGCCCCGGCCAGTTCATGGAAGAAGATACAGTCAGTCAGATAGCCTGGACCTGGGCCATATAAGTTGTGCACCCAGCTTTGAAGAGATGTTACTCACCAGTTCATTAGCAGAAGGAGGAGGAATGAATTCTGCTATTGCCTCATCCCTTCCAAACAGCTGATTGGTATGATTGGGTGCTTTGCTAACAGGGCTTCGTATACACAATCTTGACAGCTGCTCAAGTTTATTAATGGATTCATTCCAATGTATTTTAGTATACTGAATAGATTTACAGAATGATTCCCTGCACAGTATCCATGTAAGCCCCACTATGTCCAATAGCTTTTACTCCTAGGTTAAATTGGTTGGTGTTCTTGCACCAACTTTATTTACAATCTTCTTTAGCACGATGCTCCAAAGGGCTATGGCAGAGCTTGAAGAAGACGACGGCATCTATATACGTTACCGTACTGATGGTAGCTTGTTTAACTTAAGCCGTCTGAGGACCCACACTAAGACTCTAAACTATCTAGTCCGTGAGCTGCTCTTCGCCGATGATGTTGCCCTTGTTGCCCACACAGAAGCAGCTCTACAGTGCTAACGTCCTGCTTTGCAACAGCTGTTTGGGCTGGAAGTCAACCTGAAGAAAACAGAAGTTCTTTACCAGCCTGCACCACAGGACGAACACCACCATCCCCACATTGCCGTCGGCAAATCTGTGCTCAAGTCCATTCATCAGTTCACCTACCTGGGAAGCATCATCTCTTCAGATGCCAAGATTGATAAAGAGATCGATCACAGATCGGCAAAGGCATATAGTGCATTTGGAAGACTTCACAAAAGAGTCTGGAGCAATAAACACCTGAGGCAAAGCACAAAAATCAGTGTGTATAGAGCCATCATACTGTCTATCCTCCTTTATGGATCTGAAACATGGGTCACCTATCACCACCACCTACGACTCCTCGAGCGCTTTCATCAGCGCTGTCTATGCACAATCCTAAATATACACTGGACTGACTATGTGACGAATGTTGCTGTCCTTGAGCAAGCAGGGATCACCAGCATTGAGGCCATGATATTGAGAACGCAGCTGCGCTGGGCAGGGCACATTTCTAGGATGGAGGACCATCGCCTCCCAAAAATACTACTCTACGGTGAACTCACCACGGGTCAGCGTAAGAGGGGCGCTCCAAAAAAGCGATACAAAGACTCCCTAAAACAACATCTCAGGCTTGGCCAAATTGATCACCAACAGTGGTCCGCCCTGGCCTCACATCGGGAGGCATGGAGACGCACTATCCACAATGCTGCAGCCTTATTTGAGAACTCACGACGAACAAGTCTTGAAGAGAAATGACAACGCAGAAAGAATCACAACCCAAAAACATCACCCAAGGAGACCTTCTGCTGTGCTTTTTGCAACCGGACTTGTTTATCTCGGATTGGCCTTTTTAGTCATCAGCGCGCTTGCAGAAAGCGTGGGATGAGTCCTTCCTGAATCTTCGTTTGCGAAGAAAAGCCAGAGAGAGAGAGAGAAATTGGTATAGGATTGTATACATTTTCACATTAGAAAAATAATTGTATGTTCCAATGAAATCCTTGCGTTTGGGGGTTTTTTTTAGATCCATTGCAGACCCTTCCCCCAAGATGTCTGTTTTTGAACCTTTGTTGCTCATGTAAAAATCTTCCCATTTCATTTTATTTCACTTTCAGTGAGAACTTTGCCATTAGGTGTGCTGAACTGAAAATATTATAATAATTTGAGCTGACATAATACAATTTAAGGGCCCAGAACTTTAGTGGAATTGCTGCCTAACTTTTCATATTCAGAAAATATAACTGCATTTTATCTTCTGTGGTTTATTGTATCCATTTTAGTATTTTAACCTTTGTCATTTGACTCATTCAACTCCGCATTCTGCAGCTGTTTCTGGGGAATTAGATTTCTTACTTAGGATGTTGAACCCTTTATGGTGTTCTATAATTGTAGCATTTTATTTAAAGACATTATGAGCAACACATAAGTCTGCCATAACTGGAGGTATTTTTTCCACCTTCCTGTCATTTGAATTAATGCAAATTCTGTTACCATAATATTTTATAAACAGGGCATAAAAGTGTATTCCAAGTGAAACAGAAGCAGAGAACTCCACGATCATGCAATTTCCTCAGATTTATTGCCTGTGAGTCTCTGTGTAAATCCAAGCAATTTCACAAATTGGAAATGGCTCCGCCACATTGTCTTGTGTATTTATAAAGGAGCTCATAATTACCAACAGTCTTCTTTAGAGCCCTTTAGATATAGTCAGCTCTTATTTATTACATGCTTGCTTTTTTAAAAATACATTTTGTACTGAATATGTATCAGTTTGCCTTAGTCAATGTTAAGTTTCATTTTGCCATGTGTCAGTGTGATTATCCAGCCGATAAACAGTATTGTGAATAAAAGCCTTTATATACTCCACGTTCCTCTCAAATTGAGCTCATTGAAGCTGGTCTTCAGAAACAGGAAGAGAAAGAGAAAGCAAAATACCACACAGTGGGATAATGTGTTATAAAGGTTCTGCTGAGATGGGAAATAGGGATGTGTTAATGTTTACCCTTTTCATTTGAAGGAGTGAAAGCTGGGGATGGGGGACAGGAAGACACAAATATATTCACAAACCCTCTGTTCATCTTGTTCAGTACCTGGTTTATTACCCAAACTGCCTCCCATTTCCCCCTGGTAGGCTCATTTACTGTCATTATTATCTTTTTTAATTATTCCAGCCAACCAGGGATCACATAATGAGTGTGATAATATCACAATGCTAAGTACCCAATCAGATTTTGGTTACTGATGATGTGACAAAACCTGCCAGGAGTATAGACAATACTTCCTTTATTAGCACTATCATCATCCTGAATAGGTGAACACTCCATTTCACAGCACTTCCCAAAAAAGCAAGAAAAGGGAGAACACTTGCATTTGTTTAAAGTTTTCCTTTTTAAAAAAATGTAATTATAGGAACCTTTTGGTTAATGGGAAGAAACAAGATGGTGAAATCTATAATCTGTCTAAAGCATCTTCTGAGTTTGAATAACAATATATCTGTAGACAGGCTTGTCACAGGAACATTGAGTTTATGAATGATGCCTGTCTATTGGCCTCAAATATCCAGTCAGCTATGTGTATGAATGTTATGCTTTTAGTTATCAAAAGTTGCTTATGTAATCATGCCCTCTATAAATTTACTGCTATCTTTGTAACATTAGGAGCCATTGTACCAATCCTCACCCTTTTTGCCTCCTTAGGCCTAAAACCAATTGTTAGTGCCAACTAGTGTAAATTCCCTGAATTCCCTGAATGCTCCTGAGGGCTGATCTTAAGGGCATTTCCTGTGGCTTAGAGATGTAATTCTTAACTAATTTTCTTCTTGAAGGAAGCAACAAATAACTTTAGCATGTTTTTTTTTTTTCCTACTGCAAGGAAGTCTTTGAAAACCACATCATTTTTGAAGCCTATTTGCAATTCTGGAGTGAAGACTTTAGCAGACAAGTCAAATACGGTGTAATAAGGATACCTAATGATCACGAAAGGGTACATGTACCAGACAATGTCACCCTTTTGCGATCATTTATCGTTTAAAAACCATCCTATTTTATTGATGGCCCAAGCCATCGTTGCCAGCATTGTCAGCATTTGAATCTGCGTGCCATTGTACTCACTTGAATGTAGTGTCAATGGACAAACGCCTCCGGGTGAGAACAGGACAGCCAGGTAGGGTACACTCTTTTTATGACACCCACTATGTACTTGGAACTTTTTAAGTGTGTGTCTGTGCTTTCCTTAACTTTTTGTGTCTTTGTTTTATTTTGGTTTTGTTTTAATTCCCACACGAGCAACTTCTCACAATAAACCGGCAGATTTCAAACCAAGAAGTAAATGGAGTTCTGTTTGAGCTCCATTAGTGCCTGGGTTGCCTCTTTAATGCCAGTAAAGGTAGGTCTGGTCCAAAATTTATGCCAGCAAAAGAACATTAAAGTGGGGTGGTCCAATAAAGTCCTTATTCTGCACCATGTTTGCAAACGGTTGTTTCCCACAGAAAACAGAATTTTCTGTGCTGTGCTGTGAAGGTTATGGTCAATTGATGATTCATCTTATCAGGGTTTCTCAACATTCAAAAACCAATTTGACCATTTTTTAAAAAATATTTTCAAATATTATTTCCATCTTTACTGTGGTAACACAGATTGGATAGCATTCTATTAGTGACATACACAGGCTCACCTGATGCTTGCCTATGCATTTTTTTTAGTCATTGTGGAGGTTTGTATTTTTTTCCATCCTCTGCAATGTACAAAATGCCCCTCCCACAGGACTTACTGTTGCAATGTGATAGTGCACGCACACACACACGTGGCCATTCCATTGCAAGTGAAGGGTGGAAAGGATTAGAGAAGTGTCTGATGAAGCATCAGATGTAGACCAAGGAGATCTTCAGCTGAGGTCAGCCAGATCTCACCAACAACAGAATGGCAATGTGTGTATATGTGTGTGAGAGGGGGGGTATCACAACACAACAGCAAGTCCTGGGGGTGGTGACTAGGCAGGCATAACTGAATTCTTATGCCACTCTCAACCATGTAGGATCTTGGCCATCGTGTGAAATAGTTTTCGCTCTACGATTAGGTACACTGCAATAATCTTAACTTTTGGATGCATGTTAAAGACTAACCTATTTTTGTTAACCTTCCTGATATAGTTCAGACTACTGTCCAGTGTTTGCTTAAAGTAAATATTGTGTCTTGCTTTTAGGTATAGTACTGTTTTGGATTATATCAGTGTTTCCCAAACTCTGGTCCTCCAGGTATTTTAGGCTTCAGCTCCCAGAATCCCAGATCATTGGCCGAAGTGGCTGAGGCTTCTAGGAAGTGAAGTCTGAAACACCTGGAAGACAATAGTTTGGGATTCACCAGATTATATGTTTATTTATGGTTGTACACCATGGTTTCTGAATACAGTCAGCCCTCCATATCCACGGATTCTTTATCCATGGATTCAACCATCCATGGCTTGAAAATATTCCATTTCCCCTCCCCCCAAAAAGGCAAACATTAATGTTTACCATTTTATATAATGGAAACCCTTTTTTGCTACACCATTGTATATAATGGTACGAACGCCATCATCCCCACATTGCCGTCGGCAAATCCGTGCTTAAGTCCATTCAGCAGTTCACCTACCTGGGAAGTATCATCTCCTCAGATGCCAAGATTGACAAAGAGATCGATCACAGATTAGCAAAGGCATATAGTGCATTTGGAAGACTTCACAAAAGAGTCTGGAGTAATAAACACCTGAGACGAAGCACAAAAATCAGTGTGTATAGAGCCATTGTACTGTCTATTCTCCTTTATGGATCTGAAACATGGGTCACCTATCGCCACCACCTACGACTCCTCAAATGCTTTCATCAGCGCTGTATACGCACAATCCTAAATATACACTGGACTGACTATGTGATGAATGTTGTTGTCCTCGAGCAAGCAGGGATCACCAGCATTGAGGCCATGATATTGAGAACACAGCTGTGCTGGGCAGGGCACGTTTCTAGAATGGAGGACCATCGCCTCCCAAAAATACTACTCTACAGTGAACTCGCCACGGGTCAGTGTAAAAGGGGTGCTCCAAAAAAGTGATACAAGGACTCCCTGAAACAACATCTCAGGCTCAGCCAAATTGATCACCAACAATGGTCTGCCCTGGCCTCACATTGGGAGGCATGGAGATGCACCATCCACAATGCTGCAGCCTTATTTGAGAACTCACGCCGAACAAGTCTTGAAGAGAAACGACAACGCAGAAAGAATCACAA
This sequence comes from Gambelia wislizenii, assembly GCA_030847615.1. Lineage (NCBI taxonomy): Eukaryota > Metazoa > Chordata > Lepidosauria > Squamata > Crotaphytidae > Gambelia > Gambelia wislizenii. The sequence continues at coordinate 189,347,959 of JAUMIR010000004.1, read as the reverse complement.
CCTAGAAACATCACCCAAGGAGACCTTCTGCTGTGCTTTCTGCAACCGGACTTGTTTATCTCGAATTGGCCTTTTTAGTCATCAGCGCACTTGCAGAAAGCGTGGGATGAGTCCTTCCTGAATCTTCATTTGCAAAGAAAAGCCAGAGAGATCTCGGATTGTATATAATGGGACTTGAGCATCCACTGATTTTTATTATCTGCGGGGGGTCCTGGAACCAAACTCCAGTGGATACCAAGAACCCACTGTAGTCATAAACAAGTATTATCCACATGCTGTCATTTTAAAGCTGAAATTTCTGCACCATTTGGATGAATATTCCTCTTACTTAAGGTGAAAAAAGAAATGGATCAGATTCAGTGTTTGTCCTGGATGAGCTCCAACATTTTTTTTCTCACCAGTCTCCCCACCACCACCTTTTTTAATTCTTCAGGGATCTCCTAGATTCAGTATTACATTGATATTCCACAATAAACAGGAATAAAAGCATCAATCTGTAAACTCTCAATCTGTTGCAAGTGTTGTTCAGCAGGAGTTCCGGAGTGATGAGAACAAATTCTTAAATAGATGTGATTGGGAGAAATAAAGACATACTTAACTTTTTTTAAAAAGGGGGGGGGTTGACACCAGTCTGTCACTCAAAGAGGACCACAAGACACAGGGAAACTATACTCTCAGAATATCTTTTAAATATGCGTCTAAGTTCTATGCTTTTAGGGCATTAAAATCTCTTCAGAGTTTCAGTGAAAGTGAGAAACAGTGTGACTGACTTTAACTGAAGTCTTGGTATCACTTGCTTTGAATAGCAATGAAGCATGTCAAAGGGCAGTCATTCCTAGAGCTCAAGCTATTCCAGTATTCTTGCAGACATATTTCCAAGCTGTACTTTGAAACCTATATGGAAGCCTGCATCCTTGATCCATTCGAGGACCCATTGTTGTTCAGACCCTGGAGGGGGAAGAGAAGATCATTACACATATTGCTTGTCTGCTGACTTAAGCAGAATGAAATTATCTTGTCTTTCAAGACAACAACAGCTCCATTTTGTAGTCAAGGCCTGAGGCACCATGATCCATGAGCCTTCTTTCTTTAAACCACAATTATTAGCAATGCCAATAGTGAGTGCCTAGCAACTACACCTGCTTTTTTAATGCTTTAATTTTTTTAAAAAAAAAAACTAAAGAGATCTGAATAAACCCTACTAGATTGACAACGAGTACCTGACAAGTCAGCTCTGTATGGAGAAGAGAAATCAGTTTGGTTACTTTTGAAGGTTGTCCCACATATAAATAGAACATCAAAATGAGCGTTGAACCCATCTGACTGGGAATATAGACACATTAAGAGTACATTATTTTCAAGGCTGCTGGTGATGGTATGTACTCTTTGCTCTTGTGTCATTAAGCAAAGCTTCATTGCTTCATGCTTGATTTGAGGATCAGGAAAGGATCATGTTTGTCAAGAATTCTCATTCCACTTATTGGCAACAATAATTTCTTATTTCATGGCTCACAACTATCTTTACCAGTGGGTCACTTTGAAGAGGGAGTAGTGAATAGTCACTTAGGTTCTCCTCTCCTCCCTGGCAGAATTGTCATGCACTCCAACAAGCTTACCCTTCCATTGGTTGGCAACTGAGAAATGAAATGGCACTTCACAGTGTACAAGAGTATAGTCAGTTGTCTTCTTGGATAGTTACCCATTTATTGTGTCTATTTTGTTGAACCTAGAAGGTTGAGATCACACTACCAGCTTGATGTTCTTAAATGAAGATAAAGAATTATTAAAGAACTGTATATCTGCATATCTTTTAGAAAGAGAAGGATGGGTCTCCTGCTATAGCTACATAACTACAGCAATGATGAAGGGAAAAAATGAGTATCTGAAGTACTGGAATCAGAGCAACAGCTACAGGATACTCACTTCAAGCTGCCATCTTCCACACAAAGCCAACAGGTTATGGGCTCAGGCACTGGATCCACAAGGAGCTAAGTTAAACAATGAATCATGTAAGAGAAGGAGAACAATGGATTCCAATTTAGAGCAGCCAGAGCTCACTAAACTGAATGGGAGTAATTATGAAGTATGGAAATCCAATATGGAGATGCTGTTGGCTTAGAGAGGAGTATTTGAAGTTGTGGAATCTGAGCACATATTACAAATTAATGATTTCAAGTTGCCAGGTTCCCCACAACACCAACACATATAAGAGGCTCCAGATAGTGCTTTAGTTCCTGGAAAGCCACATTTCCCATGCATCCAAGCTGCAACACTAAGACCCCAACCACATATAAAGTTAAGCTTCCGTGTAGTTTACCTTAGCTTTCCAATAACTAAAAATTCTTCCCCTTGCCTTTCCCCCCACTTCCAATATGAGAGAAAAGATAAAGTGCAATTAGATGTGAAACTTAACAGTCAGCTCACAGTTTTGCAATGCTTAGTTGGCCAAAATGATTATGAAGATTATCAGACATGTCAAAAGTGGTGTTACAGGAATGCCAAGAGATCGCAAAAGGGCTCCCTTAACACACGGCATTGTTCCTCCATCATTATGGATCCGTTCTTTTGGCATTACAATGGTGCTGCTTCTTATTGACTGGAGAAGCCATCAATAGATCTGTCATTCTGTTTCTGTCCCAGATTTCTGTGTGTGCAACAAGGTGCTCTGTTTCGCTGGTGAGATCTCAGCGTCAATGGGTGGTCCATGCCAGAACACTTCCAGGTGAGATTGGGACATCCAAGTAAGTGACACACTTTTTAAAAACTTCCTGGTTTACTTGGAAGTTTTAAAGTGTGTGCATGTGCTTTTTGTAACTTTTTTTTGTGTGTTTTGGTTTTCATTTTTAAATTTCCCACGTTCATGTCTTCTTGCAGCAATCTATGGGATTTCACTCCTGGGCTGCCCTGTCATTGGAAGAGAAGATAAGTGTAGTGGGGAGGTTGATTGTGGCACGACAGGGACAGGACAGGGGTAGGAGTGGAGATTGTAGGAAAGGAACACTTTTTGCTTTCCTGTCTGATAATCTCCTATATCACAAAATAATGTATTCTGGTTCAATGTTCTTGCTGTTGTTGTTGCCAAAGGGGCCAAGATGATTGGCTCATCTTAACTGCATGAATGGAATCATTCCCCACACAGAAACAGCCACCTCAACAAGAGCAGAGCAACTGAACAGCATTATAAAGAAAGATGGTCTTTCTGCTGAACAACATGCTAAGCAGAGAAAAGCTTCTGGTAGGAGTTTAGTGTGCATGGACTTTTAGATCCTACTTTACATTCACTCTTTAAACCCCCCCCCAGCTCTGTGTTCAGTTCTTGGTAAGCAACAGAACAATGCTATTGAAGTGAAGCAATATGTTTACGAAGGTGATCAATAGCATGATTAACTTGGTAAAGTAGAAGGCTGATCAATCTTCCTATTGATCAGTTTAACAAATGCATTAGAGTGTCCATGTAGTATAGCTACATGTGTCAGTGGCAGAGTACATGGGCATTGAACTAGTCAAATTGTCTTGCTATGGATGCACATAGTATCGAGCTGAACAAGAGCCAAAGGCATCACAAACTTCTGTGTGTTTTTATGTTTTATTGAAACATTTCTATTTTCCCCTGCCACGCTTCAGTATCAGTCTTCAGGGTAGTTGACAGAATTTCAGAGAAAAGTAAAAATAAATATAAAGGTAAAATATTATCATCCAAAAAATCCCCCAAAACCCTAGCAGCCAAAAACTGCACAAAGCCTAGCCCAGACCATTTAAGAAGTATGGGAGAATTAAAAAAAAAATATTTCCTTAGTGCCAAAAAGATTGCAACATGGGTGACAGCCAGGCTCAGAGAATGCCAAAGTCAAATGGGAAAATGTATACCTTCCTGAATTATATTGTTTAGCTGATGCTATTTTTGCTCAGAAGCACCTGCCCATATTATTTGTGTTGTGGAAGTCAGTGTAAGTTAGGGGTAGAAATTCTCAATGTTACAAACAGTAAGAAGTTCCCCTCTGCCATGTTTACCTCATATTTTAAAATGCAGCCTCTGCTGCTGTGTTGTATTAAAAAAAGAAGTTGTGAGGGAGAGGAGAGAGTCAGAGGACTACACATAGCATGTAGCTGCACCCTTTGCATTCCCAACAGAAGGGTTTTGAAAGCTATGTTCAAGGCTGCATCTGCACTGCAGAAATAATCCCGTTTGACACCACTTTAACTGTCATGGCTCAATGTTATAGAATCCTGAGACTTGCAGTTTGTTGTGGCACCAGAGCTCTCTGACAGAAAAGGCTAAATATCTCACAAAACTACAAATCCCAGCATTCCACAGCATTGAGTCATGGCAGTTTAAAGTGCTTTCAAACTAGATCATTTCTGCAGTGCAGATACAACCTAAGAATAACCAGATTGAAACAGTCAATTAAACATAAAGTAGAATGGTGTTATCCAAAACCCAGGTGACCTGAGAACTGATCAATCCACTGTTCTTCAAGGTCCATTTTAGGGAAAACAAAATCCACTTTAAATTTATGTTTTGGGTTGTTGTTGTTTATTTAAACAATGGAGCTTTCTAGGTATAATTTGAAGTCCTGGTGGGGTTGCCCCCCGCATAACCAATGAAAATGGCTTCTCCTATCAAGTAAGACAGGAAACATTATTTCCTATCTTTCTTTCCAAAATGAAGAAACTGTGGACTGGATCACAGGCGCACAGATGAGAAAGGAATTAGTTGGGTTTACAACCCAGTTTGAAAATATCCATTTCACAGTTCCTGAAACTGGCAGCAGGCTGGAATGTATCTTTCCTTTAAAACCACACAATTCTGAATAGGCATGGAAATTCCACTCTGAAGTGTGAGAAGGATTTTTTAAAATATTAAATTTTCAACCTTCAATTTTTCAATGATTTTTGCAAAAAACAAACAAACAAACAAACACAAGCACACACACACCCTCATGCGGGTTTCTTGCACACACACATACACACACACACACCACAAAACCCTGGTGTTTTGCACAAAATAGAATGAGAATGAAACAGATTTTGACATCCTTCTCTCTGGCTTTTCTTCACAAACGAAGATTCAGGAAGGACTCATCCCGCGCTTTCTGCAAGCGCACTGATGACTAAAAAGGCCAATACAAGATAAACAAGTCCAGTTGCAGAAAGCACAGCAGAAGGTCTCCTTGAGTGATGTTTCTCAGTTGTGATCCTTTCTGCGTTGTCGTTTCTCTTCAAGACTTGTTGTGAAGTCTCATCCTTACTTAGGAGACTAAGGACTTTATTAGACGTGGAAAATATGGCATCATGACAATGCCCAATGAACGCAAAAGGGTCCCATTTTGCACAATGTTGTGCTTTTGCATTTCATGTTGTCAAGCCATTTTTTTTACTGACAGGCCAAGCCGTCAGTTGATCAGCTGTGGCATTTATTTATTTATTGTGTAATTGTGAGCATCTGAACAGCACCCCAGTCTGCTGATGTGATAATCCCTGCCAGAACACTTCCAGGTGAGAACATGAAAACTAGCTATGAGATGCTCTTTTTATGAACCTCCCCATTTTGCAGGCAAGTTTTAAAATGTCTTTCAGTGCTTGTGTGTTCATTTTGTTTTTTAATTTAGCTGTTTTTAGACTTTTCAGTACACTTGTGTCTTCCTGCAAGAACCACCAAGATCACACGCACTTGCCAACGCAGAAGTATGGGGCTGCTTTTTCACACTATTATGACAACATTTGATATAAAGGGTTCTTTTGCCAGCACACTTACGGTTTAAAATATGGTGGGAAAGGAATGTTTTTAGAGGCTTGTCTAAAAACAAAATGTAGCCTGGGAGTCTATGAAAACACACACATATACACATACACAACACACACATATACCCCAGCACAACCATTAGCTGAGATTGGCAAAGGCCTGCTGAAACAAAAAAGTTTTTAAATAGCTCTGGAATGAAGACACAGGAAAGATTCAGTAGATTTTGCCATGTGTGGTAAATAGTGTTTCTCACCCTACATCTCATCTTCATTAAAGTGTCCTAAACTCTGCACACAACTCTCCTCTTCTCAGGCACCACCACTTGAAAAGAGTTCTGATCTGCAGTACTCTGAAAAATCCTTGATCATGGTTGACTTTCTAGCATGTTTAAGAAGGGCAAATATGCTATCCACCTGCAATAATGGGAAAGAGAGAAGTTTATAGGCCCATTAGTTGACCGTTGAATACAATTATCATTACCCTTCTTCATGATCATTGCTATTTATAAATGTAGTCAGACTTCACTTTCAGTATTTCTATTCAAACAACGGGTGGCATCTTTGGGTTCTGCACAAAAATGTTTTAGCAGTTTCTAGAATAAATTGTGAGCCCAGGGGCAAGTTCTGCTCCACATAAATAACATACCACACACAAGATATCTGAAAGTGGAAGGAACAGGCTACAACTTTTGCTGGTTACAGCTGTGGATAGGGCTGGCATATGTATGGATCCAGATCCAGGCATCAATCAACCTGCTTGCAATTCCCCAGCCTGCAGCTGGAACTTTTGGGATGACAGGAAAAGATCCACCTGGGTGGGTTCCTCAGCATGGTCCCTCTGCCACCCAGGGGTGTAGGAACGGTGTCTTCCCCCAAGCTGGACAACACCATAGCTGCCCCACACCCCCAGAGTCCTTTAAGGGTGCCGTGATACTTTACCAATGCCAGACAATGCTGAAAATCAACACCCTGGGCCTATGCAGGCTGCCCCCAGACATTGTGACAGTAAAACAGATGGCAACATGCCACAAAGCTAAAATGAGTACTAGATTACAATATGAAACCAAGGGTGGGACAGCACTCAGCAACGCTCTGCCAAGTTGGTGGGCAGGCTGGACCTTATATGCTCCCCCATCTGACCGGAGTGAAGACTGCAAGCAGCTCACTCCACTCCTGCCTACCAGCCAATGAATTCAAACCAGGTTTGAACCCATTGGCTGGAAGTTCCTGTCCTTACCATGAGCCACACAGGACCCTGGGAAGGGAAAGGCAGGCAGCATACATGCTGGGGAACCCCCAGCATTACACTCCTGCTCCGGACTGCAAAGCCTCTGCCCATAAGTCAGACAGCCCATCTAATTCCATTCCACCACCATCCCACAAATGATGCCAGAATCTGCAATGGATTCTGAGGCCCAATTGCTACTCTCAAATGACCCCAGACCTCTAGTGTGTGCATCAAGCCATGTCCAGACAACTTTTCCTAACTTTCATTAAGGCCTGGTGCTACACATGATGTGAGACTTACAACATAGGAATAGAACAATGATGTCATTGGCCCAGCCTCCAGCATACTGCATTCTTTATAGGATACATAGGGGAGTTGCCAGCATATTCACTCTTCAAAATACTGGTCAGAAACTCTGGTATATTTTAGGTAAGATCTACACAGATGGAAACCCCATATCTTATGTGAGTTCATCTGCATTGAGCAACTCAAATGGCAAAAATTATTAATGAGGAAGAACATACAAGCTATGACAGGCTGTAGCAATTTCCTTTTGCCTAAGCCTACAGGGAAGGGCAAGATTCTGCCCCTTCCTCTCCTTTTACCCCTGCTGAGTTAGGACTTTTTCGGATGTCTAAAATGTAACGGAAGCAGCCTCGCCATGTTGCGAGGCTGCTGCACTGCAGGGCGTCCCTTTCGCATGACGCCCGTCCCTGTCGGTACTGGTGCGGTACCGCAGAGACATTTGAGTGTTATATTTTGGCGATTTTTACTCACGAAACATGGCGAGGCTGCTTCCGTTACATTTTAGATGTCCGGAAAAGTCCTTAATTGAGTGCAAGCTACTTTTGCACTTTAAACTCATCTTGCAGCAACTGAGGTAAGCTGAGGCCAAGGGGGGGAAGTGGGAAAAGAAGAGAGAAAGAAACTTGGACATTTTAAAAGCAGCTAAAAAAGTGTGATGGCAAAGGGACTTTTCTTGCCAATTCAGGACAGTTGGAGGGTATGCATACAAGGCAACCAAGGAATCTCTTCTCAACCCAACCTTCTTCAGACTAAGGATGGGTATGAGTTGTCACATTCTCTCTTTATGAATTCTACAGCACCCCTGGCCCACTTGGAGGCATTTCAGCATTGTTAAATTTGCTGTAGTGTATTAGTAGTGTATTTTCTGATCAGGAATCATACAAAGTGACATACAATTTTGCATCTTTTCACACAACAACAGTTAAAGTACTTAATTTAAAGTGCACACACACACACAGAACTCTTAAGTCTAAAAAGAAAAAAAATCCTTTAAGATTCAATATTATGGAATCTTTAGTAAACCTTAACACCTCCACCAGTCAATGAAATACAAGGCAAAAATGTCATCTTTCCCCAGTCAAGCAATCCCAGAAGATGAGTACTGAGAGCCATACTCACTGCCCAGCCCAATGACTCTCTAGTTCAATGAGGCAGTGGGTACAAAGCAAAGCCTCAGAGTGCATAACTATGTGGTTTAACTTTCTAAATAAATTTGCCTCATTTTTTAATCAGTCTTGAATCAACCTATATAGTCATATCCCAGGAATGTGATGTATCCAGTTCTCTGTTGATATTATTATCTTAGAGTGTCAGACAAGCCTCTATATTTCCCCCATGCCACCCCTTATTCAGAGTGTACAAGCAAACTTGCCCTCCTGTTGTGTTATTTTCTGTGCCCCCACTGACTTCCAACAATCAATACACTTTGTTGTGAGGGGTGGCGGGGAGAAGAGAAGAGCAAACTCTGGCAAGGCTTACCCAGCTGAAAGCCTCCCATGAATAAAGCACTTAAGATGAGGACTGTATAATTAAGTGGAGACCTGCACTCCAGTCTCCCCTTGCACAGAGGCGGGTTATAAAGATGAGTGAAACCCGCTATCATTATCCGGTAAAGAGTATGATGATTGGCTGCTCTGTGTCAGGCCTCTGGTGGCTGGCTTTGTCACAAATGCGGAAAGGAGAGTTCACTTTCTGTCAAAACTGGCTTTGCCAAATGTTATCATTTTAAAGGCCGTGAAAGAGAGGGAGCTGGGCCTAGGGGTATACACAGCCCCATATGCTGGTGACAGAGATACAAGTGTAATTCTAGACTATTAGAGTGACATATAAGATCGTTTCTGCCCCAGAACATGAGACAGCTGAGGGGATTATGCAGGACAGGCTGTCATGCAATAAAATTTTCAGAAATCTGTTAACCCCAGCTCAGACCCAGTGAATATTTTATTGCTGAACACTGTGGAAAAGGGATATTTATTAACTATAGAAAGGTATAGCCAAGAGGCTGGGTGGATGGAAGGTTACGGAGAGCCAAGCTCACTTGATATTGTACAGTAGAAGGAACAGAATGACAATAGAGCAGGGTGGGGGAGATATTCCTTCAATGCATTGCAGACTATTTGCATCTGTGACAGAAATTGCTCATAATAAATAGGTGACATTGAAATCAGAAAGGAAGGGTGGTGAGACCATTTGCTCTTCAGACAAAGCACTGTTACCCTGTGGTATTCAGCCATGCATTTGATATGCATTTAGCTGTGCAACATATTCACAAAACCAGAGCAATGTCAGCAGATGCCTAGGCAATCCCAGCCATGTGCACATTTGGGATGGGGTGGGGAGGAATGTTCTGTGAACTGAGGGTGCTATGCTCTTCAGTATCAGAGAAGAAAAACTAGCATGATTGTAGAACTCTCATAATATTCCTTGGCAGCTCCACCATATCACAGTATTACTATATGCCAAAATGCACGTATTAACTCATTAGCATTATCTAACTAAAATTCATTTTTTTAAAAATCAGGGCTGTAGCTAATATTATACACACACACACACACACACACACACACACACACTTTGGTACCTTTTCCCCTGATGGCTTTTTCTTTGAAATTCCTGTGTCAGTCACACAAGTGATCCCTTACAGTATTTCAGCTGACCCCATAGCATTCTGAACCCAGCCAGAACTGGACACCTGATGACATCACTGTGAGGATAACTGAGCAGACAATTTAAATGAATAAACACTGATTTTTCAAAAGCAGTTGAAAACAAAAAGAATTGAAAAGAATTCATTAAATGAATGGGAAGCAGTCTGGGCTGAGCCCTAATTAGATAGATAGATAGATAGATAGATAGATAGATAGACAGACAGACAAACAGATAGCTCTGAGTGTGTTTCCTAGATGTGTAGGATGTCGATACACACACATATATAGGAATGACAGTTTTTGAACAATAATAAAAGCAATAAATATAAACAATAAATATCTTCAAGCTATATAACATAAACATTCTGATAACATGCATATAGCTCTGATTCTCACTTTTGTTTTGAGCTATATTTTAATTTATGCAGTATTTGTATACTTCATCACTACACAGGTTAATATTTCCTGAGGAAATGCAGTACATGAGAAGTAGCTTTAAAATCACTGTTTCTTAGGTTCTTAATTTACATTTAAAAATTCATTCAGGTTTTACACTAAAGCAGAAATAATTACAATGAAGCAGAATTAATTAAAAAATAATACATACATACGTGTCATTATAATATTTTATTCCTCTATCTCTGATTTTTTTAAAAAAGTCAATACATTCTCCATTGCATGGTTTTAATGCAAGTGGCTATGATTACATGCGATCACATTCAGCTAACAATGCCACAAAGGTCAGCAGAGAAAAAATAACATGATATGCTATCTCAAAACTGCCAACATCTGAACGTGGAGACTGGGGTGTAAGAGGAGCCCAAGGGGGTGCACTTGGAGAACAAAAGCAGCCCTTCTGCTAATTGACTGAAAAATTAGCCAGGTTCCCCTGTGGGAAGCACACAAGACTACAGCAGATGGAGGCGGCTTGAACACCATGGTGCAGAAAACCCCTCAAAAACCTGCTGTGAATCTGCCCACAATTATGGGTCACAACACTTTCCCTTGTTTAACAGAGCACGAGGAGCAAGACAAACAGAGGGGTAGCCAAATGGAAAAGGTGACAACCCATTAAAAATCAGTTTGTTAATCTCTTATTTTAACCACTGAATAACTGGAATTCCTTGAAGGCTTGAGATCCATGTGTTTTTTTACAGACAATAGTGAAACTACCTTGGAGCCATTTATTTCAATAGTCTGAGACCACTGCTGCTTGCTGTTTCGTTCTTTTATTTACTATAGGATTGACAGTCTATATTACCATATGGGGAGCATTATATAAAGATATAGCCTATTGTAGAAAACAAGCTTCCATAATACCATGATTATTTTAATCAAAGACACACACACAAAAACCAACCTCCAAAACAATCACACTAGGACATATTGTGGAAGACTGAAATGAAAGCAGGCATTACAATTGAATCCCCACTTTATAATTTAAACATGGGGCTAATTAACTTTACTTCCTTAACTACTTAGGAGTATTTATAAATCTCTTTCATTTCAAAATTAGTGTGCAATGCTAATAAAACAGGAAGTATAAAACAATTGTTGTTGTGTGCCTTCATCATTTCCAACTTATGGCAACCCTAAGGCAATGACATCACAAAGGCAATCTTGGGGTTTTCTTGGCAAGATTTGTTTGGGGGGGGGGTGGGATTAACTTTGCCTTCCTCTGAGGCTGAGAGAGTGTGACTTGCCCAATGTCACCCAGTGGGTTTCCATGTCTGAATGGGGATCCTAACTCTGGTCTCCAGTGTCATAGTCCAATGCTCAAACCACTACACCACAAACTCAATATACAATAGAGTATATACATATTGTCTAGTGAGCTACAGTGAAAAGGCTTGCAAAAGTAGATCTTCTAAATTGTCAGAGCATTGTTTGTGGATGGGTGTGTCTACACTGGTGGGAAACCCCACACCTACCTCATAGCCATGGTGGGTTTTTTAGATCCACAGTGGCCCTGTAAACATCATACTAACCGGGCTTCTCCAATTGTAGATTTGAGTATCCCATCACATGAGAGTAAAATGGTGGTCCTGCATTGATCATGTGTCCTATACATCATACTGTTTCAGGCCACATGGCCAGGGCTGCTCTGTTGTTTTTTCTTTTGTTCATTTGTGCATGCAAATAAGCAAATATACATGGTCCCACAGTACTGTATTAATCGATAATTGGAAACACACTTGTCTAGATATATACACAAAGGGAAAAATTAAAAAATAAAATAAAAGCACCAGAATGGAGTCCCATCCATAGGAAGTAGTGACCCAGCTTTGCTCTGAAGCCAATTCTAAGCCACCACCTAGCCAAAAATCCAGGTTTCCCCCCTAAATCCAGAGCAAACTGTATATATTACAGATTCAGAGTTTGTAGTGAAAATGCTCATCATCAAAAAAGTTGTGTGTCAACTGTGCCATGAATAAGGGGTGAGTATGGCTTTTATATAAGCCCTATGTCTAATATCAGAGGGAGAGTATTCCACTCAGTGAGTGTCATCACACTAAATGCCCTGCTCCAGATGACTGGTGGCATACAGCATATTCCTGTGGATTTGGGACTTTCAGCTGAGTCAATACAGAGGGTTTTCTTTCAAGTAAATATGCATAGGTGTCACTGTGCTAGTTTTATAGTCACTTTACCACAGAATTCCAGAAAATCCTTCCCCAGGAAATTAGAACCTGCTTAATGCAGTGTAGATGTGTAATTGTTATTGCTTAAAACAATTTGTAAGCCGCTCTGATAGCCTTGTGGCCGAACAGCGGGGTATAAATAAATAAACAAATAAATATATCCTATGCTACTGAGGTGTGGCCTGTTTCTCAGAGTGTTCACACCTAGTGGTTGCCATTTGCATCATAGCCCCCATACCCATGTGGTTCTAGGTCAGGGGTGAGCAATTGTGGAGATTCCGTGAGCCACACCCATCTCACTTCCTGCTACTCCCAGATCCATGTGGGACCCTTGTATGCCAGGTTTTTTTAAGAGACAGAGAAAGATCTGGGGGCCTCACAAAAAGCCCTGTGGTTCACATGAAGCCTGTGGGACACACAGTCCCCTCCCCACCAATCCTAGGCCATGTTATAATGCTAAAATTAGGGGTTACCAGATCAGGAGCATCCCAGACCCTGAGAATTCAAGGCTAAAACCTGAGACCTGGGGATCATAGAATCACAGAGTTGGAAGATACCACAAGGACCATCTAGTCCAATCCCCTGCCAGGCAGAAATACCCAATCAAAGTATTCCCAACAAATGGCCATCCAGCCTGTGTTTAAAAACCTCCAATGAAAGAGACCCCACCACACTCCAAACAGAAGCTTCTGATGACTCCTAGTGATGTCATAGGAAAGCAGGCCCTAGTGATGTCATTAAGCAAAATACCTTAAGCACCAACCACAGTCACAGGAAATTCCATTAAAATAAAAAAAATCAAATCAAACAAATGAGAAATGTACACCAAATGTGTGCATGCTTGTGCGCACGCACGCACACACACACACACACACACTGTTTTCAGAACAGTGTCCTTGCCAGGAGATTCCACCCTCTTCTACTGATGATAGGAGGGAAAAGGCCTGCCCTTGAGTACTAAGATAACTAGCTAAGATAGTTGTATAGAAAGATGCCATTAAAAAAGTAACTGCTGTATGGTTGCACAAATGACTCAAAATTTACCCCCCCTTTTTCTTTTTTTTTTGGTATGATACCCACAGGTGTGTTAATGCTGTTATGGTGCCTCATTATGTCCATGTTTCTTATCATACAAATGTAGTTAAACCTCTGTACATATTACAGTTTAGACATGAATGTGATTTGTGAGACCTCTTGTGATTAGAAATCATAATAGATATGGGGGAGGCTATTCATGCTGCAGTTGTGGGAATTGCTGCTAGATGCAACACATATTCTGCTGGTAATACAGACTTGGCTGGTAGGGTAGTTTGTCCCTGTTGAATCTAGGGATTTTTTTATCAGACCACATCCCTTAAACCCAGTATTTTGCTGCCATAACTTTGACATTTTTATGCCGGCAAAAGAACTCCCCATGCCACATTTACCTTCCCTCCCATCCAAAGATGTCCCCAGCAATGAAAGAGGAAGTGAACGGAGCTCTGTTCACTTCCTCTTTGAAATCCTGCGTATTCTCACAAGAATACATAGCGTGGGAAATTCAAAAATAAAAACAGAAATAACAGTGTTAGAGTCACACAAAGCACCTAAACACACTAAAAAAAAAGTCCCAAGTAAACTGGGCAGGGTCATAAAAAGTGTCTGGATGTCAGACATGCCATTGATGCTGCATTCACATGAGTACAATGGTGTGAAGTTTCAAATACTGTCAATGCTGGGACAAAAGCGCCAAGGGGATCAATTGATGGCTTGAGCCATCAATAAAAAAGTACGATTTTTTAATGGAGCATGATCATGAAAGGGCGACGTTGTGTGGTACGCACACCCTTTCATGATCATTAGACGTACTTATGCCTTATTTGCCCTGTCTGATAAAATCCTAGATTAAGAGTGAAAAAGCAGGATGCAAATAGATTTTTTTTAATATAATTTTTATTAGTTACAAATGCTTATTTCAATTTTAGTTGTTTCAGTTACAGTTGTTACATGGTTACCATTCTCCATATGGGCCACAAATCCCACTATCTTCCACTTTTAATTATTTGTAACCTTGTTTCCAGTGCAAATAAATATACCTCTTTTCCATCTCCTACATCTATTTACAGTTCCTTTTCTCTGGTTTCTATTCTCTTATATTTCCTTCCTTCCTATCTTCTACTGCTTGGGTTTCTTGTCCTTCCTTCTTTCTTTTTGATTTCTGTTTTCCTACTTCTGTTATTGTTACTTCTATTCTTTTTCAGCCTTTCACTTTTATTCCTTCGTTCATCTGTCTTTCTGTCTATAACCGGCCCCTATTACCATTCCATAGGTCCTGCCCTATCTTCATTTGGCCTTATACTCTATCCAGAGTCTTTCCATCGGTTCCCATTCTTTCTCAATTTTTCCCAATGATCCTCACCTCATAGCATCATTAATTTATCTGCATCCCGCATATTATTGTATTTTAATTGTTGGAAGCCGCTCCGATTGTTTTTAACAGAGGGGCGGAGTATAAATAAATAAATAAATAAATAATATCGTACATTTTAATGATCCATTCCTCTATTGTTGGACTTTCATTCCTTTTCCATTTTTGTGCATATAATATTCTGGCAGATGTTATCATATATAACAAAATTCTCTATTTCTTTCTCATATCTGTCTCTCTGTCTATCATGTTTAAAATATATGTTTCTGGGTTTAATGGGTAATTGATCCCTAAAATCTTTCTGATATTAGTATGAATGTAATGCAGATAGAATTTATATGGATTGCTTCAGAAAACCAACTAAGGTTGAATCTCTGTAACATACAGGAGAATGAAGTAGCAGAAATTTGAGATGGTAGAATGGACTGTATCACTTCTGGTTCCAGGTAGAGTCACTGTTTGAATTTTCCCTGCCAGGAAGATCTACTCAAAAATAGGAGACTAGCACAGCAAGAAGGGGCCTCAGGTAGAGCCTTCCCACACCCAATATGCTAAATTGTATACTTTTCAGAAGTGTTTGTATGAGGGAGGATTCAAAGAGAGTATCTCCAATCTGTTTTCTAAAGTAGCACTACTCATTTCACCACCTCACATTCTGTCACTTTATTCCCCTGCATAAGGAGACCAGGCCAACAGCAGGGGGCAAAGTGTAGATGCTTGTAAGAGAGTACACACACAAACTTTCCCATTCCTTGAAAGCATGCATAGGTAGGTCACAGGATCATTCTGGCTAGCTATACTGTCAGTGAAGATGTGCATACTAGTCATGGGAGATTATCAGACACATCCAAAAAGTACCTTACCAGAATGCCAGGAGCTCCTGTCAGTGAAAAGCAACCCCTTACTAACTGCTGAAGCACAGGAGCAGAACATGATGAGGATGACATCATGTGCAACTGGGTCCGATTCATGGGACAGAAGCATCATCCTGGCATTCTGGTAAGGTACTTTTTGCTGTGTCTGATAATCTGCATGGATTCAGCTATAGCGTGAAGGAGTCCTACATGTTTAATAATGCATGTGTGTTGTTCTCTGTGTGAGAGAGCTTCCTGACTGGCCTAGAATTTTCCCTTCCATCTATATATATAATTCTCTTGGGTATGCTGCCTTTCCCAGTGTGCTGATTGGCTGCTCAGGAAATACACCTAACCCACACCCAACCAATCACCACCCACATGCAAATTCTCTATCCACCTCACAATGCACTCCTGCCACTCACTCAATGGCCCAGATTGGAATCCAGATAATCAACTAATGGCGGCGGTGGTGGGATGCTGCTGCTGCTGCAGCAGCAGCAGCAACAGGACCCAGGCAGTCATCAGGCAGTGGTGGTGGCAGGGCAACAGAGCGAGTCACCCTCAGCAATTCAGGGAAAAATGTGGAATGCTGAGAAGGGGGAGGTAGAATTTAAATCCACCAGCCTATTTTACAGGGTCGTTGTGAGGTTTACTGGGCTTTTGTGGGGGAGTTTTTAAATGGTGTATGATATGCTGGGTCAAGCTAGTATTTATTTATTTAGTGTGGTTGAGTTACCAGTTTTGTGTATAGTAGGACCCTCGTATCCACTGATTTATTATCCACTGATTCAGTTATTCACGGGACACAAAACAGCACACTTATCATAGACTCTTCCTAGAAAATGTGTCCTCCCTAGCCAATTTCTAGGTCCTCCAAGGCAACTCTATGGTATTTTAAACCAGAGGTCCCATTATTTTCAATGGTGTTCACTATTATCCACAGTTTTCGGTATCCACAGGCCCCCTAGAATCAATCCCTAGTGAATGCAGGGGTCCTACTGTACTAACTTTTCTTCAGAAAGCTAAAGGTGGAAAGGTCAAGATATGGACCTGCACACGCACATAATTATGGATATCCATCAGCAGGACCTCAATCACGCCTTTATCAGACGTGGCAAAAATTATGGGAGTAAGACATCATGGTAATGCGAATGACCATGGCCCTCACATGACGCCATTGTCATCTGGTGATTATCCTGTGTCCCAGCTGCGAATAAGGCATTCCTTTTAATTGATGGAACAAGCCATCAATAGATTGTCAATATTGCTTTTTTTTTTGTGGTATTGAGGGCATGCAAAAACACATTCCATTGTAATCGTGAGATTACAGTGTAAATGGGCAGTCCTCAGCAAGCAAACTTCCAGGTGAGAATGTGAACATGAAGGATAGGACACTCTTTTTAGGAACTGTCCCATCTAGTTTGCATGTTTTTAGGTTTGTTTCAGTGCTTGTGTATTCATTAACTTTGTTAATTTACGTGGGTTTGGAGTTTTAACCATGCTCGCATCTTCTCGTGAGAACAGCCAAATCTCACCCATGCCAAATCGTGGAAGTAAACTCCTGTTCTTAAAGCACTTAGTGGTCATTGTGAGATAATTCTGTGGCATTTCTTTCATGTGATTACAGCTATGTGTGATAATAAGTGTTATAATGCCACAATGTTCCGCTATCTTCATTCGCAGCATTACAGTGTGTTTTGCAACTGGCCAGTGGTATGTGGCATTCAGATTTCCTTTAAAAAAAAACAAGTAAAAATACTTATTGTAGTTACTTTTAAGAAAGTAGCTTTTAAAAATACATATAGATATTTTAGATATATTTAAAAAGTAAAATAGAGTTACTTTTAAAAATGCAACTATAAAGCTAAATTAGTTAACTGTAACTAATTATGTTTTCTTAAAAAAGAAACTTGCCATGTTCTGGATAGAATAATCCCCCCCCTCACGTTACAAAAATTGCACAAATCACTGAGCAACATGCTCAGCCTCCCCCCACCCATAAAACATTCCTCCCCATGATCTAGTGCATGTTTACCCATCCGAAAGGGGCAATTATTTCGAGCAGGGCAAAGGATGCCCATTGTAATGGCACCAAGACTTTTGGTGGCAATTCTATTTTCTTTGTAAAATATAACTGTGCCTACATTGTTTGACACAAGCAAAACTGTTATTTGTTTGGAATACAGTTTCAAAATATCCCCGGCACACATTCCTTCTTTTATTTGTGTTTATGAGAAGTGTGCTGGTTTCAAAAGAGCACAGTTCTCAGAGACATCAAAATTGAATTTTCAGCAATTTCTTCAGGCAACCTAGAATGATAGGACTTAAGAAGGAGGCCCTTGTGAGAATACTACTAAGTGCCAAGAAAGATTCACAAAGCATCAACACAAGATATATATGTCAAAGCTCTGCAGAAAAGGAAGAATCGGCAAAGTATCAACATTATATAGTATTAGGGAGTTTGCTGTTGTTGTTAATTGTCAATGGTATGTGTCATTGCAATGATGCTACGAAATGAATGTGAAATTATTCCTCAGTGTGTTTAACCGCAGGCTCCTCTTTTAAAACAACAACAAAAAAATGCATTTCCCTTTTGTTTTCCCTTTGTATAAAGGATGTGAGCTGGCTGAGTGGGATCAATGAAGCAAGTTGTAAATGAGAAAATGTATGAAAGGGAAATTGTAATTAGTGTACACACACACAAAAGACAGTACAGCACAATTGTTGCTGTGCTATACTCTTTCAGGGTAGTGATGGGGAATCAAGGTTATGCTGTGAGTGAAAATCACTGCCAAGCCAAACCAGCAGCTCACTGGTGGTCCAAATTACGCTGTGGAGTTTCTGCAGCATTTGTCAGCATGGACTAGGAACAAGGACCCTGTAGACTTCAGAAGCTGGTTTAACCATGCATGAGTTGATAATCTAGGGAAGTCCAAAGTTGATTCCAACCACTGCTGTAAATTCACTAGCTGACCTTAGATCTCCTTGTCTGAAATACAGGGCTAATGAGACTGTTCTGTTTTACAGCCCTACATTAGGCAGAGTGAGACCACTACTTCAGGAGGTAAATGCTTGGAGAGTAGAAGAAGAGAGAAGTGACATCTTCCTGAGTCCCCTGGGCATTCCCTTCTGCCAGAGAAAAGAACTGCATGTGTCACACTAAACTAGCCTGTAGACTGCAGGGACAGTGGAAAATACTTTCCCATTGCCACTGCTCCAAAGAAAAGTGGCAGGGGAGCAGGAACATTCCATCTTCCACACTGCCTTACCACATGATGTTGTCATTCTTTCATTCCAGTCCCATGGGGGATCAAAGTAAAACCACGTCTTTTTGCTAACCAGAAAAACCCATTAGCAAAAGGGTGTGGTTTTACCTTGGTCCCCCATGGGACTGGAATGAAAGAATGTCAGAAGAATAACGATGTCATCTGGTAAGGCAGCTCAGAAGCCTGAACATTCCTG
Source organism: Gambelia wislizenii (assembly GCA_030847615.1). NCBI lineage: Eukaryota > Metazoa > Chordata > Lepidosauria > Squamata > Crotaphytidae > Gambelia > Gambelia wislizenii. Next base: position 189,328,667 of record JAUMIR010000004.1, on the reverse strand, counting down.
CTGTGTTGCCACTTTTCTTTGGAGTGTGGTAATGCTATAAGATTCCAGTGCCACTCCAGTGTGTTTCATTTGCCTCAGAGAGCAAAATGTCTTGGGCTGGCCTTGCCAGACTGTTACGAGGATTATTGAGTTGATGTACATGACATGTTGTGGACACCCTAAAAAAAGGCTTAAGTTCTAGGTATTATTCTTGCTTTTATTTTTCCTCAAACACTTTAAAATGGGACCAGTTCACACATTCATCTCTAAATCATCAAGCAATAAATGATGCTGTGGACTGCCTTTTCTCTAAGCACCAACCCTCATATATGTTGCAGTAAGGGATGATGATAAATATATAATAATGTTGGCTTGTTCTGAATTTCATAAAGTAAATTTGAATTGACACTTATCAGGCAAAACAATTCTGTAATTATTAAAACTAGGGCTAGCATCTTGTTCAGTATTTAAGAGATCATAAGCCAGACTTAAAATCTCATAACTTTTGGGATTGTTAATGAGCACACATCCAAAAATCTATCTCTTAAGCCAAGAAGCATTCCAACTGAAGGGTTTCCAAAGTAGAGCAGATTGGGGCGTGGGAAATGATGACTGCCGCACTCTCCTAGTTGTGGGGTGCATTGAGACAAACAGCTATGGGAGGACACCAAGGGGCTTCTCCAGCTGCCTGTCTCAATGTGCTCCAACATGGGAGAGTGCTACAGTCCAAAAATGGAAGAGCACAACAATATCAACAAAAGAGGACTAGCTGTTAAAACTGAATCTGCTTTGATTAGAGGAAAATCATGGGAGTCATTTATTGTCTTTTTGCAGAAAAAACAGAATAATATGATAAGTGTGGGGTTTGATATTAATAGGTTTGGTATAGTAGAAGAATTATGAAGTACTTTTTTAGTTGGAGATGTAAGATTTTTTTATTTACAGTAAGATTTATAACATTTGTAAACAAAGCTGGAAATCATTTTGTTGTTGTTTTTGGCCGTAATCTTCTCTTCTTTTGTTTCTTCTTTTTTTTTTCTATGTTCTTTTCTTTTTCAATGCACATTTGTATACTTTTTAAATGTATTTTGAAATTCCTAATTATATATAGAGAGGGAAGGAGTGCAGCAGTCACGTTCTCATTGCCCTGAATTGCAACACCTTGGAAGCAGGGGCCAAATTCACACTGCATAAATAATCCAGTTTGAAACAGGATTATTTGCCATGGCTTCTTCCTATGGAATCCTGGGATTTGTAGTTTGGTGAGGCACCAGCAGTCTTTGGCAGAGAAGGCTAAAGATCTTTTAAAAGGACAACTCCCAGGATTCAATAGGAAGGAGCCATGGCAAATAATCCTGTTTCAAACTGGATTATTTGTATAGTGTGGGTTTGGCCAGAGTAGTCTAAACACCCACCTTGTATGCACCTTGGTTTCATCTTTAGCAACTGAAGAAGGCAAAAGCTGAAATGGTTTGCTTATGTTATATTTTTCAGTCCTATTTGTTAATCACTTCAATATCTGTTTGTTACTGCCCATATCATTACTACTCATGTCATTTTATTGGACCAAGGGAAGGTTGTGTTGGAGTGTTTAGGTACTGAATGTATATGAAAAATTAAAAGAGGTTAAGAGTGAAATAGTATGGCCCCTGGGGGGGGTATTACATAAACTGTTGCAGACTTCAGCCTCTTCAAGTTGAGAGGGGTGTCATTCTGTGACAAGGAAGGACCACCTGTGGGTGTCCTCCTCACAGTCTATCAAGAAGGAGCTACTCCGCCCCACCAACATTGCTACTTGTTGAAAATGAAAGATGACTACTAGAAGGCAATATGATGTGGGCTCCTCCCACATAATTGCATACATGATTCCAGTGACTTATCATTATTCACTCAATCATAATTAAGAATTGGAAGAAAATACCATTTCCAGAAGTAGGGAACCACTCACCAGTTCAAACACTATTGATGTTAAACTATTTATCATTTTGAAAACCTCAAGATCCAGATTACAGTTCCATGATGCAATGCTCATTTCTCACTTTGAACCACTCTGCCATTTAACCACTGACTTCTTTTTTTTTCTTCAAATGGACACTGTCCTCAGTACTCATCTTCCAGTCTGACCCTACTCCATAAGGAGCTTCCACTGAGTCACCAAATCCTCCATTGGCACCGTTCCCCTTTCTTCCCCCCAGGATAGTCATAATCCTCAACAGAAGGGAGTATGAGAACTACTCCACATAGTCTATCTTTACAAAAGAGCTTGCAAAGCTTATGCAAAATGGCTCCCCCGGGATGAAGATATGGGGTAATGCTTTTCCTTTTGCCCCCCATGTCTCTGGCTCATCTGTTCTGGCTAGATGGCATCGGGAATTCAACTCTGTAGAGTGCAGATAAGATCAGAGATTGAACAGCAGAGAGATGGATTGGAATACAGCTTTTGATGAAGAGTGTTCAGAGTATATTGTTAATCATTTACATTACCTCTTTTAACATTTCTCACAAAAGTGCAGCTAAATGTGAGCAGTTTCTACACGTGGCCCAGTTTAGCAATTTGCCTTTTCTCAGACTGAAGAAACACTACCTTTAAAAGCTAATGAATCTACAAAACCAACACAAGTAGCATGATCCTAAAGATATATGTAACTGCAATACAAGTTCTATAATTATGGCCCAGTTAACAATACTGCCATGTTTCTTAATTACATTTTGTCTGGACTACTGCAAAGTGCTGTATGTTGGGACTCCCTTCAAAAAAATCTCTAGCAATTTTTCTTGGACCAGAAGGTGGCAGCTAGACTGGCAAATGGAGATGCATACCAGGAACATGTGAGCCCTTGTTCAAACAGCTGTGTTGGCTTCCAGTTTCCAAACTCAGTTCAAAACATTGGTACTGTCTTTTAAGGTAGTTTATAGTTAGGGTCTGGACAGCTCAAAATCCACCTTCTTCAGTATGAACCTACCTGCTCATTAAGAACGTTGTCAGAATCCTCTTCTGTATTTCCTCTATTCTTCAGGTCTATCTTTCTGCAACCAGGGAGAGGTTTTTCTCTGTGATTGCACCTCTGAAACTTCCTTCTCAGAGATGTTCATTTTCTCCACACACACAATATTTCAGTTAGTGAGAAAGAACTTTCTTTTTGAAAGGGACTTTGGCCTATGACTTCTGGAGAACTTGGTTTGTCACTCACTAGCACAAGTTGCCAATTGTAGTTTTTGTTATCTTCTGAAGCTGCTTTTCTAGATTATGCTATTTTGATTTTATAATTCAATTTTTGATATCCTGACTTCTTTGGATAGCATTTTGTTTGTTTTAAAGTTGGGATATTAATTAATCAAAAGTGCTTTGTCATTTATGAACAGGGCCAGTTTAACCAGTCTACCAAATCAGCATTGGCGGGGGGGGGCTGAGGTCAAGAGAGGGCCCCGTGCTAGCCTCCTTAATCTGATGAAGGAGACAGCCAGGAGATAGCCAGTAGGAGCCCCCTCCTACCCTCCTCCTCCAAAAACCTCCCACTGGCTTAAAAAAAAAGTCTCACAAACCCAAAGAGAAAGCGAAAGAAACAGCAGCCCTCCGTGGCAGAAGCTGGAGGGAGAGGCATGGAGAAGGTGAGTGTGTGTGTGTGAGAGAGAGGGGGAATTGGAGGGTTGTCTCCCTCACAAAGGATCTTTCCTTCTTTTTTTCTTCCCTTCCCTTCCCTTCCTTCCACATAGATCCAGCCCATCTTTCCAGCTGCTCTTAAAATGGTTTCCTGGGGTCTCTCCCCTCCCTCCCTTCACCCCTTGGTCTTCAGCTTCTTCCCCTTGCTGCCAACTGAGTTCAGCCTGCAAAAGGAATTTGTGTGTTTGCCCATGTGCCTTCAAGTCATTTCTGACTAAGGCAAACCTACCATGGGGTTTTCTAGGCAAGGTTTGTTCAAAGGGGGTCTGCCTTTGCCTTCGAGGCTGAGAGAGTGTGACTTGCCCAAGGTCACCCAGTGGGCATTCATGGCTGAGTAAGGATTCAAACCCTGGTCTCCACAGTCATAGTGCAATGCTGAAACTTCTACAACACTCTAGCTCTTTTAGCAGAAGAATATAAAGAATATAAATAAAATTTGGAGTAATATTACTGGGAACAATGGTTTTATTGTTGTCACTAAAACACCAGTATCCCATTAGTGTTATGTAAGAGGCATTGGCCTAGAGCAGTGGTTCTTAACCTTTTCTTTACCAGGGACCCCCTTTAAATATCTTTTGCTGCCGCAAGACTTAACTCAGGATTTAAAACCCTAATAATAATAGCTAACAACAACAACAATACAATTTCACCACCCATTAAACTTTCCCTTCAGAGGCATTCTTGCTTCTTCCTGCAAGTTTGTGGCTGGAGTGGATTGAATGGCAATGTGCAGGCCAAGCCAGCCAGCCTATGCCTTGGTTCCCATCATGTGTCTACTCCACTACAGGGAGGAGGTGGACCCCCTGTGAGGACATTGCGGACCCCAAGTTAAGAACTACTGGGCTAGAGAATGCTGGAAAAGGAACAATGTAACCAGACCTTGAGAAGGATGCTGGCAGGGGGATTCTGGGAGGTGTAATCCAAGAATAACTTTCCCAGGCTCTGAATGCAGCCTAGAATCATAGAATCATAGGGCTGGAAGGGACCCCAACAGCCATCCCATCCAATCGGCTTCTGCCCTGCAGGAACACATAATCCAAGCATTCCTGACAGATGGCCATCCAACCTATGTTTAAAAAAACCCAAAGAAGGAGACTCCACCACACTCCAAGGCAGCAGTATATTCCACTTCCGAACAGCTCTTACTGTCAGGAGGTTCTTCCTAATATTCAGGTGGAATCTCTTTTCCTGTAGTTTGAACCCATGGCTCCATGTCCTAGTCTCAGGAGCAGCAGAAAACAAGCTTGCTCCTTCCTCAATATGACATCCTTTCAAATATTTAAACATGGTTATCACGTCACCTCTCAACCTTCTCTTCTCCAGGCTAAGCATACCCAGCTCCCTAAGCCATTCCTCATAGGGTGTAATGGCTTCCAGACCTCGCACCATCCTTCTCAGTATCTTTCTTGAATTGTTGTGCCCAGAACTGGAAACCGTATTCCAGGTGAGGTCTAACCAAAGCAGAATGGAGTGATACTATTACTTTCCTTGATCTAGACACTACTCCTATTAATGCAGCCTAGAATCGCATTGGCATTTTTTGCTGCTGCATCACACTACTAACTCATTTTTAGCTTGTAGTCCACTCTTTCTTTTCTTTGAGGAAATCTACACCATTATGTTAATTGCTAATAAACAAAAAATATTATGTTAGTGCATATAATATAGTTTTTAAACTAAATTATTGGTGGCAAATTATGTAATACAGTAGGCCCCTCTTATCCACTGGGATTGGTTTGGGGGGGCATGGATTCTGAAAACCATGAATAATAGTGAATGCCATTGAAAATAATGGGACTGCTGGTTTAAAATACCATAGAGTTGCCTTGGAGGGCCTAGAAAACGGCTAGGGAGGACACATTTTCTAGGAAGACTCTATGGTAGGTGTGCTGTTTTGTGTCCCTTGGATAAAGAATCCATGGATACTGGGGTCCTACTGTAATCTGAACATCCTGTAAGGTGAATAGGTTAGGTTACATTGACCTGAGATAAACATATGGGGCCCCCAAAATAAAGCATTGCAGGGGGGCCCAAAATTCCTTAAACCAGCCCTGTTTATGAACCCAGCAGTAAGTGTGGGGAAGAAGATTTGTATTTGCACGCATGTGCAAGAATAGACAAGGCCACATTTTATTGGAATGGAAAAGGCCATAACTTTATTGGTTATAGCTGAACAGGCTTGGCACACAGCATGGATCCAGATCTAGGCATTGGTCGACTCACCTGTCAGCTGACCCATTCATCAGTCAACTCATCTGCTGATAGTAACCCAATAAGCCAGCCCACCTTTTGGGAAGTGCTGGAATGACAGGTGCAGGAATCCACTCAGGTGGAAGCCACTGTGTGGTTTCCCTGTCAAATAGGAGTGGGGCAGAGCCATCTTTCCCCAGGTGGGGTCGTGACCTGGTTGCCTGCACCTCCAAGATCCTTTAAGGGACCCCTAATGCAAGGTATGGTAGGTGTATGGGCTCTGTCTACCTCCCAACTGTATCTAGCTCCCATGCCCAAACCACCCAAAATTGTGACAGCAATGTGATACCACTAACAATACACTCATCTATACAAAAACCCAAATGCTGTGGGAGGGTAGATAGGGATGCCAATCAAAACCAACTGTCTGTTGGCATGCTGAGGAAAGCAGCTTATATGGACAATGAGAGGACCTTTACTTGCTCCAAGTCCTCACCCCTGCCAGCCAACCAAGCTGCCTCTGATTGGCTGACCTTCCTGCTTTGTAGCAGAGCCTGGGGAAATAGCATGGGCTTCTTGGAAAGAATAACAGTCCTTTCATTTGGAACATGGTGCCCACCCTCACATTATCAACAGCCACAACCCACAAATTGGCTCTCCTGGTGAGTCAGACAGTTGTGTTATTCTTGCACCTGGCAAAAAAGGATGATTTGACTGTTTAATCTTCCGATGTGGCTCTAACATCAATAGAACACCAGCATCTTGTGCTATGAGCATGCAAGAAAGAGTGATATGCCCATTCCTCCAATAAGGGAAATTAATCTTTGGTCAGGAAGAGCTTCTGAATCAGGCCTAGAATGAAAAGCTTTAGTTGGGCCAACAAGTGGACTAATCAGTTCAAGTGTTAGTGATTACCTGTGGTCATAAAGATTAAGATGTGCATGGACACCCACATGTTTGTTTTTTCTAAAATTCTATCTTAGCTTGTTTCTGCTATATTTTTTTATTCTATATCCTGCTCTGACCAAGCCTTTGGAAAGGCAGGATATAAATACCAAAATGAATTTATGTATGGGGAGAAGGAATAAAAATGATATGGTTCTGGACTGGGCAATCATTATAATGAGGAACTGATATTAAATATGGCCTTTCCTTCTAATGAAGAATGATAGGTTTTTGTTTAATAAAGTGAAATATATCTCAGATATACCATCAAGTCTCACAAACAGGTGTTTGTATGTGCACATGCATGCAAATACAAATCTTAAGACAGCAAACTAAAAGCAGCAAAATCTATAAAAAGATCATTTTTAAAATACTGAGCATAGATCAAAAAGTGAATATTTTAGGCTTTGGAAACTAGATCACCACCTAGGGCCCAAATTACATTAAAGTATGTAACAATCAGGACTGTCTGGAAAGAACATTCTACAATCAGGATGCCTCTACCAAAAAGCCCTTTCTTTGTAACCACCCTTCAGATGATGGTGAAGATATCCAAAAAGGAAGGCCTCTGTAAAAGAACTCTCACCCTCATTCTTATCATCCTCATCAATAGCACCACCACCAAGACCACCATTGTCCCACTTTTCTCCCAATATCTACCACCAAGAATGCCCTCTCTCTTGGCATCATCAAATGTGCCCCTGAGGTCTCCCAAAAGTCTCAAAACACGAGAAAACTAATAGGGGGAAATACGGTGCTTAGTCAGGACCCAGGTGGACATGCACATGTGTAGACAATCATCTTGACACATCCTTCTATGGTTCAGTAAGGTCTACCTTGTTGTTGTTAACTGCCCTTGAGTCAGCATCAACTCATGGCAACCTCATGGATGCTACATCTCCAAGACCCCCTGTCCTCAGCCACCTACTAAGGCCCTGCAGGTTCAGGCTTGTGTCTTCCTTGATTGAGTCTATCTACCAACTGTGTCGTCTTCCTCTCTCTTTTTCCCCCTCCACCTTTCCTAGCATTACTGACTTTTCCAGTAAGCCGTTTCTTCTCATGATGTGTCCGAGGTATGACAGCCTCAATTTGTTCATCTTGGCTTCTAATGAGAGGTCAGGCTTGAGAGGTCAGCCGCCCCGATTGTTTTTAGCAGAGGGGCGGGGTATAAATAAATATTATTATTATTATTATTATTATTATTATTATTATCTGTTCTAAGACCCATTTATTTGTCTTTTTGGCCATCCACGGGATCCTTGGCACTCTTCTCCAACACGACATCTCAGATGAGTTGATTTTCTTCCTATCAGCTTGTTCACTATCCAGCTCTCACATCCATACATGGTGATGGGAATTCAATGGTTTGAATGATCCTTACTTTAGTGCTCAGTTTTATATCTTTGCATTTTATGATCTTATTCAATTATTTCATAGCTGCCCTTTCCAGTCCCAGTCTTTTTCTGATTTCCTGGCTGCAGTCTCTGATTCAAGGAATGGAATTCTTTCACTATTTCAATTTCCTTGTTATCTATTTTGAATTTGTATAGATCCTCTGTGGTCATTATTTTTGTTTTCTTAATGGTCAGCATTAAGCCTGCTTTTGTGCTTTCTTCTTTGACTTTCCTTAGTAGTTGCTCTAAGTCTTTGTTGTTTTCTGCTAGTAGAGTAGTGTAGTCTGCATATCTTAGATTGTTCATGTTCTTTCCTTTGATCTTCACTCCTCCTTCCTCCAAATCTAAGCCTGTTCTACGTATTATATATTCTGCATACAAGTTGTACAAGTAGGGTGATAGAACACAGCCTTGTCTGACTCCTTTTCCTATTGGGGACCATTCCATTTCTCTGTATTCTGTTCTTATGGTGGCCTCCTGTCCTAAGTACAAGTTACA